>OY856409.1:995507555-995957555 GCA_963693085.1 Alisma plantago-aquatica | reverse complement strand
ATATGAAGCTTGGCGGTCCAAGTGCCCCTAATTTTGGTCTAAACCAAGGTTTGACGTAGTAGAACAGGGTAGTTGAACTACTCGCCCGCTTACCTAATTTTGTTACCTGCCTAGTCCTGTTTGACTTGGAGGCTATAGAGATAATGTGTTGTTTTGTTACTCTTGTAATATTAGTCTCATATTGCTCACTTGTACTTATGTCTCTAAAAAAAAAAAAACTTATGTCTCTACTCTTAGTTGCTATATTAGAGACTACCCTGTAACCTGTTTTACTCACTCAATAAACAATTCATTTTCTATTTTAGATGATATCAAGAGACTACCCTCCTACCCCCCCCCGGCCGGCGCCACACCCCCTTCCCCTCCGCCGCCCCACCCCTCCTCTTTCCCGCCATCACCACCCTCCCCTCGCAGCCACCTCCTCCCTTCTTCCACCACCGCAGCCACCCTCCTACCCCTCCTTTGTCCCTTTTCTGCTACAGCTGGTACTGCTATCCTCCTCTCTTCTCTCTCTACATCCGGGTAAACTACCACTCTACGTTCGGACACCCATTGGCTATCTAAGTTGAGAGTCTATCATCTCACCTTCTTCTCTGCTTGCGCCTCATGAAGGATCATTAGTAATCCTCATGACGACGTAGGTTTCTCTATATGCATACTCTGCCCTATACGGGTTCTCTGATCTAACTTGTCAGATCCCTGCTACTGCTATCTACCCCGTCGTGGGTCTCTGATCTATTCTGTTGCTGCGTTGACTACTACCTCTGCTATGGCTTTATCTGAGCCTCTCCGCTCTGTGTGTTACCACAGTGAAACTTGATGGCGGCTCCAACTATAATCTATGGTCGGCGTACTTCATTCTGTATGTCAAAGCCCAAGGCCGGTATCACCATCTTACTGCTGAGCCTCTTGTGGTTCCTACTGCTGATGCTGATGACAAGACCAAACAAAGCTATGCCCATTGGTCCAAGGACGACTCTGGAGTTATGTCATGGTTTCTCAACAGCACTGAACCACAGATTAGCCAATCTCTACTCTGCTTTCATGATGCTAAGGCCATGTGGGATCAACTCTCCCATGTCTACTCTCATCAAGAAAATCCCAAGCGAGTTTTTGAAATTTTCAAAAACTTGGCCAAGAAGGAATTCTCCCCATACACCTCTATCGACAACTTCTACAATCAATGCTCAGCTCTGTGGAATGAGTTCGAACTCTACCACCCCTTGACGGCGGACATCAAAGTAGCCCAGAAACAGCGCAATGAACTTCAACTTGTTCAGTTCTTAGTTGCCCTTCCTGCATCCTACTCTGGTGTGGTCGACCAGATTCTATCTAGTGATCTGCTGCCCACCCTTAGAGATGTCTTAAAGAGAGTTCAACGACTACCATCCAGGACTCCTGCTCCTGCTATTAAGCATCCGACTCTCATTGCTCGCCCTACTGATTCTGGTCGTGGCCGTGGTCACAGTCGTGGACGCGGAGGTCGACCTCCTCCCTCAGGTGGTCGTGACTCATCTATACCTGGACGTGGTGCACCTCCAGGCCCTCGCTACTGCAACTAGTGTGGCCGGGACAACCATACTGAAGATCACTGCTGGATTAAGCATGGTAAGCTCGCTTGGGCTAGCCAAGATTCTACAGATTCTACTGCTAACACTACCTCTGACACACCTGTTGCTCCGGCTAACGCAGGCTCTAATATCTAGATTGAATCTGAGGCATGGAAAAGTTGTCCTCTTAATGTTCAATCTTTGTTCCTTGATCTAGGGTATATTATTTGAGATACGCATGAGCTCGATATCGCATATAACCTCACATGAGCATGGCCATGCACTTCATAGTCTCACTCATAAAGTGGCACGGATGCCACTCTAATGGGAGGGAAAACATCCATCTACATCACTCACACCAATCCACATATGTCACATTGAGGGACAAATTCCATTTACATCACTAATCCACATGTGTCACATTGTACTCAAACACTACTTTCACAGAAGCCATTATTCATTGGTAGAACTAAATTACAACATTATGACACTCTCCAAGAGAAGATTAAAATGAAAGTTACAGACCAAAGGGAAATGTATTATCTTTTGTTGGATGTAAAATTATTCTCTCTACCAACCTCTCATCTATCAGCATGTTCACCATGTCTGCGAAGGACACACCCTAAAGGGATTCTCAAGAAGATCAACCACATTTAGTCTGGGTTTCTATGGTCAACTCACAATAATCAAAATAGACATGCCTGGTGTGTTGGGACAGAGTTGTCATGCCTAAAAATCTAGGAGAACATACAATTCAATCCCTTCAAGTTATAACAAAGTTTTTTCATTACAAGGCTTGTTGGGAATCCTATCCACTAATTCCATTTGGGCTTCTTTCTATAGGGAAAAATATCACAACGTACACATGAACCGAAACATCTTATAAACCCCTAATTTGAAGATGAGTTCCTTTGCATCCTCATGTATGAGAAAAATTTGGCATTGCTTTCCTGAGGTACTCCCACATTGTTCTTGGATTGTGGGAGCAGGTGATGTTTCTTTCTAGCATGATAGATGGTGTGAGCATACTCTGTACTAGCATTCTTTTAATCTAGATGATTCACATCTAGATTTTAATGTTTCTGACTTCTAGTCCACATTTTCTGGATGGGATTAGACTACGTTATCACAACTGATTTCAGATCAAGGCATTCTCTTAATAAAAAAAACTTTGGAGTTGTTATTTTAGAGGATGTAGATAAGTTTGTCTGGCATCATACCTATGAGGGAACTTTCTCCTTGAAGTTTGCTAAGAAGATCATCTTGAATGAACCTGATGATGCCACCCACCAACGACCTCGGTTCTGGGAGTCATCAGCCACCCCCAAAGTGATTTCTCTAATATGAAAAGTTCTTAAACTCACCATTTCCATGGATAACAATATCATAAGATGCCAGATTCCTATCACATCCTCTTGTAACTGTTGCACCAACCCTTCAATTGAAATGATGGACCATCTCTTCCTACGTAGTGAATCTACAGTATTCTTCTAGAATAAGATTGATGAGCTATTATTTTAAGAAATCTAATTGGCATACAGGAAATCTGCCACATTTCTTCTCAATGTGGGAATTTATGCACTCTTCTACGTAGAAAGAATGACTATTATCTTATTTGATCCCCCTTTGATTCTAGGTCGTTTGGATTTTCAAGCATTCAATGAAATTTGAGAACAGGAGACTCAACCTTGATCGGCTTTGGGAGCACATTGTTCTTGCTGCCAATAGTGCCTTATCCAAAAAGGTGTTCAGGAAAATTGAAGTGGTTGAAATCTATGCCTCACTCCATGCCCTTGGTTTATGTTCTCCCAGAGTCAAAATTTGTAGGATTACTCTTCTCAAAGGGATTCCCCCTGATATGGCTAACCTAAAGCTTAACATGACAACGAACAAGGCATCTCATCCTCTTGACAATAGTAGATTCTGGGTGCCAGGCTGCATCAGAATTCATCATGGGTACTTTAGACTTGCTTTCAAATATTGGGTTAATGGAGACGATAAATTTCCGATTTTGCTACAGGGATGCACAATTTCCCTTAAATTAGTATATGACCATAATCTCAATATATCCATCATGGAGTTAGATGATTTTTATGTTGTTAGATGTATCTAAGGTAATTCATTATACCCATGGAAGATGACCTCATGGATAAGAGAAATCAGATATGCGGTTGATGAGTATGCTATTGTTGGAAATCTATGTCACAAGGTCATAAACTCAGTCCCTAGAGAAATTGGCCTTTTTGGATCCAACATTGATGACAACTATGTGGTTAGTCAAACAAGCTCGCTTCCCAGGAGAGTAAGTAGTCTTGCTATTATGGAAAATAGAGGTATACCATACATATTTACTGAATGTATATATACTTAGTTTTTTCATTTCATGGAGGTTATGATTGTATAGATGTTTTGATAAGCAGGTTGAAAGTGTTCTTCTAAATGGAGATGTATTTTTTTTCTAATGGTTTGGCCTACATGAGGATGGTAGGATGAATTTGATTACCTCCTAACTTCTATAAAAAAGGTCACAATACCTGGTTGAATTTGGTCCCCAACTTCTCCAATTACTTGGGTGGCAATGTAGTATTGTTGGATACCAAGTATTTCTTGTGAAGTCAAAATTTGTTTATGAACATCACAAACAACATAATTTGGAACCTATAAGGTCACACACATAGGATGCACGAGAATAGGAGTACAATCCACATTGTTGGAAATGTTTCAAGTCAAATTGATTACTAAAAAAACTAGCTAATCAAGTACAACAATATTGGAAATTATTCAATGTTAATTGGTTAAAATGTTTAAGACAATTAATTGGATTTAAATTGTTGAATTATAGTTATAAGTCGACAGGATAACCTCAAGAAATCTATTAGGGTTTACAAGAAGGTGACAGAAAATTAATAAATTGATTAATGTGATTAATTGATTATTCAATTACTGACATGATTCTAGAATATTCTATTACTGATTTGGCAGTCCATGGGAGGCTTGCTTAAATGTAGCCACAACCTTTTGTTTCCTAGTTTTTTTTCAAAAATGTTGATTTCTTTGCTCTCTTATTTATAGGGGCATGGAAACATGATCATTAGACACACTCTTGTACATAAAACCTACCAGCCATCATCCATGAGAGAGAGGGAGAGTGATCGTGATGCTAGCACGTCACCAAGATTGAGGATACTCCTTCCTCTGTCTCATGCAACACAATGAGGAGTTCTATTCCATCTTTATGGAGTGCTTAGAAATGCAAACGTTGAGCGACTACATCACGAGGATGTCAATGAGGACCGTATGTGCACGTGAGTAGGCAACACACACCTATGTCATTGTTGATGAGTTGTAGGAAACATGGAGATCTTTTTTTGTTCTTTCCACTTTATTTGTTGCCTGCATTATTCCAAATAGTAGTATCAGAGCCACATCGATATACAAAGTATTTGAATTTACATAGACATGACCAAATTTCTATATACCATTTTTTGTGATTGCATGTGATGAGAACTAAAAACTGTTAATGTACATATTTGATCTAATTCCACATAAACCATAGATCTACTGATTCTGACCTTACAGACGGGGTCAACTATGGAAAATTCTAATTTTCCAAATGCACAAAAGTGAAATTTTGTAAACATTCTAGTATGATCCCAACATTGTGGCATTTCCCCTCTGTACCCCGCCCTTTCTATGTGGGAGTCAAAAAATGTCTAATTGAGAAAGTCCCACATTAAAAGTAATATATTATAATATATATTTCTAATATGCACATATATTTTTTTATATTCATACACATCATCCTCATAATATGTTTAATGTGGTGGATGTATGCATGGTTATGGCCTACGACCCCTTTTGTGCATGTTGTGCATGGATGTGGTTGGTTGTGAATGGATCTTTATGTATAAGTATTCGATTTGCATTCCAAGACTCATTTTTTCTTAAGTTTAACTAATTCTTCCCTCTAATATACCCTTGAATGTAACTCGAGGTTCTCCTTTTTACATATCATGTAATATTAGATGGGATTCGATTGATATTTGGAGGACTTGGCATGATAAGGTAACTTGAATATCCAACTCTAAGGAGCATCATGAAGAGGTAACTTGAAGATACAACTCCAAGGAGCATCCATGTAGGTGTTTACCATGATGTGGATCATATGTAAGTTCATATGAAAGTTCACATGTTGTTGTTGCATGAGATGAAAATGACCTTAGGTGGACAATAATCATTTGTGGCTCCAAAGGATTACATTAGTATGTCAATGATCAATTCTTGTACATTTGTGGATTGTATGTCTTTGGATTAGGATTGTGGATATAATGTGTATATAATACATAATATAATTATGTGGTGCTTGGATATGTATATTTATATACACCAAACCCCTCAAACAAAATATTAAGTCTTAGATTCTTTCCAAAAGTGACACACATGAAAATCTTGATCAACTGTGTGTGGGAATGCCAAAGTGTGGTGCATTGTCTGTCTTGTGGATGTGTGATTCTAGATACATGGCTCTGCCAAAGTAGGGTGCACATTCTATTGTGTTGGTGTTTGGGTCAAGCTTAATTAGATGAACTTTATAGGATTATGTTCCTAAAGAATAGAGATAAAATGTGATAATGAGTTGCGTATACCATCTATAAAGAGTTGCATCATATGAAATTGGCAAATAATTTTTCCTATCTAAATAATTAGGTTGTGGGTGATCAACCAATTATGATTCATGATTTTATGCAATAGGGATCTTGACCCATTAGATGATTATACTTTGCAATCTTTCCAAAATAATAATTAGGGCTATTAATTTGAATAAAATCATGGGAGTGATGATTTATTGAAGACCAAATTAATATCTTTATTTTTTTTCAAATCAATATATTGACTTGTTCATATATTTTCTTATAGATCAAATGGAAAACAACAACAACTACTACTTTTCATTGCGATCAGTCCTTGAGAAAAGAAAACTTAACAAGAACAACTTTCATGATTGATTCAGGGTTCTGAGAATTATTCTCACTCATGAGTAATCTTTATGTCTTATACACACTGGTACTAGAGGAACCGGCTCTAAATGATCCTAGGGCAGAAAGGGATGCTTATCATAAGCATGTTGATGACATAATAGACATCCAATGCCTCATGATGTGATCCATGAAACATGGGCTTTAGAAAAAACATTAGAACATGGGAGTTATAGAGATGGTCAGACATCTTTGTAAAATGTATCGCAAATAGCCAAGGCAAGAGAGGCATGATGTCTTGTTTAAGTGCAATATGGCAGAGGGTGATCTAGTTGGACCCCATGTGCTCATGTTAATTGGGTATGTGAAAATTATAACTAGACTGGGATTTCCTTTAGGAAAAGAGTTGGACACATACATGATTTGTTGGTGTGTATGCCTAGAGAGCAAATCATGTAATGATTGTAATGGCATAATTTGTAATTGATTCAATTAATAAATAAAGGAAAACTTCCAGTTTATTCTGTTTAGTTCAGTTATGAGATAATTATGTAACATTATCTCAATGATGTATGTGTCCAAGTACATGACTTGGAGAAATGAGATCATATGGATATTAAGATTACACATATATATTCTCATTATGTCCCTGATCGGTTGTTATTGTGGAAGGTTGATAGACAAAAATGACACATAAGATCGAAGTGTGAGTTGGTTGATGACAGAGTCTCATTAGTCATGATATGTCTATATCAAACCAAGCACACAGATACATGTTAGAGAACAATGTATCAGACAGACCCACCATGAGACTAACACATGGAAACCATTACTTTGGTAGTGATAGTCAGCTCTTTAGTGATGGTGGTATTTGTGGTTCTTAGACCAGAAATCATGGCACTCATCACATGTCGTTCGATACGATTTGACATCATCAAATGCAATCCTGAAACATGGATTGTTATAATGGTGCTGATTGGGTGACTGTGACACATGGGGACTGAATGTGAGTGATAGAGATGGGATTTGTCCCTCCTAAGTAAGTGTGATATCCAAGGCCTCTTGATTAGTGAGACTGAGAAATTCATGGTCATGCACATGTGAGTCAATATGTGATATTGAGCTTACATATATCTCAAATAGTCTACTCTGGTTCAAGAAAAAAGATTGAATGTTGAAGAGGGTGACTACTCCATGCCTCGAGTTCAATCTGGATATCAGTGATGTAGGAATTATACAAACCCTATAACTCCAAGTACATATTGTAGGTTGAAGTTGTTCGCCAACTTTCCATCACTTGGGTAGCACTGATGTGTGACTAGGCACCACTCTTTGCTTGTGATGTGATACGTTAGTTATCAAAATTCACTGCCAACGTGATATGGGACCTATAGGGTCACACATAGGTCTATGCGTCATGGTTTCAATGTCGTAGTTCTTGTAAAGAAAGTTTACCCTAAGACTAAATCACATACATTGACAAAGCATTGAAGTGGCTCAACATGGAGATCTCAAAGAGAGGAAAGATGCCTATGCATCATGGTGTCAATGTCCTAGTTCTTGTGAAGAAAGGGAAGGCATGAGTTTGATTCCATATGCCTCAACAATTGGATCAATCATGTATGCAATGTTATGTACCTGTCCCAATGTCTCATATGCCTTGAGCATGACAAGAAGATATCAGTTAGTCCCAGGTGATGTTCAATGGATAGCCATGAAGAACATCCTCAAGTACTTGAGAAGAACTAAGGATCAGTTCTTGGTCTATAGCAGAGAGGAAGAGTTGGTGGTAACAGGTTACACTAATGCAAGATTCTAGACTAATCAAGATGATTACAAATCGCAATCAGGATTCATGTTTTGCCTAAATAATGGAGTTGTAATTTGGAAGAGTTTGAAGTAAGAGACAGTTGTCGATTCTACAATAGAGGCCAAATATATTGATGCATCGAATGTAGAAAAGGAGGATGTATGGATCAAGAAGTTCATTATAGAACTTGGGGTCATTTCAAGCATCAATGATGCAATCGAGCTATATCATGACAACAATGGATCTATTGCACAAGCTAAGGAACCCAAATCGCATCAGAAATAAATGCATATACAAAGACGGTTCCATCTCATACGAGAGATCATACAATGAGGAGATGTAAAGATTTGTATTGTACCAACTGAGAACAATGTTGCTGACCCCTTGACAAAACCACTTTCACAATAGAAGAATTAGGGTCATGTTAGATCATTAGGGATGCAATTCATGGGTAATTGGCTCTAAGTTCAAGTGGGAGTCTGTTGGTATGTATGCCCAGAGAGCCAATCATGGGATGATTGCAATAGCATAATTTTTAATTTATTTTAATAATAAATAAAGGCAAGCTTCCAATTTATTCTATTTAATTCAGTTATGAGATAATGATGTAACATTATAAATATCTAGAAAATTATATTACTCAATGAAGTATGTCATCAAGTACATGACTTGGAGAAATGAGATCATACTGATATTAAGAGTATATATATATATATATATATATATATATATATATATATATATATATATATATATATATATATATATATATAGAGAGAGAGAGAGAGAGAGAGAGAGAGAGAGACAGAGAGAGACAGAGTCAGGCTAGAATACACTTGAGTGTATTCAGAGCTGAAAACACTCAAGTAGTTTTCAAGATGCAATTTTTTTTTCAAAAATTTAATCTTTTGATCTTCTTAAAATCTTGTTAATAGCTCATATACAAAATTTGAGCACATTTGGACATTTATAGGTCATGTTATTAAGACCGCGAAAATTATGCATTTCAAATTAGTTTCGTGCGTTGATTTTATTGCCCTGAGATGAGTGACTTACACTCATCCAAATGGGCTCAAATTTTGTATGTGACCTAATTATAGTATGACATGTAGATCAATTGTTTACATTTTGCAAAAAAATAGTCTTGATATGCAAACACACTTGAGTGTATTCGTGCGATCTGTACACTCGAGTGTATTCTAGCCTGACTCTCTCTCTCTCTCTCTCTCTCTCTCTATATATATATATATATATATATATATATATATATATATATATATATATATATATATATATATATATATATATATATATATATATATATATATATGTGTGTGTGTGTGTGTGTGTGTGTGTGTGTGTGTATTCTCATTATGTCCCTAATCAGCTCTTATTGTGCAAGGTTGATAGACAATAATGACACATAAGATTACAATGTGAGTTAGTTGATGACAAAATCTCATTAGTCATGATATGGCTATAACAAACCAAGCATGTAGATACATGATATAGAACAGTGTATACGACAGACCCACCATGAGACTGACACATGAAAACCATTACTATGGTAGTCATAGTTATCTCTCATAGTGATGGTGGTGTTTGTGGTTCTTAGACCTGAAATCACTACACTTATCACATATCGTTCTGTATGCTTTGACATCATCAAATGCAACCCTGAAACATGGGTTCTTATAATAGTGATGTTTGTGTGATTGTGACACATGGGACTGACTGTGAGTGATAGAGATGGGATTTGTCCCTCCTAAGGGAGTGTGATATCCAAGGCCTCTTGATTAGCGAGACTGAGAAATGCATGGTTTTGCACATGTGAGTCAATATGTGATATTGAGCTTACATATATCTCAGATAGTCTGCTCTGGTTCAAGAAACAAGATTGAATGTTGAAGAGGGTGACTACTCCATGCCTTGAGTTCAATATGGATATCAGTGACAAAGGAATTATACAAACATTATAACACCAAGCACAAATTGTAGGTTGAAGTTGTTCCCCAACTTTCCATTCACTTGGGTAGCAATGTTGTGCGACTAGGCACCACTCTTTGCTTGTGATGTCTTAAGTTAGTTATGGATATTCACTACTAATGTCATATGGGACCTATAGGGTAACACACATAGGTCTTGACCTAGAAGAGGAGTTTAATTTTGAGTGATGATTGAATTGATTACTAAAATGTTTAGGTATTTAATTCACTCAACAAATACTTGTCTACACTTACAGATGTTTGGCTCACTCATGTGAGATGGCCATTTGGAGTGCCAGACGGTCGGCTCAAGAGTCAAAATGGTCATTTGGAGCATGAGACTGATTGGAAATGAATTGGATAAGTTCTACTCAAACTGAGGTGTGAATACATTAGTTCAATGTGTTGAACCGACCGGCTAGGCTCAGCTCACCAGGCGACCATCTAAGTCAGTGAGACAAACATCTCACATGAGCAAGATTGCTTAGTTTGTTGGATATTCGATTGCATCAAGGAATTAGTGTTGACGTCATGTCATGAATTAATTGGATTTGAATTGCCAATTTTGTATGTGGTTGAGAAACATGCAAAATGACCATTTCACAGTGCGAGAAGACCGTCCCACATGCTAGATGGCTGTCTAGGTGTTCACAAGTTGTGAAAATTCAATAAATTTTGGTCCCTTCAACTCCCGCATATATAGGAAACCCAGGACAAAACCCCTCTATAAATAGAGGGGTATTGGGGGCTTCTCAAAGCACAACACAGACAATTGAGAATCTATTTCTCTAAAAATTATTGTCCTCTAAGGTTGTGGTAACCAAGAGAGCCCAAGCAAGTCCTAACTGACTAGGGAGGGATAGCTACAGGAGAGAACAATTGAGGATCAGTGTTGTAGGAGAGCAAGTTGGTGACTAGTACGCCAACAGGAGGGACAACTCCTTCATGCCCATCTAGTAGGATGAAATGAGTTCTAGGTGGTCTATGTGGACTTCTGTAATGACCCCGTTTCCCAGTAACCCCCACTTAAGGGAGACCAAGAGATCAGAGTCATTATCTAATAACCCGGATCAAAGGTTCAACAAATAATCAATAATAATTATAAAATTATACTAACTAAACTGAAATCTGGTAGAAAATTAAAACTTTGCTTACCTTTTAAAAGCTGGGATTTCTAAACTTCTATCCATGAAGACACTAATCTAACTAATCCTCCTGTGTACGTAATTTCTCATTTAGTTCCACATATGCCACTTTACTATTTGTTCTTTTCATTTGTACCTAAAATGCCGACAAACAAAACATCGGTCAACAAGAAGCTGGTATGTGGGGGAAACAATAATTGTGCAACTATGTTAACAATGTAATCAACCAAATATCATTTAACATCCAAGATTACGTTTTAAGCAATACTACTCAATCCTTGCCTATACCCTATCTATGTACCGTCCCCGCAGTGAACATGGATACTACCTCTCTCATATGGTAGATCCTTACCCCCATGGCCCTACCACACAGGTAGCCAATTCTTAGGGTTATGGAGTCGCATGGTTCTACCCACGGGTATCCCAATCCCTAACTCATGATGACTTGATGGACCTACCCCAGTGGTAGCCATTTACTAAGTCATTTAATGACCTGATGGACCTACCCCATTGGTAGCCATTTACTAGGCCAATCTATAAAGCTACAGAGGGGACTAGGATCTAAGCTAGTAGGCACATCTCTTATGTGATAGTCATATTCACATTATAATTTGCATGAATTAAATGCAACCAACAGTTTAATTCAAGTCATTGATAAAACCTCAAAAAGCCTCAAGAAACTAATTCGGGATATTCATAGGCGTAACCACATACCTGTCAATTTGATGCGAGACAGAAATAATCCAATCAACCAATAGGAAAGCAAGCATTCAATAAGATCCTAAAACAATTATACAATTTCCTTTTATTACTCATGTCATTAAGATCTATCAAATCTAGCTCGCTTCCTAAGGTTTCTAGTCTACTTTTAGGGTTTTCATTGCAATTAGGGTTTCCCTTCATCTTTTACTATTTTAAACCCTAATTTAATGCAATTCATCACAAACCCTAATTATCTCAACATCTAATCCTCAGTTTCGGATTTAAGGCATAATTAACCATTAAATAAGTCCATTAAGCCTATTTTACATTAAAGCTACTATTTTTATTCTTTTAATTCATGACAAGATCATTGTGCTCATTTATCATCAACTCAAAGTTCATTATGGTCCAATTCACATATGAACTCGATTTGCCATTAATTCCACATTTTATTCATGAGAAAACTCTAATTACTACATTTAGGGTATTTATCCACAAATTAGGAACTTTAATGCTTGAAATAGATTATAACCATTTAAACTCAGTTCTATACATGAAATCAAATAATTAAAGCCATTAGTAGTCCTAATTACCAACTTTAGGGTTTCAAGGCTTATTAAAACATATTCATGCAGATGAACTTTCAATTAAACTAATTACGTGCAAGATTCATCTTTTTCGATCTTAACGTATCACTTTACGATTAACAGGTTAATATCAACTTTAACCATCAATTAAACCCCACTAATCACATTAACCATTCCCAATTAGGGTTTCTTTGATCATCATTATATTAAAGTTAATAACTTCCATTACTTTTCGAATTGCAAGCATAACCAGACTCCAATTATATTTTTAATTGATTTCTCTCATTTTTCTAAGCAGAATTCATGTATAATGTGCATCTATCCGAGCTACAGTTATTGAGATACGAATTTAACAAAAATAAATTACTGTGGGCCAATGAGGAGGCGCCACGTAGCCTGCTTCATTCAACGTTTGAGGCCGCTTTGGGAAATATTTCGAAAAGACGGAAACACCCTCAGTTCAGCTGTAGATGATTCAGCCCGCGAAAGGGCATAATGGTCCAATGACCCGAAGGTTGTCTTCCTCCCCACGACAGCGCAACCTGCCACCCTAGCTGTGAATCTCGTGGCCTCTCCTCCTATCCTGGTACCTCGGCAGCCATTGGGGACTGGTCCCCTACCTCCAGCGTGCCCTTGCATAGCTAAGGTTGCCTCAGATACGGTCATAAGGGCCGGGAGCAAGCTCTTCAACTCGCGATCTCGCAGCCATGTTGCATCTGCGCTGCAGGTGTGCCGCAGGCAACCTCATGAAGTTGGATGCTCGAGAGCATCGTCTGGTCATGCACAGGTCTTCGAGGAACATCATGCCTTCCTCCAGATGGCTTCATACTTCCTCATTACTCCAGAGAACGCACCACTCGATGCTAGGGTTTTGCAACCAAGAATGACGAAGAAGGAGAAGAGATACATGTGAGATCTCTTTGGAACACGAACCAAAAGGCCAACCCCTTATATAGGGGAGGGTTTTTGCACCCTAAGATGTGCATCCACTAAGATGCAAGATCTTGTCCAAAAAGGAATCCAATTCCTTCATTAGAAAGCAAACTTTCTCTGTCCTCTTTTTCCTTTGAATATCCCCTATTCTATGGATATTAGGAATTCGAAATTCCTCTTTCATCTTCTTTATACTTGCCCTTTTTAATCCATAGGAACGAAATCCTATTTCCCTTTAATAGCAATTACTTTCTTTTTAGCAATACCACATAATACATTAATTGTATACTCACATTAACTCCTTAATTTGCAATTTTGGTATTTTCTCTTTCTTTCCTCTTCATTGGGACTCCTTGGATCCCAAGAAACTCTAATAATTCGAAATTTCATTTTAAGGAATACTCATTATCCTTAAATGCATCAATATGCATTATTTCACATTATCATATTTATTTCTTATTAAAATATCTCTTTTTGAGGATTTCTTTTTATTTCTCTTTTATTTTCCTCATTGGTATTCCTTTTAACTTTAGGAATCCTTGGGATACGAAATTCCACCAAGGATAACTCAATTATACCTCTTTTAACTTATTTTCCACATTTCGTCAATATTTTCATTTTCTTTCTTAATAAAGAAATACTTAATTGATCTTTTCTTTTCTTATTGCACTCTTTATGCAACTTTGGACTCCTTGGAACCCAAGGAACCCAAGAGACACGAAATCCCTCTTTGTATTTGCCTTCTAGAGGTTTCCACATCTTTCTTTTTTCAAATTCTCAGTGATTCATTAATTAATTGGATTTCCTTGTTATGGGGCCCAATAGCCAATAAAGCCCACAACATTAAACATCAAGGCTATTGTAAACAAAATCCATTTATTAAAAAAAAATTATATCAGTATTTGTTCTAATATCTTTAATGTGAGAAATTACATTTCTCACCAAAGGAACTCAAAAATTGGGGTTGTAACATCCTTCCCCTCTTATAAGAATTTTGCCCTCAAAATTCTATCAAACAAACAAACATGATAAGCCTTTCATATGTCCATCATGGCTCCCATGTGGCTTCACCCTTTCCATGGTGCTTCCCAAGAACCTTCATCATCTCATATTCTTGCATTTGAGTTCTTTCTTACCTTGGTATATTATACCCTCATAGGTGACTCAGGACATTTCAGCCTCTCAAAAGCTGAATAGGTTCAGGGCGCAGTTCATGGCTTGGGTACCTCACATAGTGGTCTAGATCGGACTCATGGAACACATTACTCATCATGTTATCCTGAGGGGCAAGGCGAAACACAATTATCTCCACCAATCCATCTCAAATGGACTCATATATTAGGGACTCAGCTTTCTCAGTTGTAGCTTAGAGGGGTTGGATTTTCACATCACATATTCTCTCATAGTGAATTGCATGTCAGTCTGCTTTGCATCAGCTCATGACTCATGTCACCACTGGGCTCTCTCTCGGCCATTGCACGATCAAAGCGACTTCACCTCCACACACTATGGTTCTCTTCTGACCTTCGCGAGGCCTCCTTCACCAACATCATCTTAATGAAGTGGTGACCGACACAACCTCCTTCTTTCATCCCGATAAAGGCTATGGTGGTTAACATCACATCTTAAGAACTTCCTCTTTGTATCACCCTGAACAAGCACACTTTCTCTCATCATACCCTCTAGTCTGGATCATATTGTCCATTAGTTAGGGGTGATAAGCGGTACTAACATCGAGTTCTTCATGTACCTACTTCAACCTTATGGAAGTGAACCTTTAGGTCATACTCAAGAACTTTTGAACTCACATCATGGTGTGGTTGAACCATCTTTCTCTCTTAAGTAGTTCAACTAAATCTGTCCCTTGATAGCATTCTTTCTTTCTCATGTCATCTAGGTAAGGCGATCTACCATAACCCATATTGCACCTCGACCCTCCTTGGTCTAGGGGAGACTTACCACAACATCCATAGTAATGAACTCCCATTCTCTCTCGGGGACTCTCTATACTTTATATCCATGCACTGGGTTACTGGTGTTCGTCCTTCACCTCCTGGCTTGCATGGCCACATGCAACATGTATCAGGCATCCAAAGCTCCACCATCACTTACTATCTTTGTAGTTTCATGGTGTATGGTGATCATGATTTCCTGTATCTCATGATTCCTCAAGGTCGATACCTCGGAAGCCCTAAACCACTATCCTTAGGGTTTTATTACCTTCCTATCCAAAGAAGTGTATCCAGAGTTCTACAACCATCCTTCTACCACATCAAGGACTTAGGATGGCTATCCAAACAACCACTAATCTTGTTCAATAGATCTCGTTATATCTGAGTGTTAGCCAAACTTATCTCTTCTTCTCAACTTAAGGTTAGCCTAACAACCTCAACTTCTTCTAGCTTCCAGCTAAACTAGGTAGCTATATCTCAACCAGAGCATTCATTACTACTTCTTATCCTTAGGTGTTAGGTAACATACACCTCCATATATTATACTTATCATCTCATCTCGAACTCTAAGTTGGTCTTCATCAAGAAGCTCTAAGCTCATCCTCATTGTGATCAAGCTCAACCTTGGTTAACTTGCAAATTCCACATAGCTCATGATAAAACATCCTCATAAGAGGACTACACTATTCCTCTTAGTGTTTGTGAACCATCCATGTATAATTCACTCCACCAAGGTATGTTATCATCTCTGTCCTCATACCTTGTAGAAACGTTCCAACTGGCATCACCTTTATCCTTGGTGTATGGCATGCGTACTCCCTCTCATAATAAGAGGAAATAAGCATTTGGCGGCCATCCAAATACATAGTTCTTCCTATTCCAAGAGTAGAGATGGTACATCCCACCTTGCCAGTACACCTTAAAATCTAGGTTGAAACGTTCCATCATCTTGATATCCACATTACTTCCATGGAAAAACTGGTCTCGAACCTACTTGGGTCACCACACAATCCTTAGTCATCTCCCCTAGGTCTACAGGGTGTCGGTACTTTTGGGGTCATCCCATTTCCTTCATACATCCAGAGAGTGCCCTACTCATCTGCCCTTTGGGTCCCATGAGTTCATGAAGGTGATCAATCTCCTAACCCATGGCCCTCAGACAATGATAGTTGTTACCTCCCGACCCTATGGTCCTATGCACTAGGGAATCAGACAACTCCTACTTCCATCGGTCTTATACCTACCTGACCCTAGGATAGACTTAGGATTCTCTTATAGTACATGTTCAACTCAGAACCTTACCCAAGTATTCATCATCTCTCTTCCTGCATTCTTGGGTTGTCTTTCATCCTTTCTCAGGGATCATGGCGACCTGTCTACCTTGGTCAGGCCCCATTCCGGTTACCTCCATGGTAACACATCCACATGCACATAGAGATGGTTATCTATAGGTTCATTCTCATGCCATGTACTCTTCACTTAGCTTCTCAAGATCCTATGAAACCTCCTTAGGTTACCTCAAAACCAACCAAACTGGTAAAATCCCTACCAAAGGGTCCCTCTCCCAGGATGGGAGGAAACTACACCTTATTAACAAGGGTCACAAGTGTCCTTAGGGTTTACATTCACATGAGCATTCTTAATCCAGCAACTACTAAGGCACAAGCGTACCTACTAAACCATGCTAGGTCATACTTGTTCTCTTACTCAACATTAGACCAACTTAGTTGTGAGGGGTTTGTCAAACATACAGTTAACTTAAGGGTTTCCTTTACCTCTACACATTAAGAGTACCATGCTCGAAACTATAAAGATTCAAATCCCATCATGAGCATCGGGTACACTACTTCCCTTCTTAGGCCTAGGAATCCTAGGTTCTCCTTTGGGTATCCAACTGCATGCTCAATCTCTTAACCATGAATCAAGCATGTCCAAGGTATGTCATGCACTCCCTGTCATCCTTCTACTCGAGCAACACATCAGGGTCGAGTCCTCTTCCAGGACAACCAAGTAGGTATAAAGCCTCACAACTGGTTACTTAAACCTCCTTAGGGTCTAAAGCACTCTTTATCTCATCCAGTAGGTAATCACTTATACCATAGGTACCAGAAGCATCATCCTCCCTCTAAGGTTTGGTTCCTCTAAAGGCAACCAAGATATCCTCAGCCTTCAGGGATCAAACATAAGGCAGCCACTACATCCACTTAGGTCACATCATCCTCAACTACCCATTGTTCCTTATGTCTTGGAATCTAAGCTTCCAACCGTCTTGCTTGAGTCCAGCTTTTTCTCTCTAGAGCTAACTCCACATTCCACCTTACTACCCGAGGTCCTTTATCCATGAAGGATCAAGCTCACTAGCATACCTCCACATGGGTGAAGCCTATGCTCGAACTTATGTTTTCTCAAGATCATTCATAGCCCTTTATGCTTATTTCATAAGCCATCCATCATGATCTCTTAAGCATGGTCTCATCAAGCTATACCCTACTTGCCTAAGCCCATAGGGTAACTATAGGTTCTCCTCTAACCTCATCCATGAAGTAGCTATCCTTCACTCTAGCATGCACGACCCTCTCCAGGGTTGGGTCGCCAAAGGTACTAGGTCATCTACCCTCTTATGGCATCCCAAAGGCATGTCCAACCAAACACTCGGTCAACCATGACATCTAACTCCTCATGTCATCTTCCTCTCTAACCTTCACTTAGGGTTAGGGTTAACATCATCCTCAGAGGATGAGCCAGTTCTCTACTTTTAATGAAGGTCTTTACCTCCAAGACTAACTCTCTCTACTCATCCTCTTGCCAAGGAGGTCTATCCTTAGGCCTCTCCTGAGGGCAATGACAACTCGTGTCATTCAAACTAAGCATGTATCTATTCCTTTACACTTACTCTATTAAGCTTATGTCCATGACATCTTATTTACATGATTTTCATTAATTTGGTGGAGGATCCCTTAATCCTTATCAACCTTACCCATACCTCAAGAGGGCGAGGAGAAGAGAGGAAACCCTAATCCTTAAGGTCCTTATCAGAATTTGAGTTGCGAAGGGATGAACAAGATGAGAGAGTCCTAAAGGTATCTTATTTCGATTCATACCCTAAGACTTTGGCCAGGCAGTCACACAGATTCAGGAGTCCTCGTATTCCGACTAGCGGTGTGGAGGAAAATATTGCCAGCCCCCAGACGTGATCATTTTCTAGACACCTCTGTCTTTCGGATAATCCTCTAATAACTCCATTGGGTTCTACAGAATTTGTAAAATTTAATAATTATTAAATATTAATTGAGGAACCCATGCTCTGATACCAATTGTAACGACCCTGTCTCCCGGTAACCCCCACTTAAGGGAGACCAAGAGATCAGAGTCGTTATCTAATAACCCAGATCAAAGGTTCGACAAATAATCAATAATAATTATAAAATTCTACTAACTAAACAAAAATCTGGTAGAAAATTAAAACTTTGCTTACCTTTTAAAAGTTGGGATTTCTAAACTTCTATCCATGAAGATACTAATCTAACTAATCCTCATGTGTACATTATTTCTCATTTAGTTCTACATATGCCACTTTACTATTTGTTCTTTTCATTTGTACCTAAAATGCCGACAAACAAAACATCGGTCAGCAAGAAGCTGGTATGTGGGGGAAACAATAATTGTGCAACTATGTTAACAACGTAATCAACCAAATACCATTTAACATCCAAGATTACATTTTAAGCAATACTACTCAATCCTTGCCTATCCCCTATTTTTGTACCGTCCCTGCAGTGG
The DNA here is from genome assembly GCA_963693085.1 of Alisma plantago-aquatica. Lineage (NCBI taxonomy): Eukaryota > Viridiplantae > Streptophyta > Magnoliopsida > Alismatales > Alismataceae > Alisma > Alisma plantago-aquatica. The sequence goes on along the minus strand of OY856409.1, from coordinate 995,938,135 downwards.
ACATGGATACTACCTCTCTCATATGGTAGATCCTTACCCCCATGGCCCTACCACACATGTAACGACCTCGCCTCCTGATTACCCCCAATTAAGGGAGACCCGAAGGTCAGAGCCATTATTCAATTAATAGGATCAAAGGTCTGACAAATAATCAATAACAACTAATAAACTTTACCAACTAAACTGAAAATTGGTATAAAATAAAACTTTTCTTACCTTGGAAAAACTGGGATTTCAAAACTTCTATCCATGAAGATGCTAAACTAACTAATCCCCATGTGCACATTATTTCTCATTTAATTTCACATCTGCCACTTTACTGTTTGTTCTTTTCATTTGTACCTAAAACGCCGACAAACAAAATGTCGGTCAGCAAGAAGCTGGTATGTGGGGGAAACAATAAACGTGCAACTATTGTAACAAAGTAATCAGCCAATTATCATTTAACAGCCAAGATTACGTTTTAAACCATACTACTCAATCCTTTCCTATCCCCTATCCCTGTGTTGTCCCTGTAGTGGACTGAGATCCCACCTTTCTCTAGGTAGATCCTTAATAAACCCTGCATGATCCTACTTAACAGGTAGATCAATCTCTAGGGTTGAGTTGCATGGCACTACCCATAGGTAGTCCAATCTCTAACTCAATGTGACTTGATGGACCTACCCCATTGGTAGCCATTTATTAAGTCATCCAATGACCTGATGGACCTACCCCATTGGTAGCCATTTACTAGGTCAGTCTATAAAGCTACAAAGGGGACTAGGATATGAGCTAGTAGGTATATTCTTTATGTGATCAAGTCATATTCACATTATACTTTGCATGAATTAAATACATCCAACAGTTTAATTCAAGTCACGATGGAAACATCGACAAAACCCCAGAAAAACTAATTCGGGTAGTCATAAGCATAACCACATACCTGTACATGTAGATTCAGGTGCAGGAATAATCCAAACAATAATGAGCAAGAAAGCATTCAATAAGATCCTGAAACAATCATACAATATTCTTTTATTACTCATGTCATTAAGATCTATTACATCTAACTCGCTTCTTAGGGTTTCTAGTCCACTTTTAGGGTTTCCATTGCAATTAGGGTTTCCCTTCATCTTTTACTATTTTAAATCCTAATTTATCGCATTTGATCACAAACCCTAATTATTTCCACATCTAATCCTCAATTCCAGATTAAAGACATAATTAACCATTAATTAAGCTCATTAAGCCTCTCTTTTATTAAAGCTACTATTTTTATCCTTTTAATCCATGGCAATATCATTATATGTAATTGTCATCGATTCATAGTTTATTATGGTCCAAATCACATATGAACCCGATTTGCCATTAATTCCACCTTTTATTCATGAGAAAACCCTAATTACTACATTTAGGGTATTCATCCACAAATTAGGAACTTAATGCTCGAAATAGCATATTCCAACTTTAATCATGAAATTAATCAATTAAAACCATTAATAGTCGAATTAGTCAACATTAGGGTTTCAAGGCCCATTAAAGTATATTCATGCATATGAAACTATAAATTAACTAATTATATGCAAAGTCCATCCTTTTTCTTCCTAATGTTCCTTTTTATCATTTATAGGCTAATATCAACTTTAATCATCTATTAAACCCTACTAATCACATTAATCATTCCCAATTAGGGTTTCTTTAATCATCATTACATTAAAGTTAATAACTTCCATTACTTTTCGGATCTCAAGCATATTCAGACTCCAATTATATTTTTAATGGATTTCCCTCGTTTTTCTGAGCAAAATTCATATTTTATGCGTGCTAATCCGAGCTACGGTTGAGGAGATATGAATTTAACAAAATTGACTTACTTCTGACCAATGGGATTGCGCCATGTCACTTTACCCATGCAGCGATCTTGCAAATTGGAAAACATTTCGAAATGTCCTTCGTGCCCTCGGTTAAGTTGTGCACGCCTTCAGCCCACGGAGGGCAGAACGGTCCAATGGCCGTATCTCCTTCTTCCTCGGTTCAACAGCAGATCGGCCGCCTAGGGTTGCCCTTGGTGCGACACTCCCTCCCATATGTGGGCTCAAACTCCACCGGGAGCCTTTGCTCTACCTTCGCCTGGCTCAGGCACACCCGGGGCTCCTCCCAGTTGCTTCCATGGTGGCCGATCTCAGGCAGAAGTAGCATGCGACCGTTGTCGCAAAAGCAACAGGTCGAAAGCCCTTCTGGAGGGTGATGCGCGAAGACAACAGGGATGGCTTGGTATTTGTTCGTTCTTAGGTTGTCATGGAAGCTCCCTACCTCCACCAAGACTACAAAACCATCCTCCGTTGCTCTATGGTTTAAACTACGCCCTTGTTAGGGTTTTATGTGAAAGAAACAAGAAGAAGGGAGAGATGGGTGTGTGGGATTTCTCTGAAGTCAACCCATGCTCTCTCTCACCTTTTATAGATAAGGGTAACCACGCCCTATGACGCTTGCTTACAAAGAAAAAAGGTCCTTTCCTACTAGGAATTCGATTCCTTCATGAAAAAGCAAGTTTCTCTTTCATAAACATTCTTTTGATATTCCCTATTATATGGATATTAGGAATTCGAGATTCCTCTTTCATTTTCTTTATACTTGCCCTTTTTAATTCATTAATCACGAAATCCTATTTTCCTTTATTGGAAAATATCACCCTTTTAATAATACCATGAAATTCATTCATTAAGCATCACATTATCTTTTTATTTTACTTTATTGGTATTTTCTCTTTCCTCTTTCTTTATTGGGACTCCTTGGATCCCAAGAAACTCTATTATTTCGAAATCCTTTCTATTGGATACTCCTTATCCTTCTTCATGCATCTAAATGCATTATTCTTCATTATTTCTCATTATCTTGTCTATTTCTTTATTAAAATATCTCTTTTTGTGGATTTCTCTTTACTTCTCTTTTATTTCCCTCATTGGTATTCCTTTTAATGTTAGAAATCCTTGGGATACAAAATTCCACTAAAGATAACTCAATTGCACCTCTTTTCACTTGTTTCTCATATTTTAACATTGTTTTCAATTTCTTTCTTAATAAAGAAATACTTATTTGATCTTTTCTTTTATTATTGCTTTTATTCACAATCTTGGATTCCTTGGCACCCAAGGAACCTAAAGGTATGAAATCCATCCTTGGATTGCATTCTTTTGCCTTCTAGAGGTTTCCACATCTTTCTTTTCAAATATTCCATTATTCATTTACTAATTGAATTTTTCTTGTTATTCGGGCCCAATAGCCAATAAAGCCCACAACAAGCCCACAACACACACATCAAGGCTATTGTAAACGAAATCCATTTAATCAAACCAGATTATATCATTATTTGTCCAATATGAGAGTTTACATTTCTCATCAGATAAACCCAAAATTGGGGCTGCAACATCCTTCCCCTTTTATAAGAATTTTGCCCCCAAATTCCATCAAGCAAGCAAACAAATAGAATAAGCCTTTCATGTGTCCATCATGGCTCCCATGTGGCTTCACCCTTTCCATGGTGCTTCCCAAGAACCTTCATCATCTCATATTCTTCCATCTGAGTTCTTTCTTACCTTGGTATATCGTACCCTCATAGGTGACTCAGGACATTTCAGCCTCTCAAAAGCTGAATAGGTTCAGGGCTCAACACATGGCTTGGGTACCTCACATAGTGCTCTAGATCGGACTTATGTAAAACATTATACATCATGTTATCCTGAGGGGTAAGGCTAAACACAACCATCTCCACCGATCCATCTCAAATGTACCCCTATATCGGGGACTCAGCTTTCTCAGCTGAAGCTTAGAGGGGTCGGATTTTCACATCACATATTTTCCATAGTGAACTGCATGTCAGTCTGCTTTGCATCAAATCATGACTCATGTCACCACTGGGCTCTCTCTTTCAGCCATTGCACGATCAAAGTGACTTCATCTGCACCCAATGTGGTTCTTTTCTGACCTTCACGAGGCCTCCTTCACCAACATCATCTTAATGAAGTGGTGACCGACACAACCTCCTTCTAGAACTTCTTGCATCCCAATAAGGCTATGGTGGTTAACATCACGTCTTAAGAATTGTCTCTTTGTATCACCCTGAACAAGCACACTTGCTCTCATCAGACCCTCTAGTCTAGATTGTACTAACCATTAGTTAGGGGTGATAAGCGGTACTAGAAATGAGTTCTTCATGCACCTACTTCCACTGAATGGAAGTAAACCTTGGTCATACCCAAGAACCTTTGAACTTGCATCATGGTGTAGCTGAACCATCTTTCTCTCTTAAGTAGTTCAACTGAATCTGTCCCGTGACAGTACTCTTCCTTTCTCATGTCATCTAGGTAAGGCGATCTACCATAACCCATATTGCACCTCGACCCTCCTTGGTCTAGGGGAGTCTTACCACCACATCCATAGTAATGAACTCCCATTCCCTCTCGGGGACTCTTTTATCCTCTATATCTATACACTGGGTTACTGGTGTTCGTCCTTCACCTTCTGGCGTGCATGGCCACATGTTACATGCAACCTTGTTTTAATCATCTCGGGTGCTACCATCACTTACTATCTTTGTAGTACCAAGGTATATCATGACCTCATGTATTGTTATGATTCCTTAAGCTGGATACCTCGGTAACCCTAAACCACTCTCAAAAGGGTTTTATTACCTTCTTATCCAAATCACTATATCTGAGGTTCTATCACCATCCTTTTACTCCATCAAGGACTAAACTGGCTAACCAAACAACCATTAAATTGTGCAACATATCTTGTTACATCTGTGTGTTAGCCAAAACACATCCTCTTTCCAAACATAAGGTTAGTCGAACAACCTCAACATCTTCTAGCTTCCAGCTAACTAGGCAGCTATATCTCAGCCAGAGCATCATTACCACTTCTTATCCTTAGGTGTTAGGTAATGTTGAGAACATACACCTCCATGTATTCTACTTATCATCCCATCAAACTCTAAGTTTGTCTTCATCAAGCAACTCTGAGATCATCCTAATGGTGATCAAACTCAACCTTGTATCACTTGCAAAATCCACATAGCTCATGCTAAAAACATCCTTATAAGATGACTACCTTATTTCTCTTAGTGTTTGTAAACCATCCATGTATTATTCCTTCCACAAAGGTATGTTATCATCTCTATCCTCATACCTTGTAGCAACGTTCCAACTTACATCATCTTTATCCTTGGTGTAAGTCACGTGTACTGTCCTATCTCTCACTCCCATAACAAGAAGAAATAAGCATTTGGCGGCCGTCCAAATATAGAGTTCTTCCCATTCTAGGAGTAGAGATGGTACACCCCACCTTGCCAGTACACCTTCAAATCTAAGTTGAAATGTGCAACTCATGTCTCCACATCACAAACATCATGATATCAAAAATTACTTCCATGGAAAATTGGTCTCAAATCTACTGGGGTTTACACACAATCATTGGTCATCTCCTCTAGGTCTATTGGGTGCCGACACGTTTGGGGTCATACCTATTCCCTCATGCATCCAGAGAGTGCCCTACTCATCTGCCCTTTGGGTCCCATGAGTTTATGAAGGTGATCAATCTCCTAACCCATGGCCCTCAGACAAAGATAGATGTTACCTCCCGACCCTATGATCATGTGCAACTAGGGAATTAGGCGACTCCTACTTCCATCGGTCTTATCCCTACCTGACCCTAGGATAGACTTAGTGTTATAACCCCAATTTTTGGGTTCAATTGGTGAGAAATGTAATTTCTCATATTAAAGATATTTGAACAAATAATGATATAATTTGCTTCAAATAAATGGATTTCGTTTACAATAGCCTTGATGTTTGTGTTGTGGGCTTTATTGGCTATTGGGCCCAATAACAAGGAAATAACAAAGAAAATTCAATTAGTGAATGAATAATTGAATATTCGAGAAAAGAAATATGTAGAAACCTCTAGAAGACAAATCCAAAGAGGATTTTGTGTCTCTTGGGTTCCTTGGGTTCCAAGGAGTCCAAAGTTGTAAAAAGAAAGTAATAAGAGAAGAAAAGATTAATTAAGTATTTCTTTATTAAGAAAGAAATTGAAAATAATGGGAGAATGTGGGAAATAAGTGAAAAGAGGAATAATTGAGTTATCCTTAGTGGAATTTCGTATCCCAAGGATTACTAATGATAAAAGGAATACCAATAGGGAAAATAAAAGAGAAATAAAAAGAAATCCTCAAAAAGAGATATTTTAATAAGAAATATACATAATAATGAAGAATGATGCATGTAGATGCATCTAGAAGGATAATGAGAATCCAATAAAAAGGATTTCGAAATAATAGAGTTTCTTGGGATCCAAGGAGTCCCAATAAAGAGGAAAGAAAGAGAAAATACCAAAATTGTAAAATAAGAGGATAATGTGTTGCATTATTAATGAATTATGAGGTATTGTTAAAAAGAAAGTAATTTTGATTGAAGGAAATAGAATTTCGTGTCAATAGATTAAAAAGCAAGGAAAGAGAGAATAAGTAAGAAGAAATTCGAATTCTAATATATCAAGGATAAAGGATATCAAAGGAATTAAGAGAGAGAGAGAAACTAACTTCTTAATTAAGGAAATATATTCCTATTGGAAAAAGGCTTTGCTAATGCATGGATGAAGGATGTAGGGCGTGGATACTCTCCCCTATATAAGGGGTAGAGCCCTTGGCCGAGTTTAAGTTAGTTCCAAGCATCCGCTCTATCTCCTTCTTCATCTTTCACGTTCAAAACCCTAAAACTCGAGTGGTGTCTTCTCGGGAGCAACAAAGGGATGTGGGGTCATCCCAACGAAGGCCTGAAGTACCTCTAGGACCAGTGTATGATCAGCTAGTGATCTTGAGCGTTGGGCTTCACCCAAACGCCGGCGGCGCACATGCAGCACAGATGCAGCTTGGACGCGGGTCGCGGGGTTGCAGCAGCCGTTACCGACCGTTTCAGCCATGGTAGGAGGCGCCTCGCGTGCACCAGGGAAGAGCGGAGACAATGGCACCCTCCTTGGTGGCCGAGGAGGTCAGGGAGAAGGAGGAGTGGCTGCGCAAGGCAGCAGCTCGACGGCTAGGGCGGCAGCAAGCTGCTGGCCTGAGGAAGAAGAAAGGAATAGATGAATTGGACCATTTTACCCCTTCGGGTATTCAAAAGCCAACAACTTACGTGAGGGTAAAGGAGTAATTCGGTTATGTTTCCAAACCAGCAAACGTTGCATGAGCCAGGGCGACGTGGCACTCTGTGATTGGTCTGAGGTAAGTGGTTTAATGCAAAAATCATATTTATTTAACCGTAGCTCAGATTAAAACAAGTTATATATGAATTTTGATCAGGAGAACACAAGGAATCCAATAAAAATAGTTTTGTAGCCTGAATCGGATCATAGTTCGAAAAGTAGTGCCAATTATAATCTTTAATGAATTAAAGATTAAGAAACCCTATTTTTGATATGATTAATGTGTTTAATAGGGTTTAATGGATCGTTAGAGTTGATGTTAACCTATTAAATGTAAAAAGGTACACTATCTTCAAAAAGGAAGAGCTTTGCACATGATTTGTCTAATTTAGAGTTTACATGCTTGAAAATTAGAAAAGAACATAAAGTTATCATCTTTAATGATTTAATTAAAGAAAAACCATTAGATTTGATGATAGATGGACTTAATAAAGTTATTTGGATAATTTGAGTTGATATTAACATGCTGTTAATAAAAGTGAAAATTAGGATCTAAAAATATGATCTTTTTATATATTTGGTTTAATTTAGGGTTTCGTGCATGATTATGCATTAATGAGCTTGAAACCCCTAATTTTGATGAATATGTCTTTTAATTAGTTTAATTGTGTAAATCCACGAATAAAATAGAGATGTGATGATCCTAAGCCAATTTGAGCATAAAAGATCATTAAGGTGGATAATTTGAGTAATTAGGGTTTCTATGAGTGGAAAAGTTGTTTTAGGGTTTGTTGACCTAAAAAGGGAAAAGTTTGAGAAATAGATCTAAGAAACCCTAATGCATCCTAATGAGACTTAAAAACCTTAGAAAGGTGTCCCAAGTCAATAAGGAGTTGTTTGGGATATGCTTGTGACAATTATACATTATACATGTTTTCAGGATCAATGTTTGCTTGATTGATTGATTGGCTTGCTTGATTGGACATCTAGTTGGATTTGGATAAATTGTTGCTTGAGATCTCCAAGACAGGTATGTGGTTACGATTATGAATAACCACTTTAGTTTCCCGATGGATTCTCGGATGTTTAATCGCATTGAATGCAACTAAACCGTTGAATGTTTATTTATTTCTTGCAACTATAAAGTGACTACGATTATCACATAATATATGTGCCTACTAGCTCAGATCCTGGTCCCCTCTGTGTCGTAATGGCTGACCTAGTACATGGCTACCTAGAGGGTAGGTCCATAAGGTCGTGAAAGACTTTGGCTGCCTAGAGGGTAGGTCCATCAAGTCACCTTTATAGAGGTACCATATAAGTCCTTACAGGGACAACACAGAGTTGTGGATAGTTATAGATTGAGTAGTTTGGCTTAAAACGTAATCTTGATTGTTAAATGATTAATTGAGTGATTACATTGTTACCATAGTTGCATGTTTATTTGTTTCCCCCACATACCAGCTACGGCTGACCGACGTTTTGTTTGTCGGCGTTTTAGGTACAATGAAAAGAACAAACAGTAAAGTGGCACATGTGATACTAAATGAGAATTAAAGTGCAAAGGAGGATTAGATAGATTAGTATCGGTGTGAGATCCAAGTTTTCAAAAGGTATGCAAAAATTTATTTTCTTACAACTTTCAGTATAGTATGTTAAAATTTGATAATTATTCTTGGTTAATTGCCGAACCTTTGATCCGGAAGTCATGGGTGCGGCTTTGACCTCTCGGTCTCCCTTAATTGGGGGTTATCGGGAGGTGAGGTCGTAACATTTGGTATCAGAGCGTAGGTTCCCCAGTTAACCATTTATAATTATTAAATTTTACAAACTCCATAGAACCCGGGGGAGTTATTAGAGGAGTATCCGAAAGACAGAGGTGTCTAGAAAAGGATCATGACTGGGGGCTGACAAGATTTTCCTCCGCACCGTTAGTCGGAATACGAGGACTCCCGGATCCGTGTGACTGTCTGGCCAAAGTCTTAGGGTATGAATCGAAATAAGATACCTTTAGGACTTCTCATCTTATTCATCCCTTCTCATCACAAAATTTTGATAAGGACATAAAGGATTGGGGTTTTCTTTCTTCTCCTCACCCTCCCGAGGTATGGGTAAGGTTAATAAGGTTTAAGGAATCCTCCAATAAATTAATGAAAGGCATGTAAATAAGATGTCATGGACATAAGCTTAATAGATTAAGCACAAAATAAATAATAGATACATGCTTAGGTCGTATGACATAAGTTGCCATGTCCTCAGAAGAATCCTGAGGCTAGACCTTCTTGATAGGAGGAGAAGTTAGTCTTGGAGATAAAGATCTCCATTTCAAGTAGAGACCTGGCACATCCTCGGAGGATGATACTAACCCTAACCCTAAGTGAAGGTTAGAGAGAGATGAGTTGGACCAGGTGTTTAAAAGGACATGCCTTTGGGATACCATATGATCCATGGGTGACCTAGCACCTTTGGCAACCCAACCCTGGGAAGGGTCATGCATGTTAGGGTAAAGGATATCTCCTTAGATGATGATGATAGTGAAGGACCATAGAAACCCAATGGTCTTGTGCAAGTAGGGCATAGCTGGCACCTAGGGCACGTCATAGTGCTGATGGTAGGATGAAACCCTGGATAAGGAATTATGATGGAGCATAAAGGGTTATGGATGATCTTGAGCAACCATAAGTTCAAACCTAGGCTTCACCCATGTAGAGAATGCTTTGGAGGTTGATCCTTCATGAAGAGAGGACCTCTAATGGTGAGGTTGGATGTAGGGTTAGCTCTAGAGAGAGCAGGAAACCCAGCAAGAAGGTTGAAAGCCTAAAACCCAGAACATTGGATGATAGTGGTTGCCTCATGATCGATCCCTGAAAGTTGATGATATCTTGGTTGCCTTTAGAGGGACCAAACCCTAGGGAGTGAAGATGAAGCATCTGGTGCCCATGTGCCTACAGTATAGGTGTTTACCTTCTGAGGTAGGAAAAAGAGTTCCTTAGACCTAGAAAGGTTTAGTAACAGGTTATGAGGCCATGTACCTTGTTGGTTGTCCTTAAGGAGGACCCAACTCTAAGTGTTGCTTGAGTTGAAGGATGACAAGGAGTGCATGTCATGCCTTTTTCATGCTTGGTTCGTAGTTAAGAGACAGAGCATGCAGTGAACCTAGGGTTCCTAGGCCTAAGAGGGGAAGTGGTGTACCTAAGGCTCATGATGAGAAGTTGAGTTCCTATTTTTTTTAAGAAGCCAGGGGGTACTCTTATTCATCCCATCCCCCTCATCTGGGCAAACAACATCCAATCAAATTACATCTCCTGCTTATAAAACGCAGGTAATCCCCCCAAAAAGACAAGGTACTACCAAAACAAGAAACAATAGCAGATCACCATCACGTCTTAGCCACCTCCTTCACGATGTATGGTGTGCGAATTTTCTCCAAAATAGCCATGCCAAAGATCTTCTGGGGAAGGTTACTGCTATCAGAACAAATGAACGGGGTTGTGAGATATCTGCCCCACTTTCCGATCTCTCTAGCCATCGAGTTCACCACTTTGTGGACCAAACTACCGGTGATGTTCCTCTCCTGTAATTCTTCTTTGACAAGCCTGACAACATATAGAGCTTTCCATGGAGCCTCTCCGTCGTTCCATAGGATGTTATAAATACTACTATCATCGATCTCAATGGATGAGATATCCAGCCTGTGGTCCATTGCCATCGAGACCCCAACATAGCATGCCTTGATGTAGGCTTCAAGATAGTCTTTGGCCTTCAACCAGGCACGGAAGACTAAGCAGATATCAGCTCTATGATTGCAAATGATACCGCCTACCCATCTTCGCTTCATGCCATTAGCATCCAAGCATTTTCCGATAGTGAGGTTCATCTTCAGGTTGTGTAAATCTGGGGGGTTCCATCTGAGAAGGGATAATCTTCTAAGGAAATTGCGGGACATAACTATCCCCTCTTCTTCCATCATTGCATGCATCTGCGTGTTATTAGAGATGTGAAGAACTCTAGTCCGCATCATACTATTCAACCTGTAGACAATCTGTTCCCATGTTCTTCCATAGGATAGATTAGTACCTTCGTATCTGCGGTAACATCTGATCCTCCAAATGTTATTAGGTATAAGAGTAGCCATAGCTCCGGCCAGCCAATCATCTATGGTGGATTTACCTCCCAAACTACACAGGTCAAGCAGAGAGTTGATGTCGGTAGGCGCGTTCCGTCCCGTGATGTTGGTGAATCTACACCAGAAAGATCGAGCAAGATGACTTGAGAACAGGAGATGATCTGTATTCTCCTCCTTAGGTTCCGGACAACAATTACAACAAGAGACAATGTGGATCTTACATCTGCGGATGTTATCGTCAGTGGGTAGAGCCTTGCGTGCAGCCTTCCATATTAAGGCCACCTCCTTCGGTGCATCTATCTTCCATAAGCGTTCCAACCTGAACGCATCAAAGAAAGCATTATGTAAAAGGTTTTTCTTCACCGATTTAAGCGAGAAGGCTCCAGTAGCTGATAGAGACCAGATCAATTTGTCTTCTGTATCAGAAATGGTGACACCTGCCTCCTTAATCAATTCAACTCCATCGGGGTTTATGATTTGAGTGAGAGCACTCTAGTTCCATCCAGTATCCTGCTCCCAAAAATCGTTCACTAGGAACTTGAGATTCCGATCACTCCTATGAAAAGCGAAAGTGTCCATCCTGCTACCACACCATAGATCATCCCAGAAAGATATCTCACCATGACCGATGATCCATTTGCACTGTGGAAAAATCTTAGGAAACATGTTCCAAATTCTTCTCCAGTTAGGCGATGGATTAGCACCAAGCTTCAAACTAGGTGGATGAGTGGACGATCGACCACCAACGCCACTTGCGTATTTATCTCTGCAAAAAATCGCCCAGATAGAATTCCCAGTCAGGATCTCCCAACAGGCCTTAGCTATAAAGGCATCATTCACCATCTTGATAGGCGTCAGACCCAGACCTCCCATGCCCTTCGGCCTTGCCACCTTATGCCAACTAACCCAGGCTCTTCTCGAATGAGCATGTCTATCGGCCCATAGAAAACAAGAAAGGATTTTGTCTATCCTCTGGGTTATACCCGCCGGAACACCTGTAGCCACTGTCGAATATACCGTAATAGAGGATAAAACGTGTTCAATTAGGAGGCGCCTCCCCGCAAATGATAGCAGACGCGCCTTCCATCCAGCAATCTTTACATTAATCTTCTTGATCAGGTATTCGTAATCACTCAACTTGGCCCTCCCCTTCTGAATCGGGATACCTAAGTAGGTGATAGACTCTGACGCTTCAGGGATCCCAAACTCATTGACCATCTGTTTAGCCAACCTGGAGTCAGAACTACCAACCACGCATGCCGATTTCGATGCATTCACCTTCTGCCCAGTTGCTTTTTCATAAGCGATAAACGTGTTGGTAATGTGATGGATTGATTGTTGATCAGCGTTCACCGCTATAGTGATATCATCTGCATAAAGAAGAATCGAGGGTGCCACCCCACCTCCCCATGTATGGAACACCGATATCATGTTGCTCTCCTGCATAGATTTGAAGCGTCTACAAAGGATTTCTTCAAAAATGATAAACAAGAAGGGAGAGAGAGCGTTTCCTTGCTTCAGCCCTTTTTGAATAGGGAAAAAACCAGCCGCTGTGTTGCCCAAAGAAACTAACGCCCATGTATCTTTGAAGAAGCTGAGGCACAGAGAGATCGACTCCTGCGTAAAACCAAATCTTTCCAGAATTTTATTCAGAATCTCCCAATTAGCTCTGTCATACGCTCTGGACATGTCCATCTTAATAATCGTGTTAGGATGATTGACTCCCCAATTAATGTCATGCATCATCTCCTTGACAATCCTCACGTGATTGGTAATATCATTACCTCTTATGAAAGCCCCTTGCTCTTTGGAAATCAACTTGTGCATAAGTGGAGCCATTCTGTTGCTAAGGGTACGAGCAAGAATTCTCAGCGATACATTTTCGATTGAAATAGGTCTGAAATCCGTGTCAAGGTTCACCGGCACATCCACTTTAGGTATGACGACCATTCTACAGCAGAATAAACCTCTGTGACAAGGTTGTCGCTTGAAGAAGCACTCTGTCATCTTCATAAAGTCCCGACCAACAATCTCCCAGGCTGTCAAGAAAAATGGCACCGTGAAACCGTCTAGACCAGGCGCCGTCTTGTTGTCCATCTCTTTCAAGGTCTTAAGGATCTCGCTCTCCTCCGGTGGTGCCAAGATGGAGAAGTTATCATCAAGAGATATGCTCTCTGGAATCTCTTGCAAGAAAGGGCCAAAATCTTCCTCAAGGAAATGTCTGTCTTTCTCATAAAAGCGCTGAAAGTGAAGAGCTGTGGCCTGCGCCATCTCGTCTGGTTCAGTGACTATTGTCCCATCTGAGACAATGATTTTAGAGACACTTCTCTTCTTCCTTCTAGTTTTAACAACTGCATGATAAAAAGCTGTACTTCTCTCCCCGTCTGTAAGCCAGTCAATACGCGCCTTATCTCTCCAAAGCTTCTCTTCTTGGTCGAGAATCTGTTGCAAATCGTACTCCGCCATCCGAAGGTTCATATCATTAATACTACTGGGGTTCTCGTCAAATGCGATCTGAGTAGTATGTAGAATATCTTCAATGTCTTGCTTTCTCTGGTGGATATCTCCGAAGGTTTCTCTGTTCCATCTTTTCAAAGCTTGTCAAACCATCTTGAGCTTCTAGCAGAAAACAAAAGATGGGTGACCTACCACTGTAGCCTCCCACGCTTTACGGATAACCTCCAAGCAGCCATTATGTAACAACCATGCAGAAAGGAACGTGAATGGGGCTTTAGTCTTCTGTGGAGTACGCCCACCCGGGACAATCAGCAAAGGACAATGGTCCGACACCCTAAATCTTGTCAAATGCAAACAGCGGCTCCTCGGCTTAGCTATCTCCCATGCGTCATTACAGAAAGCTCTGTCTAATCTTTGCCACAAAGTAGGAGTAAGGTATTGCTTATTGACCCATGTGTATCGACTACCTTCAAAAGGGATCTCCTTTAAATTCGTATCAATCACAGCAGAATTGAACTCTAAAATCTCCTGGAAAGGTGTGGGCGTGCCACCTCTCTTTTCATTTTGCTCACGTATCACATTGAAATCCCCTGCTATGATCCACTTGGAATCCCCAATCGATGCGGATATATCATTAAGTTCCTCCCAGAGCTGTTGCCTATCACGGTGATTGCAACTGGCATAAACAACGGTAATATAGGTGTGAGATCCATCAACTTCGTCAGTAGTGATGGTGATGTGTTGTCGATGAACCCTCACCACCTGCGGATTCCTTGCTAAATCAGCATAGAGCCATATTTTACCTTCTTCAACCTGGTTGTCTGTCGTCCAGTCCAGCCTAATGATATCAAGCAACTCCACTGCCCGGTTAGCATGTAGGAAAGGTTCTGACAATGCAACCACCGCGGGGCGATGTCTCCGACAAAGATAACCAAGGACCTTGCGGGTCTTGTTGTTAGATGCTCCCCTTATGTTCCAGAATAAAAGGGACTTATCCATAGAAATATAGACAAAACTGCGGTATCCTCTGGGCAGTCAATCAAAAACTGTCCCTCCTGTCCTCGCAGTCTTCTTCCTCGTGGAAACATGACATGTCACCTTCCGAATATCTTCTCCTGGTGTAGCCGAACCGATCTGGTGTGTGTCTTCTAGGTTGGGTGTACACAGGAAGCTCATCTCTTTGAGATCTAGTACGAGTTCTGCTGTGCTCCAATCTTCTATGAACTTCTTCTTCAAACTCTCCCATAGAGATAAAATCCGCTACTGTTGAGTTCTGCAAAAATCTTCTTGTGCCTTCTTCGTCTATAATAATTATGTGATTCCTGCCCTCATTCACCGTCCTCTCGTGATGTTGCTGATGGCTGCTATCATCCCGTATGGCTGTTGGTGCGGGAATATCTGCCATAGATGTAATAGTATTCCCCGATCTAGTACCGTCAATCAAGGCTTGTTCAGGGATACGAAGCTCCTTTCCCGTTTCCGTCATCTGCATCTGGGATCCCACTGGTCCCCTAGCCACCATATGGAATCTCACCGATGCTCTGTTAGCTCCGTAGGTGAGTGAAACGAACTGTGGTACATCCTCGCTGAAAGCCTCCACCTTGACAAGTATTCTGGAGATGTCATTCACACTACGCTGCCATGGCGATATGTCAGTAATCTTGCCGAACGGCTTGATCAGTTTCTCAATAGCTGCGTCGTCCCTGCAGGTGATGGGAATCTCCGTGATCCAGAACCAGAAATGCTCCATCTTCATGCACGCTTCTCCTGTTTCTAAGGACCTGATCTGAAGCTGGTGTCTATCAAATAGGAAGTCCCCTGATTGGACACAGGCTCTAGCTTCTTCCCTAGTATTAAAGAAGATAACCGCTTTGCGTTCTGCAAAACGGTACAGGTCTCTTGCTTCCGGCCATCTATCTTGCAGAAACTTGCAAAGATTTTCCCATGAAACTCCTACAGGCCAGCTTGCCTCCACTGCAAGGTGTAAAGCCGCTTCTTTCCTATTCCTCTCCTCATCTCCAGGTCCCAAGTCGACATGGATCCTCTTTGGAACATGACTCGGGGCACCCCTAGCCGGTATGCCCACCGGCAGTGGGGGAAACGCCGCTAAAGAGTTAAGGTTCGACAGCCCTTGTCGCGCCAAACATCTTCTTGCTAAATGGCCTGGGCGGCGACATATGTAGCAGACCTTATAGGCTCAGCACTGTAACTGCCAGTGACCCTTACCCATGCACCTATAACACGTATCCTTAGGGATGTCGTATAAGGGTTTCCTTCCTCTCGGCTGGTGTGTCTGGTGTTGCGTGTTCCTTTGCTCCGTCCTTTGTACTGGCGGCGTCTGCGACGGGTTGCTCGTCCGTGCATCCTGCACTGTCGCCGGGACGGCGGCTATACTAGCCTGTAGGTTCGCCGTGGTCTGCGCAACTTCCCCTTCCTCGTTCTCGAGAATTCTCCTCACATCTTGGATCACCTCTTCGGGGTTGACGGCTGATGCTGCCGACTCCGATCGCCTCTGCGCCACCACTCGCTGTGCCCTAAGATCCGTATGGATCCTAGGCGGTAACCTGGTGAAAAAAGGAATCTGCCTCTCCATAACCCTGGCTTAGGGTTTGACGGCGCGCCTCCAAAAAGGAACCAGCAACCCGATCGCTCCCTCTGCGCAAGGCCCCTTCTCCTCTCGATCTACAACCACCGAAGAGTGCCGACTGGAAAGGAGATGGAAGGTGGCCTCCGGTAGGCGGGGTGCCTAGCCGGAGTGGACGGCGGCGGCACCGCCAGGCGCGATCGCCCTAGGATCGCCCGCTCAATCGCCTCAAATCACGAGACCGTTCGGCTCCTAATTTTGGTGAATCCCGAAGTTGAGTTCCTATAGAAGTGAGCATGGTAATCCTCACGAATAGAGGAAAAGAGACGCCCCTTAATTTTAAGGTGTGTTTGATGAACCCCTCACAGCTAGGTTGATGATAAAGAAAGGTATGATCTTGATCCAACATTGAGGAAAGATGACAAGTATGACCTAGCATGGTTCAGTAGGTGATCTGCTTGTGCCTTAATAGCCTGGTAGGGGTTAAGTAAGCTCATGTGGATGTAAACCCTAGACCTAAAAGCTTTTGTGACCTTGTTGTCAAGAGATAGTTTTCCTCCCATCATGGAAGAGGGACCCCTTTGGTAGGGTGTGTATCTTTTTGGTTGATTTAAGGTAACCTAAAGAGGTCTCATAGGATCTTGAGAAGCTAAAAGTACATGAAACTGTAGACCCATAGATATCCATCTCTAATTGCACATGAATGTGTTAACATGGAGGTAACCGATAGGGGGCTTGACCAAGGTAGGAAGGTTGCCATGATCCCTATGAAGGATGAGAGCCAGCCCATGAATGTAGAAAGAGAGATGATGAAGACTTGGGTAAGGTTCTAAGTGAACATGTTCTGTAATGGAGAATCCTAAGTCTATCCTAGGGTCAGGTAGGGATAAGACCGATGAAAGTAGGAGTTTCCTAATTCCCCATTTGCACATGACCATAGGGTCGGGAGGTAACAACTATCATTGTCTGAGGGCCATGGGTTAGGAGATTGATCACCTTCATGCTCTCATGGGACCCAAAGGGCAGATGAGTAGGGCACTCTCTTGATGCATGAGGGAAGAGGGATGACCCCAAAAGAGTCAGTACCCTATAGACCTAGAGGAGATGACCAAGGATATAAACCTCAGTAGGTTCAAGACTAGTTTGATATCATGATGTCTGTGATGTAGAGACATATGAGGCACGTTGCAACTTAGATTTAAAGGTGTATTGGTAAGGTGGGATGTACCATCTCTACTCTTGGAATAGGAAGAACTCTGTATTTGGACTGCAGCGAAATACTTATTTCCTCTTGTTATGGGGGTGAGAGATAGTACATTATGCATGTCATACACCAAGGATAAGAGATGATGTAGGTTGGAACGTTGCCACGAGGAATGGGGATAGAGAAGATATCTACCCTGGTAAAGTGAAATGATACATGGATGGTTTGTAAACACTAAGAGGAATGAGGTAGTCCCCTTATGAGGATGTTTTTATCATGAGCTATGTGGAACTTACAAGTTATACCAGGTTGAGTTTGATCACCATGATGGTGGAATCAGAGAGTGTTCTTATGAAGATAAACATATAGTTTGAGGTGACATGATAAGTGAAATGCATGGAAGTGAAATGTTATCTAAGGATGTGAAGTGGTAATGGATGCTCTGGTTGAGATACATCTGACTTGTTTGACCAGAAGCTAGAAAGGGTTGATTGGCTAACCTTAAGTTCAAAAAGGAGAGGTGTTTGGATAACACTCAGATGTAACAAGATACATTGAAAAGATATGGTTGTTTGGTTAGCCAGTCTAGTCCTGGATGCAATGAAAGGATGGTGGTAAAACCTTAGATGTACTTCTTTGGAAGAGAAGGTGATGAAACCCCGACTAGAGTGGTTTAGGGTTTCAGAGGAATCGATCTTGGAAGAATCATGACATACAGGAAATCATGATACACTGTGGAAAATGGCAATAGCACTTTAGATGCTTAAGATGAAGTTGCATGTGGTTTATGACCATGCAATCCAGGAGGTAAAGGACAAACCCCAGTAACCCAGTGTATCGATATAGAGGACAAAAGAATCCCTGAGAGGGAATGAGAGCTCAACACTATGGATGTTGTGAAAGGTCTTCCCTGGACCAGGAAGGTCAAGATGCAATATGGGTTATGGAAGATTGCCTTACCTAGATGACATAAGAAAGAAAGAGTTCTTTCAAAGGATAGATCTAGTTGAACTACCCATGAGAGAGATGGTTCAACTACACCATGAAGCGAGTTCAAAGGTTCTTGAGTTTGACCTAAAGGTTCACTTCCATAAGTGGAAGTAGGTACATGAAGAACTCAATGTTAGTATAGTTATCACCCCTAACTACGGTTAGTATGATCCAGACTAAAGGGTCTGATGAGGGCATGTGTGCTCGTTCAGGGTGATATCTAGAGACAGTTCTTGTCCTATGAACGATGTGACAATGACCACCATAGCCAATATCGGGTTTTATATGAAGCTCTATAAGGGAGGTTGTGTCGGTCACCACTTCAGTAAGGTGATGTTGGTGAAAGGACCACATGATGGTAAGAAAAGTACCACATGATGGTTAGAAAAAGGGACCCCAGTGCGTGTAGATGAAGTCACTTTGATCGTGCAAGGTCTGAAAGGAGCCTAGAGACGATGAGAGTCGTGAGCAGATGCAAAGTAGACTGACATACAAGTTACTGTGGGAGAAAATGTGACATGAAAATCCGACCCCTCTAAGTTATAACTAAGAGAGCTGAGTCCCCGATACATGGGTCCATTAGAGATGGATGGGTGGAGAAGGTTAGGTTTGACCCTACCCCTCAGGATAGAGTAATGGGAGATGTTTTCCATGTGTCCAATTTAGAGCACTATGTGAGGTACCCGACCATGTGCTGAGCAATGAACCTAGTGAGCCCCAAGGGAGGCTGAAATGGCCTAAGTTACTTGTGTAGTTTATAGACGCCATGATGAAAGAACTCATAGAAAAGAATATGTGATGATAAAAGTTCTTTGGAAATGCCATGAGTACGACAAAGCCACATAGGGGCCAATGATGGACATGGAAAAGTCTTATCCTGAATTGTTTGTTTGCTTGCCTGAATTTTGAGGACAAAATTCCTATAGGAGGGGAAGGATGTTATAACCCCAAATTTTGGATTCAATTGGTGAGAAATGTAATTTCTCATATTAAAGATATTTGAACAAATAATGATATAATTTGCTTCAAATAAATGGATTTCGTTTACAATAGCCTTGATGTTTGTGTTGTGGGCTTTATTGGCTATTGGGCCCAATAACAAGGAAATAACAAAGAAAATTCAATTAGTGAATGAATAATTGAATATTCGAGAAAAGAAATATGTAGAAACCTCTAGAAGACAAATCCAAAGAGGATTTTGTGTCTCTTGGGTTCCTTGGGTTCCAAGGAGTCCAAAGTTGTAAAAAGAAAGCAATAAGAGAAGAAAAGATAAATTAAGTATTTCTTTATTAAGAAAGAAATTGAAAATAATGGGAGAATGTGGGAAATAAGTGAAAAGAGGAATAATTGAGTTATCCTTGGTGGAATTTCGTATCCCAAGGATTACTAATGATAAAAGGAATACCAATGAGTAAAATAAAAGGGAAATAAAAAGAAATCCTCAAAAAGAGATATTTTAATAAGAAATATACATAATAATGAAGAATGATGCATGTAGATGCATCTAGAAGGATAATGAGTATCCAATAAAAAGGATTTCTAAATAATAGAGTTTCTTGGGATCCAAGGAGTCCCAATAAAGAGGAAAGAAAGAGAAAATACCAAAATTGTAAAATAAGAGGATAATGTGTTGCATTATTAATTGTTAAAAAGAAAGTAATTTTGATTGAAGGAAATAGAATTTCGTGTCAATAGATTAAAAAGCAAGGAAAGAGAGAATAACTAAGAAGAAATTCGAATTCTAATATATCTAGGATAAAGGATATCAAATGAATTAAGAGAGAGAGAGAGAAACTAACTTCTTAATGAAGGAAATATATTCCTATTGGGAAAAGGCTTTGCTAATGCATGGATGAAGGATGTAGGGCGTGGATACTCTCCCCTATATAAGGGGTAGAGCCCTTGGCCGAGTTTAAGTTAGTTCCAAGCATCTGCTCTCTCTCCTTCTTCATCTTTCATGTTCAAAACCCTAAAACTCGAGTGGTGTCTTCTTGGGAGCAACGAAGGGATGTGGGGTCATCCCAAGGAAGGCCTAAAGTACCTCTAGGACCAGTGTATGATCAGCTAGTGATCTTGAGCGTTGGGCTTCACCCAAACGTCGGAGGCACACCTGCAGCACGACTACAGCTTGGACGCGGGTCACGGGGTTGTAGCAGCCGTTCAGCCATGGTAGGAGGTGCCTCACGTGCGCCAGGGAAGGGCAGAGACAATGGCACCCTCCTTGGTGGCCGAGGAGGTCAGGGAGAAGGAGGAGTGGCCGTGCAAGGCAGCAGCTCGGCGGCTAGGGCGGCAGCTAGCTACTGGCCCGAGGAAGAAGAAAGGAATAGATGAATTGGACCGTTTTACCCCTCCAAGTATTCAAAAGCCAACAACTTACGCGAGGGTAAAGGAGTAATTCAGTTATGTTTCCAAACCAGCAAACGTTGGATGAGCCAGGGCGACGTGGCGCTCGGTGATTGGTCCGAGGTAAGTGGTTTAATGCAAAAATCATATTTATTTAACCGTAGCTTGAATTAAAACAAGTTATATATGAATTTTGATCAGGAGAACACAAGGAATCCAATAAAAATAGTTTTGTAGTCTGAATCTGATCATAGTTCGAAAATAGTGCCAATTATAATCTTTAATGATTTAAAGATTAAGAAACCCTATTTTTGATATGATTAATGTGTTTAATAGGGTTTAATGGATCGTTAGAGTTGATGTTAACCTGTTAAATGTAAAAAGGTACATTATGTTAAAAAAGGAAGAGCTTTGCACATGATTTGTCTAATTTAGAGTTTACATGCTTGAAAATTAGAAAAGAACATAAAGTTATCATCTTTAATGATTTAATTAAAGAAAAACCCTTAGATTTGATGATAGATGGACTTAATAAAGTTATTTGGATAATTTGAGTTGATATTAACATGTTGTTAATAAAAGTGAAAATTAGGATCTAAAAATATGATCTTTTTATATATTTGGTTTAATTTAGGGTTTTATGCATGATTATGCATTAATGAGCTTGAAAACCCTAATTTTGATGAATATGTCTTTTAATTGGTTTAATTGTTTAAATCCATGAATAAAATAGAGATGTGATGATCCTAAGCCAATTTGAGTATAAAAGATCATTAAGGTGGATAATTTGAGTAATTAGGGTTTTTATGAGTGGAAAAGTTGTTTTAGGGTTTGTTGACCTAAAAAGGGAAAAGTTTGAGAAATTGATCTAAGAAACCCTAATGCATCCTAATGAGACTTAGAAACCTTAGAAAGGTGTCCGAAGTCAATAAGGAGTTGTTTGGGATATGCTTGTGACAATTAGACATTATACATGTTTTCAGGATCAATGTTTGCTTGATTGATTGATTGGCTTGCTTGATTGGACATCTAGTTGGATTTGGATAAATTGTTGCTTGAGATCTCCAAGACAGGTATGTGGTTACGATTATGAATAACCGCTTTAGTTTCCCGATGGATTCTCAGATGTTTGATTGCATTGAATGCAACTAAACTGTTGAATGTTTATTTATTTCTTGCAACTATAAAGTGACTATGATTATCACATAAGATATGTGCCTACTAGCTCAGATCCCGGTCCCCTCTGTGTCGTAATGGCTGACCTAGTACATGGCTACCTAGAGGGTAGGTCCATCAGGTCGTGAAAGACTTTGGCTGCCTAGAGGGTAGGTCCATCAAGTCACCTTTATAGAGGTACCATATAAGTCCTTACAGGGACAACACAAAGTTGTGGATAGTTATGGATTGAGTAGTTTGGCTTAAAACGTAATCTTGATTGTTAAATGATTAATTGAGTGATTACATTGTTACCATAGTTGCATGTTTATTTGTTTCCCCCACATACCAGCTACGGCTGACCGACATTTTGTTTGTCGGCGTTTTAGGTACAATGAAAAGAACAAATAGTAAAGTGGCACATGTGATACTAAATGAGAATTAAAGTGCAAAGGAGGATTAGATAGATTAGTATCGGTGTGAGATCCAAGTTTTCAAAATGTATGCAAAAATTTATTTTCTTACAACTTTCAGTATAGTATGTTAAAATTTGATAATTATTCTTGGTTAATTGCTCAACCTTTGATCCAAAAGTCATGTGTGCGGCTTCGACCTCTCGATCTCCCTTAATTGGGGGTTATCGGGAGGTGAGATCATAACACTTAGGATTCTCTTATAGTACATGTCCAACTTAGAACCTTCCCATGCATTCATCATCTCTCTTCCTGCATTTGTGGGCTGACTTTCATCCCTTCATAGGGGTCATGGCAACCTGACTACTTTGGTCAGGCCCCATACCGGTTACCTCCATGGTAACACATCCACATGCACTTAGAGATGGTTATCTATGGGTCTATAGATTCATTCTCATGCCATGTACTCTTCACTTAGCTTCTCAAGATCCTATGAAACCTCCTTAGGTTACCTCAAAACCAACCAAACTGGTAAACTCCCCACCAACAGGTCCCTCTCCCAGGATGGGAGGAAACTACACCTTGAGAACAAAGGTCACAAGCATTCTTAGGGTTTACCTTCACAGGAGCATGCTTAATCCAACAACTACTAAGGCACAAGCGTAACTACTAAACCATGCTAGGTCACACTTGTTCTCATCCTCAACATTAGACCAACTTAGTTGTGAGGGGTTCATCAAACATACCCTTAACTTAAGGGGTTTCCTTTACCTCAAAACATGAGGAGTTCCATGAAATTATAGGGGCTCCAATCTCATCATGAGCATTGGGTACACTGCTTCCCCTCTTAGACCTAGGAACCCTAGGTTCACTTTCGGGTGTCCAATTGCATGCTCAATCTCTTAACCAAGGTCTCATCAAGCTATACCCTACTTGTCTAAGCCCATAGGGTAACTATATGTTCTCCTCTAACCTCATCCATGATGGAGATATCCTTCACTCTAGCATGCACGACCCTCTCCAGGGTTGGGTCGCCAAAGGTACTAGGTCATCTACCCTCTTATGGAATCCCCAAGGCATGTCCAATCAAACACTCGGTCAACCATGAAAGCATGCCATCTTCCTCTCTAACCTTCATGTAGGGTTAGGGTTAACATCATCCCCAAATGATGTGCTAGGTCTCTACTTTAATATAGATCTCTACCTCCAAGACTCACTTTCTCTACTCATCCTCCTGACAAGAAGGTATAGCCTCAGGTCTCTCCTGAGGGAAATGACAACTTATGTCATACGACCTAAGTATGTATCTATTCTTTGGTTTGCGCTTAGTCTATTAAGCTTATGTCCATGACATCTTATTTACATGCTTTTTATTAATTTGGTGGAGGATTCCTTAATCCTTATCAACCTTACCCATACCTCAAGAGAGTGAGGAGAAGACAGGAAACCCTAATCCTTAAGGTTCTTAACAGAATTTGAGTTGAGAAGGGATGAACAAGATGAGAGGGTCCTAAAGGTATCTTATTTCGATTCATACCCTAAGACTTTGTCTAGGCAGTCACACAGATCCGGGAATCCTCGTATTCTGACTAGTGGTGCGGAGGAAAATATTGCCAGCCCCCGGTCGTGATCCTTTTCTAGACACCTCTATCTTTCGGATAATCCTCTAATAACTCCCTTGGGTTCTACAGAATTTGTAAAATTTAATAATTATTAAAGATTAATTGAGGAACCTATGCTCTGATACCAATTGTAATGACCCTGCCTCCCGGTAACCCCTAATTAAGGGAGACCCGAAGGTCAGAGCCATTATTCAATTAACAGGATCAAAGGTTCGACAAATAATCAATAACAATTAATAAACTTTACCAACTAAACTGAAAACTGGTATAAAATAAAACTTTTCTTACCTTGGAAAAACTAGGATTTCTAAACTTCTATCCATGAAGATGCTAAACTAACTAATCCTCATGTGCACGTTATTTCTCATTTAATTTCACATCTGCCACTTTACTATTTGTTCTTTTCATTTGTACCTAAAATTCTGACAAACAAAATGTCGGTCAGCAAGAAGCTGGTATGTGGGGGAAACAATAAATGTGCAACTATTGTAACAAAGTAATCAGCCAATTATCATTTAACAACCAAGATTACGTTTTAAACCATACTACTCAATCCTTTCCTATCCCCTATCTCTGTGTTGTCCCTGCAGTGGATTGAGATCCCACCTCTCTCTAGGTAGATCCTTAATAAACCCTGCATGATCCTACCTAACAGGTAGATCAATCTCTAGGGTTGAGTTGCATGGCACTACCCATAGGTAGTCCAATATCTAACTCAATATGACTTGATGGACCTACCCCATTGGTAGCCATTTACTAAGTCATCCAATGACCTGATGGACCTACCCCACTAGTAGCCATTTACTAGGTCAGTCTATAAAGCTACAGAGGGGACTAGAATCTGAGCTAGTAGGTATATCCCTTATGTGATAGTCATATTCACATTATACTTTGCATGAATTAAATACATCCAACAATTTAATTCAAGTCACGATGGAAACATCGACAAAACCCCGGAAAACTAATTTGGGTAGTCATAAGTGTAACCACATACCTGTACATGTAGATTCAGGTGCAGGAATAATCCAAACAACAACGAGCAAGCAAGCATTCAATAAGATCCTGAAACAATCATACAATTTCCTTTTATTACTCATTTCATTAAGATCTATTAAATCTAACTCGCTTCTTAGGGTTTCTAGTCCACTTTTAGGGTTTCCATTGCAATTAGGGTTTCCCTTCATCTTTTACTATTTTAAATCCTAATTTATCGCAATTGATCACATACCCTAATTATTTCCACATCGAATCCTCAATTCCGGATTAAAGACATAATTACCATTAATTAAGCTCATTAAGCCTCTCTTTTATTAAAGCTACTATTTTTATCCTTTTAATCCATGACAATATCATTATATGTATTTGTCATTGATTCATAGTTCATTATGGTCCAAATCACATATGAACCTGATTTGCCATTAATTCCACCTTTTATTCATGAGAAAACTCTAATTACTACATTTAGGGTATTTATCCACAAATTAGGAACTTAATGCTCAAAGTAGCATATTCCAACTTTAATCATGAAATTAATCAATTCAAGCCATTAATAGTCGAATTAGTCAACATTAGGGTTTCAAGGCCCATTAAAGTATATTCATGCATATGAAACTCTAAATTAACTAATTATATGCAAAGTCCATCCTTTTTCTTCCTAATGTTCCTTTTTATCATTAACAGGCTAATATCAACTTTAATCATCTATTAAACCCTACTAATCACATTAATCATTCCCAATGAGGGTTTCTTTAATCATCATTACATTAAAGTTAATAACTTCCATTACTTCTCAGATTGCAAGCATTATAAGACTCCAATTATATTTTTAATGGATTCCCCTCATTTTTCTGAGCAAAAATCATATTTTATGCGTGCTAATCCGAGCTACGGTTGAGGAGATATGAATTTAACAAAATTGACTTACTTCTGACCAATGGGATTGCGCCACGTCACTTTACCCATGCAGCGATCTTGCGAATTGGAAAACATTTTGAAATGTCCTTCGTGCCCTCGGTTAAGTCACGCATGCCTTCAGCCCATAGGGCAGAACTGTCCAATGGCCGTATCTCCTTCTTCCTCGGTTCAGCAGTAGATCGGCCGCCTAGGGTTGCCCTTGGCGCGGCTCTCCCGCCCAGATGTGGGCTCGAACTCCATCGAGAGCCTTTTCTCTACCTTTGCCTGGCTCAGGCGCACTCGGGGCTCCTCCCAGTTGCTGCCATGGTGGTCGATCTCATGCGGAAGTAGCATGCGACCGCTGCCGCAAAAGCAGCAGGTCGGAAGCCCTTTTGGTGGGTGATGCACGAAGACAACAGGGCTGGGTTGGTATTTGTTCGTTCTTAGGTTGTCATGGAAGCTCCTTGCCTCCACCAAGACTACAAAACCATCCTATGTTGCTCTATGGTTTAAACTATGCCCTTGGTAGGGTTTTACGTGCAAGAAACACGAAGAAGGGAGAGATGGGTGTGTGGGATTTCTCTGAAGTCGACCCATGCTCTCTCTCACCTTTTATAGATAAGGGTAACCACGCCCTATGATGCTTGCTTACGAAGAAAAAAGGTCCTTTCCTACTAGGAATTCGATTCCTTCATGAAAAAGCAAGTTTCTCTTTCTTAAACATTCTTTTGATATTCCCTATTATATGGATATTAGGAATTCAAGATTCCTCTTTCATTTTCTTTATACTTGCCCTTTTTAATTCATTAATCAAGAAATCCTATTTTCCTTTATTGGAAAATATCACCCTTTTAATAATACCATGAAATTCATTCATTAAGCATCACATTATCTTTTTATTTTACTTTATTGGTATTTTCTCTTTCCTCTTTCTTTATTGGGACTCCTTGGATCCCAAGAAACTCTATTATTTCGAAATCCTTTCTATTGGATACTCCTTATCCTTCTTCATGCATCTAAATGCATTATTCTTCATTATTTCTCATTATCTTGTCTATTTCTTTATTGAAATATCTCTTTTTGTGGATTTCTCTTTACTTCTCTTTTATTTCCCTCATTGGTATTCCTTTTAATGTTAGAAATCCTTGGGATACAAAATTCCACTAAAGATAACTCCACTGCACCTCTTTTCACTTGTTTCTCATATTTTAACATTGTTTTCAATTTCTTTCTTAATAAAGAAATACTTATTTGATCTTTTGTTTTATTATTGCCTTTATTCACAATCTTGGATTCCTTGGCACCCAAGGAACCTAAAGGTACGAAATCCATCCTTGGATTGCATTCTTTTTCCTTCTAGAGGTTTCCACATCTTTCTTTTCAAATATTCCATTATTCATTTACTAATTGAATTTTTCTTGTTATTCGGGCCCAATAGCCAATAAAGCCCACAACACACACATCAAGGCTATTGTAAACGAAATCCATTTAATCAAACCAAATTATATCATTATTTGTCCAATATGAGAGTTTACATTTCTCATCAGATAAACCCAAAATTGGGGTTGCAACAACACAGGTAGCCAATTCTAAGGGTTATGGAGTCGCATGATCCTACCCAAGGGTAGCCGAATCCCTAACTCATGATGACTTGATGGACCTACCCCATTGATAGCCATTTACTAAGTCATTTAATGACCTGATGGACCTACCCCATTGGTAGTCATTTACTAGGTCAATCTATAAAGCTACAGAGGGGACTAGGATCTGAGCTAGTAGGCACATCTCTTATGTGATAATCATATTGACATTATAATTTGCATGAATTAAATGCAACCAACAGTTTAATTCAAGTCATCGATAAAACCTCAAAAATCCTCGAGAAACTAATTTGGGATATTCATAGGCGTAACCACATACCTGTCAATTTGACATGAGACAGAAATAATCCAATCAACCAATAGGCAAGCAAGCATTCAATAACATCCTAAAACAATTATACAATTTCCTTTTATTACTCATGTCATTAAGATCTATCAAATCTAGCTCGCTTCCTAGGGTATCTAGTCCACTTTTAGGGTTTTCATTGCAATTAGGGTTTCCTTTCATATTTTACTATTTTCAACCCTAATTTAACGCAATTGATCACAAACCCTAATTATCTCAACATCTAATCCTCAGTTTTGGATTTAAGGCATAATTAACCATTAAATAAGTCCATTAAGCCTATTTTACATTAAAGCTACTATTTTTATCCTTTTAATTCATGACAAGATCATTGTGCTCATTTATCATCAACTCAAAGTTCATTATGGTCCAATTCACATATGAACTCGAATTGCCATTAATTCCACCTTTTATTCATGAGAAAACCCTAATTACTACATTTAGGGTATTTATCCACAAATTAGGAACTTTAATGCTTGAAATAGATTATAACCATGAAAACTCAGTTTTATACATGAAATCAAATAATTAAAACCATTAGTAGTCCTAATTACCAACATTAGGGTTTCAAGGCTTATTAAAACATATTCATGCACATGAACTTTCAATTAAACTAATTATGTGCAAGATTCATCTTTTTCGATCTTAACGTATCTCTTTACGATTAACATGTTAATATCAACTTTAACCATCAATTAAACCCCACTAATCACATTAATCATTCCCAATTAGGGTTTCTTTAATCATCATTACATTAAAGTTAATAACTTCCATTACGTTTCAAATTGCAAGCATAATCAGACTCCAATTATATTTTTAATGGATTCATCTTGTTTTTCTGAGCAAAATTCATGATAATGCGCGTCTATCCGAGCTATGATTATTGAGATATGAATTTAACAAAAATAACTTAATGTGGGCCAATGAGGAGGTGCCACGTAGCCTGCTTCATGCAACGTTGGAGGCCGCTTTGGGAAATATTTTGAAAAGATGGAAACACCCTCAGTTCAGTTGTAGATGCTTCAGCCCGCGAAAGGGCATAATGGTCCAACGACCTGAAGGTCGTCTTCCTCCCCACGACAGCGCAACCTGCCGCCCTAGTTGTGAATCTCGTGGCCTCTCCTCCTATCTTGGGACCTCGGCAACCATTGGGGACTGGTCCCCTGCCTCCGGCATGCCCTTGCATAGCCAAGGCTGCCTCAAATACGGTCATAAGGGCCAGGAGCAAGCTCTTCAACTCACGATCTCACGGCCATGATGTAGCCGCGCTGTAGGTGTGCCGCAGGCAACCTCATGAAGTTGGATGCTCGAGAGCATCGTACGGTCATGCACAAGTCTTCGAGGAACGTCAGGCCTTCCTCCAGATGGCTTCGTACTTCCTCATTGCTTCAGAGAAAGCACCACTCGATGCTAGGGTTTTGCAACCAAGAACGATGAAGAAGGAGAAGAGATACATGTGAGATCTCTTTGGAACTCAAACCAGAAGGCCAACCCCTTATATAGGGGAGGGTTTTCGCACCCTAAGATGTGCATCCACTAAGATGCAAGATCTTGTCCCAAAAGGAATCCAATTCCTTCATTAGAAAGTAAACTTTCTCTGCCCTCTTTTTCCTTTGAATATCCCCTATGATATGGATATTAGGAATTCGAAATTCCTCTTTCATCTTCTTTATACTTGCCCTTTTTAATCCATAGGAACGAAATCCTATTTCCCTTTAATAGCAATTACTTTCTTTTTAGCAATACCACATAATACATTAATTGTATACTCACATTAACTCCTTATTTTGCAATTTTGGTATTTTCTCTTTCTTTCCTCTTCATTGGGAATCCTTGGATCCCAAGAAACTCTAATAATTCGAAATTTCTTTTTAAGGAATACTCATTATCTTTAAATGCATCAATATGCATTATTTCACATTATCATATTTATTTCTTATTAAAATATCTCTTTTTGAGGATTTCTCTTTATTTCTCTTTTATGTTCCTCATTGGTATTCCTTTTAACATTAGGAATCCTTGGTATACGAAATTCCACCAAGGATAACTCAATTATAACACTTTTCACTTATTTTCCATATTTCATCAATATTTTCAATTTCTTTCTTAATAAAGAAATACTTAATTGATCTTTTCTTTTCTTATTGCACTCTTTATGCAACTTTGGACTCCTTGGAACCCAAGAGGCACGAAATCCATCTTTGGATTTGCCTTCTAGAGGTTTCCACATCTTTCTTTTCTCAAATTCTCAGTTATTCATTAATTAATTGAATTTCCTTGTTATTGGGCCCAATAGCCAATAAAGCCCACAACACAAACATCAAGGCTATTGTAAACAAAATTCATTTATTCAAAACAAATTATATCATAATTTGTTCCAATATCTTTATTGTGAGAAAGTACATTTCTCATCCAAGGAACTCAAAAATTGGGGTTGTAACAACTTTTCTAGAGGTAGGAGTCCTTTGACTGCTACTAGGACGGCAACATCAACTTGTAGTATATGCTTAGACTGCAGGAGTCATTATAGAAGTTGTCCAGTCTACTATCCATGGTGAAGACCAGAAGCTACACAGACACCGTCTAAGAGCAACTAGTCAACAATTGTGCATCAACCATGATAGGGAGATGTTGCTTGACTTGCTCCAGGACCAAGTATATCCTTGAAACAATCCTTCTCATCTTATAGTATTGATGCAATCCACTGGTTTATGGGAATATGGTAGAATTTTTTTTTGTTTCAACTGCCTACTCTGTAGCCATATTTCCCTACACGATATTCAAATTTTGGAATCATATAGACAATTTGAAATGAACTACAACATAAACAACTCTGAAAAACCATTGACAGAGTTGCTTGGCATGTTCATAACTATTAAGGTACCAATGAAGAAAGATAAGACCAAATATGTTTTGATGGTCAACAAAGGAAAGGGGAAACCTAAGGGCAAAGGCAAAGAAAATAAAGGTTCTAAGGCTAGACAAAAGTCTAAATCTTTTGCACTTATAAAAATAATAGGAGAGAGTAAAGAATGCAACTGTAACCATTGTCTCTATCATGGTCATTGGAAAAGAATTTCCCACTCTACTTAGAGAGCTAAAAACAACAAGATGGGGTAGATATCTGAACTTTAGGTTTTTATATTATAGAGATAAATTAATCTACTTCATATTTATGGGTATAGGATTTTAGATGTACATCTCACACATGTTCAAATATGTAGGATTTAAAAAAGAGTAGACCTTGAAGAAGGGAGATGTGGACCTACATGTTGCAATTGGAGCAAGAGTTGTTTCTGCTGCCATAGGAACCTATTGTTTATCTATTCCAAGTGGGCTTGTAGTAGAGTTAAAGAGCTTCTATTTCGTACCTGCTATAAATAGGAACATTATTTCTATTTCTTGTTTAGATAAGAATGGTCAATGTTCTATTTCTAAACATAGGATTTGTATGGCAGTGCCCCTATGTCTTGTGGTCTTTAGTTATTAAATCTTGAGACAAGCATATATAATATCAATACCCAAAGGATAAAACTTAATGACTCAATATAGGTCACATAAATGAGAAAAACATTTCTAGACTCCATAAAGATGGTTATTTAAGCTCTATTGACTTTGAATCAATAGAGACATATGAGTCTTTTTTATTGGGAAAGATGACAAAAGATCCTTTTAATGGAAAAAATGAGAGAGCAAGTGATCTATTGGGTTCATACATATTGATGTATGTGGACCATTTAGCACAAATGCTAGAGGTGGTTAATAGTACTTCATCACATTTATTGATGATCTCAACACATATGGCTTGTGTATTTTATGATACACAAGTCAGATTCCATTGAAAGATTCAAGATTTTACGACTAAGGTACAAAACCAACTTGATAAAAGTATTAAAGCACTTCGATCCTTTCAAGGTGGAGAATACTTAAGCCAACAGTTTGAGAACATTCTATGTGATCATGGTATTTTATCACAATGGACTCCACCCAGAACACCACAACATAATTGTGTATCAGAAATAAGGAATCACACCTTGTTGGACATGGTATGATTAATGATGAGTTTTGCCAATCTTCTTACTACATTTTGGGATAATTTTAGAAACCACAACTTTTACACAACCGTGTATGTTCTAGACTAGTTCAAAAGATTCCATATGATATATGGATTGGAAAATGTCTTAATGTGTCTTTTACAAATATTGAGCAATGTGAAGCTTATGTGAGATAACTATTTTCTAAAAATCTTCGACCCAAATTAGAAAAATGTTACTTTTTTTATGTACCAAGGAAACTAAGAGAAACTACTTTTATATTCCATCTGATAACAAAGTGTTTGTTTCCAGAACTATTATATTCCTTGTAAAGGAAGTTTATTTCCAAAGAAATCAATGGGATGAAAGTATAACTCAAACAAGTTCGAGATCAACAAGAAAACATTGAACCTCTATAGGTAGACAAGGAACAAAAGGAATCACAAGCAGATACAGAATCTCAAGTTCCTCATGTAACACAATAACCTTGAAGGTCTAATAGGACAAGCCTTAAGCCAGAGAGATTTTAATTTCTCATGACGTAACAAAGCGATATCTTGGTCATGAATGATGATAAGCCAAAAAACCTAT
This sequence comes from Alisma plantago-aquatica, assembly GCA_963693085.1. Taxonomy (NCBI): domain Eukaryota; kingdom Viridiplantae; phylum Streptophyta; class Magnoliopsida; order Alismatales; family Alismataceae; genus Alisma; species Alisma plantago-aquatica. Next base: position 995,905,597 of record OY856409.1, on the reverse strand, counting down.
ATTGAATCCATTTAGGAACTAGAATCTGAGAAATGGCAACAAGGTATGGACATTGGTTGATCCACTTGAAAGGGAAAAACCCATAGGGTGCAAATGGGTCTTCAAAAAAAAGACCCTAAAAACCCAAAGGGTGCAAATGGATCTTCAAAAAGAAGACTGACATGGATGGTAATGTACAAACCTACAAAGGGTGATTGGTTGCAAAAGGTTTCAAGCAAGTTCAAGGTGTTGTCTACGATGAAATATTTTCACTAGTTGCCATGATTAAATCCGTTATGGCCATTCTTACCATTCATCTTATCAAGATTATGAAATCTAGCAAATGGACGCTAAAACCACATTCCTTAATGGGAATTTTCTTGAGGATGTGTACATGACACAACCTAAAATTTGTATCATACCAAATGAATCTGGAAGGTATGTAAGTTACAATAATGAATCTATGGATTGAAGCAAATATATTGTAGCTAAAATCTTCGATGTTATGAGGTAGTCAAAGAGTTTGGCCTTATCTAAAATGAAAATGAACCTTGTAATACCTACTCCATAGTTGGAGTAAAAATGGATGGGAAACACCTTCTCTAATGACTTAGGATAAGCATCCTATATTCTAGGAATCAATATCTATAGAGATATATCTAAAAGACTTCTTGGTCTAAGTCAAAGAACATACATTGACAAAATATTGAAAAGGTTCAACATGTAAAAGTATAATAGAGGAAAGTTATCCATTTCACATGGAATACATCTCTCTAGATATCAGTATCCAGTCTCGAAGAGAGGGCATGCATGAGTAAGAATCCATATGCATATACAACTTGATCTATCATGTATAAAATGTTATGTACATGTCACATGGAATAAGTCTCTTTAGATATCATTGTTCAATCTCTTTTGATGAGAGGACACACATGAGTAAGAATCCATATGTGTCTATCATGTATGAAATGTTATGTACACGTCCCCACATCTTGTATGATTTGAGCATGACAAGTAGGTAACAGTCAGATCTTGGTGAAGGTCATTGGACTATCATAAAGAATATCCTTAAGTACTTGAGAAGAACTAAGGATCAACTTCTTATTTTAGGTACTGAGGTAGATTTGGTTGTAAAAGGTTACACCGATGCAAGCTTCCAAATTGATAAGGACAATTACCCATTGCTATCATGGTTTGTGTGTTTCCTCAACAACATAGATGTAAGCTAGAAAAGTTCCAAGCAAGAGACAATAGTTGATTATGCAATAGAGGTCAAGTATATTGTTGACTCCAATGTAACAAAGGAAGTCGTATGAATCAAGAAGCTTATTGGTTATTTCAGAGTCATTCCATCCATTAATGATGAAGTATAGCTATATCGTAACAACAATGCAACTATTGCACAAGCTAAGGAACTCAGATCACATCAATCGTGCAAGAACATAATGTGGCGTTATCATCTCATATGAGATATCACACAATAAGGAGATGTCAACTTTTGTAGAGTACCAATTGAAAACAATATTTTTGAGCCTAAGACTAAAACACTTTCACAACAGAAGCATGATGGTCATATTAGATCACTCTGGATGAGATTCATGAGTGATCGACTCCAGTTCAAGTGGAAGATTGTCGGTGATATGATTGAGAGCCAATCTTATGATGAGTGTAATGGCACACTAGTAATTGATTTATTATCAGTAAGGCAATTCCACTTATAATGTTTGTTTCAACATTGGATGATGAATAAATATAATAATGTCCAAAGAATTTATGACTCAATTACATGTGAATTAAGGCTGAGGCCCTGAATATGAAATCATGTGTATGACAAGAGAGAGTACTGATTCTTATTTGAGTCCCTGGTTAGATATTTTGTGGAAATTAGAACAACAATAATATGTTAAGACTAGTATGTGTGTTGATTGGTGACTACTTTCATTAGTCATGATCTTAGATATCAAATCAAGCACATATGTACTTGTTAGGAACAAGTGTACTGGATAGACCCACTTTGAGTGTGATACATGGAAGCCAATAATGGATGCTAGAATCACATTTCAATGTGATAGTAGTGATTGTGGTGCTTAGAACTGTAGTCACTATAATGGTTGCATGTTGTTCAATGTTCTTTAACACTACTGAACCTGTCTTGGAATACATGTTTCTATACAAGTACTACACATGTGAATTATAGTGAGTGACGTAGATGGAATTTGTCGCTCCCATTAGAGTGAAATTTGGAACACTAGATGAGTGACACTATGAAATGCATGGCCATGCTTGTGTGAGTTATATGATATTGAGCTCATGTTTATCTCACATAGTCTACTTTAGATCAAGGAATAAGGACCGAACAATAAGAGGATGATGTTTCCATGCCTCATATTCAATCTTGATATTAAAGACATTAGGGATTATACAAACATTGTAATCATTGTAATCTGACTTTTGCATTTCATTGTCGGGTTAGAAATTAATAACTACATGATTCAGACCATTGTAATCAAGTGCTTGATTAAAAATTTCAAGTCCCTTAGGCATCCTTATGCATGTGACCATGTATGTTTGACATTATGTAAGCAGTGATGTCAAAGAGCTCATAAGCAAAGAGAGGTATCTAGAAATGTGTCACTAGTGCCAATGTAATTGGAATAAGTTGATAACAACTTTAACCTTTAAGTGACCAATGCTACCATGATTATAGAATCCCCTTTCCATGGATATCTAGATCATACCTGAGGCAAGGAGTAGTCATCCTCTAAATATTAAATTCATGTTTCTTGAATTAGAGCTAACAATTGAGATTGTGTGAGCTCAATATCATATATTGACTCACATGAACATGGTCATGCATTTCATAGTCTCATTTATAAAGTGCCCATGATATCACTAAAATAAGTGGGAAAATTCCCTCTATATCACTAACAATAATCTACAAGTGTCATAGGACACCCAATCATTACTTGTATGTCAACATTTTCATAGTCACATTGGATAGTTTTAAAGCACATAGAAAAAGATGTGAACAATATAGTGACTTCAAGTCTAAGGATCACAATCACCACTATCACATTGAGATATTACTATGACTACCATGGCATGTGACATGATTTTACCATGCGTATAATGCAAGTGCACGCGTCAATGTAATATAGGCATTTGTGAGGCCTGAGTCAAACATAGGGAAACTTAATTATCGGTAGACTACTACTAACTGTTCGCAATCAGCTAGACCGATGGGAAAATTGATTTTGATTTTGAAAAAGAAAATAAAAACAAAAGAAAACAAAGCAATCGATTAAATGGTTGGTTTAATAAATTCAAATGCAATCTCTAGGATTGCGGTTTCACCACGGGTTCTCATTGCACTAATTCCTACACAATTATCACAACTCATCTCCCATTTTAGATAGTTGCATGTAGTTAGAATTGCTCGCTTCCGCGATACAATTCACTACCTTAATCTAGGTCGGTTCTATGCCAATAGTAACTTATACCCTAGACTAGGTGCATGAAAACAACAGATCTCTGGGTTTCCACCATTAACCGTACATCGCCTTTTCCAAAGGATTTATTAGTTAATGTGATTATCGCACCTTTTTAACCATTAATTCTTTGTCAAAATTAATTAAAGGTATTAGATTACCATTATGGTGATCAATCACAATGATAGAAATAGAGAAAATGACATCATACCACAGATTTGAGAGATAAATAGTGATGAATTATGTAAAAAGAGTCATACAATGATTGACCGAGCTACTTTCGGTCCTAGAGACAAAAGGGTTTAGCCCCACATGTTCAGATCAACATTACACATAGAAAAAAAGGAGAGAAACATGGAGAAACAAATGAAATATGATGTAACCCATGAAATGGAGAAGATCCGGATGATCCTCGGTGCAAGGCGCACGATCTGTAGCCTTTCGGCGGTGAAATCATCTGTCTGCAGCTCTAGAAATGTCTGGGGCATAGCTCTGGGCTCCATTCTTTGCTCTCCACTCCTCCAGGACTCGTGAAATGGAATAGAACATGAATGATGGCTTTGGATCATCTTTTCCTAGGTATAGGTACCACTTACGGCCGCCAAAAGAACGCAGTCGTCCAATTGGAGTCGTGCTGGATATTTTCCTGATCTGACGACGTCGATACCATTGATGGGGGTCAATGGTATCAAAAACTTAGGGTACTGATGCTTTCTTCAACTTCTGGAAGCCGCCTGATGGCATATCGATACCATCGACCATTCCCGTCGATGGTATTGACAAGGTGACTTCTGGCATGTTGTTGCACTTTTGAGACCATTGACATTGGGTTGATGGTATCAAACTATCTACTTCCTCTCTGGCTTTGCTACTATTGCTCTATCGATGCTATCGACAGACCGTCGATGGTATCGACGGGTCCAAGAATGCAAATTGCCTGAAACAAAGAGATGAACACAAATCAAATCTGAGAAATATGATAATTTATGAAAAACAATGTAAAACAAGATGAATTTGATGCAGGCAAAGATAATAGGCTAAATGAATTGAATCATGTGATATTAACCACTAATATGACCAATAAGAGCATAAAATGAGTGCAAAAACTAGCCTATAAATGCGACTCAAAACCCCTGCATCAAACTCCCCTAAGCTTGAACTTTGCTCATCCTCGAGCAACAAAACTATAGAATAAAATTGTGAGGGTCAACTAAAGAACATACTAGCATTAATTTTACTTTCTCTCCAATTATATGTAATCGAAACCATTTAGGAAATATCCTGAACCTTCATTCGATCGAACTAGGCAATCTCACCCAAGTGAGACACCCATCTCACTCACCTAGACATCCGTATGGTGAGTTGAGATGAGCCGATCAGTTCAATCACATTAAACTGGTCGGTTCAAAGGTAGAACTAAGACAAGTCGATCTTTGATCAGCCTGACCCCCAAACGGTCGTCTCAACTACTTGAGACACCCACCTGGATGCCCAAATGACCGTCTCACCCAGTGAGATGGTTGTTTGGCAGACCTGGTCAACCAATTGAGTGATCGGTTACGTGAACTGAATACCTAAACACTTTAGTAATCAATCCAATTGTTGTCCAAGATCAAACTCCACTTCTAGATGAGTTCATATGTGTGTGGCCATATAGGTCTCATATCATGTTGGTAGTGAGTGTCCATAACTAGCTTATGACATCACAAGCAAAGAGTGGTGTCTAGTCGCATATCAGTGCTACCCAAGTGAAAAAGAAAGTGGGAGAATAACTTTAACCTACAATGTGTGTATGGTGTTGTAGTGATTGTATAATTCCTTTGTCTCTAATATGCAAGATGAAGTACATGCATGGAAGGTCATCCTCTCAATGTTCAATCCATGTTTCTTGAACAAAGAGAAGACTTTCTGAAATAATGTGACCTTAATATCATATATTGATTCACACATGCATGTGCATACATTTCTCAGTCTCTCTTATCAAGTGGCCAAGATATCATACTCCAGTAGGAGGAACAAATCCCATATTTATCACACATAGTCTATCCCCATGAGTCAAAGTCACCCAATCATCACCATTATAACAACCCATGTTTCAAGACTGTGTTTGATGATGTCAAAATGTGCCCAACGACATGTGACAAGTGTAAGTGATTTCATGTCTAAGAATCACAATCACCATCTTCACTATGACAGTTGATTGTGACCACCAAAACCATGTGTCACTCTCAAGGTGGGTCTGTCCGATACACTATTACCTAAAATGTATTTGTGTTCTTGGTTTGATATTTCCATATTATGACTAATGAGATTTAGTCATCAACCAACTCACACTCTGATCTTATGTGTCATTGTTGTCTATCAACCTTCCACAATAACAATCGATTTGGGACATAATGAGAGTATGTATATGTACTCTTAACATTCGTATGATCTAATCCACAAGGTTAGTAACTTGAAAACATATGCCATTGATTAATATAATTCTCTAGACATTCACTCTATATCCCCATTATCTCATAACTAAGTGAAACAGATGAATTGGAGGCTTGCCTTTATATATGTTATTATTATTAATAAAATCCTTTTGGGTAATTATGCAATGTCAATCATCATTTGATTGTCTCTACAGGCATACCTTACCAACATTGACAACATATGTTTTAATAATGCACCTTAGCCTTGTATGAATACATGAGAAAGACCCTAATGTAGTGGGGGTGAGGGTTATTAAATCCTAATGACAAGATGATGTCTTGGTATGATACAACACACAGTAATATGTATAATTGGAACAAGTACAATTTTGAGGATAGAAACATATATGTGTACCCCATGATGTTGGATGCCTTGGGAACCATAGTGTGTTTAACCTAACATGATGAAAATGGAACTTTGACCTTTGATTGTGATCTTGGATAGATTTCGAGGATGAAATTTCTTATAAGGAGGGAAGGATGTGACAACCCTAATTTTCTCTCTCCCTTGGATTATGCTCTTTCTCACTTTGTCTAGTTGGATATCAATTTCATTTATTGAGTGTGGTGGCACTCCAATTTGATTACATCACTACATTTCACAATGTATGACATGAATGTGAACTTTTATCTAAGTTCCATGAGTTAATAAATCACCATATTGAAAGATAATTTGGACCTAATCATTATGATCAACTCACTTCCTAATATATTCCATGATGTAGAGGATTCAATTCTAAATCCTACAGCATAAAAAGCATGTCAATCAGACCTATAAAACTCTAATTTTGACATTATGAAGATTGGCATGTTCGATCCCCTTAATTGATGCCCTTTTCTCTTTTGTGGGCAAGCCTACATGGGCCCAAATCCCAAATCATGGCCCGGACGCCTGCCCATCTTTTTCTATTTTGGGAAAGAATCGCATAGAGAAATTATCCTCTTCCTCCAGCTACATCGGGAAACAATGCATTACAACCCCGTTGATGGCTTGAAGAGCACCCTAAACCTATTTCCTCACAACCCTAGTCCCTTGCTATTTTTCCTTCTCAGTCTCGTTCTATTTAAAGGAAGTGGCTTTCCTAGGGCATGTAATATCTGCTAAAGGAGCCTATGCAGACCGAAAGAAAGTGGAGTCAGCGTTGAAGTGGGATCATTTGAAGATACCTACAAAGGTTTGCAACTTTCAAGATTTGGTAGGATATTACAAGAGGTTCATTAAGAACTTTAGTGCGATGGCACTACCCCTAATAAAACTAACAAGGAAGGATGTACCATTTGTTTGGGATGACAAATGTCAACTCTCTTTTATGATTCTAAAGGAGAAGTTGATCACTGCACCAATATTAGTGCTACTAGAGCTAGGAACATGTTATATTGTCTTCTACAATGCATCTAAGAATTGTCTGGGTTGTCTGTTGATGCAAGATAAGAACATAATTTCTTTCACTTCACAAAAATTGAAGAAACATGGGGAGAACTACTTGACACGTGATCTAGAGTTGGCAGTCGTGACCCATGCTTTGAAGATATGGAGATACTACTTGTATGGTGTGAAGTGTCAAATCTTCACCAACCATAAGAACCTGCAATATATTTTCTTGAATCAGGAGTTGAATATGTGATAGTGACGGTGGATGGAATTAATCAAAGATTATGATTGTACCATAGATTACCATCCATGGAAGGTGAATGCGGTGGCAAATGCCTTAAGCAGAAAGTCTTCTTCATCATCATCCACTGAGCCAGCACAGTTGAGTGCTTTGGTGTGCCATAAGTGAGACATGTTGGTATCCTTACATTAGAAAAATGTACAGTTAGAGGTATCTATGTTAGCAAGTCTGTTGGCACAGTTACAAGTGAAGCCAATGTTGAATCAACAGATCAGAGATGTGCAATAGAATGATACTATGACACAACATATTTGAGTAGAGTTGGGTAGTGAGAAGCATGATGGCTTCCATGAGTCTAAGGATGGAATAATATGTTATCATGGTAGAGCAATTGTGCTAGATCTAGATAATCTAAGGACATTAGTTCTAGAAGAGGCTCACTCTTCTATGTACGCTATGCATCCAGGTAGTACCAAGATGTATTAGAATCTGACAGATCTTTATTGGTGGCCATGATTAAAGCATAATGTAGCCAAGTTCGTTCCTAACTATGCAATGTGACAGTAGGTCAAAGCTGGGCATCGAAAGCCTGTAGGGACTTTGCAACCAATGCCTATACCACAATGGAAGTTGGATCATATTATGATGGACTTTGTGGTTGGACTTCCTAGGATAGCCAGGGGTTATGATTCCATTTGGGTAATAGTGGACATGTTGACTAAGTCAACACACTTTCTTCCTGTAAAGATGACTTATAATACTGAGAAACTTGCATAGGTGTATGTCAATGAGATAGTATGTTTACATGACATCCTAGTTACTATCATGTCAGATAGAGATCCCAGTTCACTAGTTGCTTTTGGGAATGCTTATACACAACTATGGGAACTCAGTTGATGTTCAACCCTGTGTTCCATCCACAGATAGATGGATAGTCTGAGAGGACTATAAAGACTTTGGAAGATGTATTGAAAGCTTGTGTGTTACAATTTTTGGGCAGTTGGGATATATATCTCAGCTTAATAGAATTTACCTACAAAAATAGCTACTAAAGGAGCATCGAAATGGCACCGTATGAAGCGTTGTATATATGATGAGGTGGTTATGAATGACTAATCATAAACAATAGTGTTTAATCCTAGTGTTCTCTAAAGATGTGGGAGGTGATGGAATTAGGATTTACTGGTTGAGGGATGATATATAACCCTAATCTTGAGATGTAAAATACATTTTCTTATATTGTTTGAATATCATCATCATGTGATAGCATTTTCTCTCTCCTACTTGTGTAACCCTAATTTGTAGATGAGATGAATGTCATAGCTATGTGGATGTTATGGTGAACCTTGTATAATACAAGGTGGTGATATGAGAATTATTGAGATATAAATGTGATATTGAATGTGCAAGAATTATGTGAATGGGTCTAATGACCTAGCAAGTGCCTTGTGCATAAATTGAGGTGAAATCCTTTAGTGATGTGATTCAGGGATTGATATCCCATAGTGATGTGGTATTATTAATGACCTTGTGAGAGGCAATAATACAAGTGCTTGTGATGATGAGACAAGTTCTTACCTTGTATAATTTATATCTTCTAAAGTTGTATCCTATCCTTAATTTTATAGAATTTGTTTATGGTTTATATAGTGTAACTTGATTAATGCATTAAAAGGTACCCAATTAGAATATCTAATCAAGAAAAACCCTAAGCATGTAGTTGCCCAATACCATAGACCCATCTTCAACATCAGTATCTAGCTAGATGGTGAAACTAGTAATTCCTATGGGAAGCTTAGAGCGCATATTATTGAATATGTGGCGTGCAAGTTGAATTCACCTCCTTGTATTCGTAATTTTTTTATAGTGGTATGATGTTTTTTTAAGAATGGCCATGCATGAGCTTGTTCTCTAGTACTTTGCCGTGTACCAAGGCAAACTAGTTGTTTTATAGGACCATAGCTTTGACTATGAGTTGTTGTCTATAGAACTATAGCTTGACCATAAGTTGTTGTTTAGCAGTCTGACTGTTATGTCATTGCATTGTAGACTCGAACTGAGTAAGTAGTGCTGGTGATGATCATGGAGTTTGACTCTTCCATTGATCTTATATGGTACTAATTTTGACTTAGAAGTTGTTGGTTGGATTTGAGTGGTACGCCTCAAATCCTTAGGGCATAATAATAAAAAGTGATAATATAACTGAGGAATATATTTGCTTAGGGTCAAATACGAATCACATAGGATGACCCCATGCCTTATTTCTTGTATTGTTTAGTTTATAACAATTATACATGTTCTTCATATTCTTTCTAAAAGCATAAGATGTTCTATTGCTCAGTTGTAATTGATTAAACTGCTCAAAAAGTAATACTTGCTCTATTTAACTACTCTATTATATTATTGTGCTTATAATAAATGTTGGTGAAGAGTTATATCTCCCACTGGGACATTTGGTCTCACCCCATGGATTTTCACATCTTTTAGGTGGTCGTACACTAGGAGGTAGAGGTCGTACAATCGGTGTTGAGCAAGAAGGAGAGCAATAATTGTTAGACATTGGATATGCTGCTCAAATTTTGTAGTTGAGTCCTATGTGTGGTCCATGTACTCTCCGGTCTTTGGGGAGATATTGTCTTCTTTTATATCGACACATAGATTTTGGCTTTGTGCCGTGAGCATGTCGAAATGGCATTTGCATATAAACAAGTTGTAATTTGTAACATATATGGCTTGATAGCCTTTGAATATGATATGTAAGATCTTTTGGCATATATGGAATATAGATGGCCTGACTAGAAGGCTTGTTATGATATACTTTCACTTGAGATATTACATTTCAAATGGTTTCAATTTACCTTATTCTGTGGTAAAATGATTATTAATGATAATTTCGTGCTTTGTTTTGAGTAATCTCTCTTTGTGTGTGTCAAAGGGCGTCATACTTTTGTGGTATTAGAGTCAGGTTCATTGAGTTTACATGGACATAAGACTAGGGTTAGTGTTTGTTCTAGTATCCTCCAGTATATCTTATGGTCACTTCTACTTATACAGAAGAAGAAGATAAGAAAAGATGTCTGGAGAACATAAGGAACATGTGGCAGAGAGTAATGTTGCTGCACCAGGAGGTGGTGCCAGGAGGCAAGAGAGGACTGATGTTGTGCCAAAAAAGCCTCAAGTTGACCCATCCAATGTGTCCAGACAATTTATGGCTACAAATATAGACATGGTGGATACGATGCTTGCAACCCAACCAAGGGAAATTGTCCCCAGTGCTGAAACTCATATTAATGGGAAGACTTTTGAAAGAATTCAATGTGTAGGGGCGTTGGAGTATGTTGGTACATCTGATCTAGCTAATGTAGATATGTGGCTGACTAAGCTGGAAAAGGCCTTCAAGATCCTCAACATCCTCGAAGAAGATAAGGTGAAACATGTTGTACTGTTAAAGGGGTGTTGGACACCGGTGGGCCATTGAGGAGGAAAAAAGACCGGGTGTTGTGATTACTTGGGAACAATTCCGACTAGAGTTTTTAAGTCAGTACTTTCTAGAGACTTATTTGGATGAGAAGATTGTATAGTTTGATATTTTTTGACAAGTATATATGTCAATTAGTGCTTATGAAGCTAAGTTTATGGAGCTTCTAAAGTTTTGTCTACACATGGCTGCAAACAGACAAGGAGAGGATCACGTGTTTTAAAAAGGTCCTGAGTACTAAATTGAAAACTCTAGTTTCATCCTTAGAGAAGAGAAAGAGGTTTGCCACTTTTGTGGAATCAGGTTGTAGGGTAGAACGGTCTGTTATAGAGAAGCATGAGATGAAAGCTAAGAAGAGGCATGCAAAATACTAAGCAATGTTTAAAAAATCAAACTGGACCAGCTGGTCCGACCGGTTAGATCTGAAAACTGGTGGAGGACCAGTCCGGAAGTCTAAAAAACTAGTTGTATTATTTTCTGGTCCAATCGGTTGGAATCACGGTCTGATCGGTCCAACCAGTGGACCGGACAGAACCAAACCGAACTAGTGGTTCATATATAAGAAAAATTAGAAGGTAGAATACATATATATAAGGTAGAAACTGTAGAATACACACACACACACACAAACACACACACACACACACACACATATATATATATACATATATATATATATATATATATATATATATATATATATATATATATATATATATGCATACATATATATACATATATGTACACACACACACATACACACACACACATATATATATATACATATGTATAAGTATTATATATAGACATATATATTAATATATATATATATATTAATATATATATATATATATATATATATATATCTATGTGTACATTTATTTGTGTTATACACACATGTATATGTATATATAGTGTACCCAGTTTAACTGACCGCTATTTGCCTTGTACTGTGGTGACCGGTTCGGTTTTTCCGGTTCAATTTTTTTTTATCTCATGCTGACGTCATTTCCGATCCAACCGGTCCAACCGGTCAACACCAGTCCGACCACCGATTCGGTTATGAAAACATTGGTACTAAGTACAATCTTCTAGAGGCTTAAAGAAGCCTCGGTCCTCAGTACCTCAGTCTCAATAGAGGTCAGTGTGTCACTCGCAGTGGACACATAGTAGAAGCATAGGTCAATATTTTCCACCTATGGGAGCTCAAAGTGCAACATTAGTGTCTATAATGAGGCCATCTAGGTTGTGGTATGAGAGCAAAACCTATTTCAAGTGTGGACATGTGGGGCATACTAAGTGGTTCTTCCTTGTGAAGGATGAAGAGGTGACTCAGTAGTCAAGGTAGAGTCACAAGAGTTGCAGTAGCGACAACAATATAGTGGCAGTGGCAGAGGACCCAGACATGCGTCACAAGCTGGTTATTCATGACATGTTGGTAGATGAAGAGGGCGACAACAGGAGACGGTTCAATTCTATGTGATGAGTCAGTCAGAAGGAGTTGTTAACCATCAGGTCATGACAGGTCAGATGGAGTTATTTTATTCTTATTTTTCTTCTTTTTTGTTTCATATCTATTTTGATTGACCCTGGTGTGACGCACTCTTTTTTCACTAGAGAACTGATTGCTAGTTTTTGCTTACCTACTAGTCGTAGACATGAATATCTTCATCTAGAAACTCCTCTAGTTGGTTCTACAGAGCTATGGGAAGTGTGTTAATCCTGCATTCTTTCCTTCTCAGGATGCACCATTCAAGTGGATCTCCTACCACTGGACATGCATGGATTTGATGTGATCCTTGGAATGGATACTTGGAAAAGTATCGGGTGATCTTGGACTGTAGTGCCAAGATAGTGACATTTGTCGATGGTGGTGCTTCATGGGTCTTCTAAGGTGATAGAAAGATTCTTCTGACATGTCTAGTTTCAGATAAGATAGGGTTGTGATGCGTTCTTGGCACATGTGGTGGATACCAAGGCAAAGAGTCCTAGTATTCAAGAAGTGCCAGTTGCACATGAGATTGAGGATGTGTTTCGTGATGAGTTTCCACATGTACCTCCTCTTAGAAAGATTGATTTCAAGATCAATCTAGTTCCAGGTACCCAACCTATAGCACATACACCATATAGAATGGCACCAGTTGAGGTGTAGGAACTAAAGAAGCAGTTGAAAGAGATGCTAGAGAAGGGTTTCATTAGATCGAGCACGTCTCCTTGGGGTGCTCCTAGTTTATTTATAAAAAAGAAGGATGGATCGATGAGGTTATGTATTTATTGTCGACAATCGAATAAGATGACAATCAAGAACAAGTACCCATTGCCACATATCGATGATTTGTTTTATCAGTTACCAAGTGCCACAATATTCTCTAATATAGATTTGAGTTTGGGATATCACCAGCTGCTAATTAAGGTACATGACATATCTAAGTTAGGTTTTAGGACAAGGTATGGTCATTATGAGTTTGTGGTTACGTCGTTTGGGCTAACCAATGCAGCAACAATGTTTATGGATCTGATGAATTGGGTGTTCATGCCCTATCTAAACCAATTCATTGTAGTGTTTATAGATGATATCTTGATCTACTCTATAGATAGCCAACATCACAAGAAACACCTACGTCGGGCGTTGACTTTGTTGAGGCAACACCGTTTGTATGTGAAATTCAGTAAGTGTGAGTTCTAGTTAAAGGAAGTGGCTTTCCTAGGGCATGTAATATCTACTAAAATAGTCTATGTAGACCCAAAGAAAGTGAAGTAGTGCTGGAGTGGGATCATCCAAAGACACCTACAGAGGTTCACAACTTTCTAGGTTTGGTAGTATATTACATGAGGTTCATTAAGAACTTCAATGCGATGGCATTACCCCTGATAAAGTTAACAAGGAAGGATGTAATGTTTATTTGAGATGATAGATGTCAATTTTCTTTTATGATCCTAAAGGAGAAGTTGACCAGTGCACCGGTATTAGTGCTTCCAGAGCAAGTAATAGGTTATATTGTCTTCAGTGATGTGTCTAAGAATGGTCTGGGTTGTGTGTTGATGCATGATAAGAACATGATTTCTTTTGCTTCATGGCATCTTAAGAAATACAAGGAGAACTACCCAACACATGATCTGGAGTTGGCAGTCGTGGTCCATGCTTAGACGATATGGAGACACTACTTATAAGGTGTGAAGTGTTAGATCTTCACTGACCATAAGAACATGCAATATATTTTCTCAAAATAGGAGTTGAATATGTGTCAGTGATACTGGATAGAATTAATCAAAGATTATATTATACCATAGATCACCATCCAGTGAAGGTGAACTTGGTGGCAAATGCCTTAAGTAGAAATTCTTTTTCATCATCATCCACTGAGTTGACACAGTTGAGTGCTTTGGTGTGCCATAAGAGAGACATGTTGGTCTCCTTACGTCAAATGAATGTACACTTAGAGTTATCTATGTTAGCAGGTCTGTTGGCATAGTTACAAGTGAAGCCGATTTTGAATTAGTAGATTAGAAATGTGCAATAAAATGATATTGTGGTATAATAGATGTGAGCAGAGTTGGGCAGTGGAAGCATGATGGCTTCCATGAGTCTGAGGATGGGACAGTATGTTATCATGGTAGAGAAGTTGTGCTAGATGTCCTTAATGTGAGGACATTAGTTCTAGAAGAGGCTCGCTCTTTTATGTATGCTATGCATCTAGGTAGCACCAAGATGTATCAGAATCTGAAAGATCTATACCAGTGGCCAAGATTAAAGTGTAATGTAGCCGAGTTCATGGCTAAGTGTGCGATGTGTTAGCGGGTCAAAGCTGAGCATCAAAAGTCTGTAGGGACTTTGCAACCATTGCCTATACCACAATGAAAGTGGGATCATATTATGATGGACTTTGTGGTTGGACTTCCTAGGACAACCAAGGGTTATGATTCCATCTGGGTAATAGTGGACATGTTGACCAAGTCAACACACTTTCTTCCTATAAAGACGATGTATACAATTGAGAAACTTTCACATATGTATGTCGATGAGATAGTACATTCACATGGCATCCTAACTACTATCGTCTCAAATAAAGGTCCACATTTCACTAGTCACTTTTGGGAATGCTTACGCACAACTATGGGAACTCAGTTGAGGTTCATCCTTGCATTCCATCTATAGACATATGGACAATCTGAGAGGACTATACATTCTTTGGAAGATCTGTTTAGATCTTGTGTGTTATAGTTTTTGGGCGGTCGAGATATACATTTTAGCTTAGTAGAACTTTCCTAAGACAATAGCTACCAAAGGAGAATTTATATGGCACCGTACTAAGTGTTGTATGGGAGATGTTGTAGATCTCCTTTGTGTTGGTATGAGACGGGAGAATATCAGCTTCTAGGTCTTGAGCTAGTGCAACAAATGAAAAAAAAGATCAAAGTGATTCAGCCAACAACTGAAGGAAACACAAGATAGACAAAAGTCTTACACTAATAACCATCGTAGACCTCTAGAGTTCCAAGTGGGAGACATGGTGTACCTCAAAGTCTTTCCTTGGAAAGGTATTATAAGGTTTATGAATAAGGGTAAGTTAGCTCCCAGGTATATGGAACCTTATCTGTGGTTGCACATGTTGGGAAGGTGGCCTGTAAGCTAGAGTAGCCACTTGAGTTGCACAAGTTGCATCATGTGTTTCATGTCTCTATGTTGAGAAAGTGTCACCCTGATATGGAGTTGACTCTCCAACCTATTGAGGTAGAACTAATAATGACATGTCTTATGTGGAAGGTCCTATTCTGATCCTGGATAGAAGGATCAAGAAGTTGAAGATGAAGGACATTGTGTTAGTTAAAGTTTTGTGGCATCATCGTGGCGTATAGGAAGCCATGTGGGAGCTTGATGATGAGACACAGAAGAAGTATCTATCTCTTTTGGTGTAGGATTTCAGGGGTGAAATCCCTTTTAGGGGTTTATGGTTGTAAGACCCCCGACCTAGATTTATGCTTAATTGTAATTTCTTAATATAATGGAATTCTTAAACCTTAATTTAATGTTGTGAGATGTCATAATTACATGTGACATGTTTATATTTTCATTTTGGTTCAATTTGATTGATGTTTGAACTATGCTATATTTTTGCTTATTTTGAACCAGATTTGCAATTACCCATAAGTGAGGGTTATCTTGCAAATTTTCACATTAAGAGAGCTTCTTATGCTGTAGAATTATGATAGAGAAAATTATAATTTGGGGCACCTAGTTTGAATCATGGTTGCTGATGTGACATCGTACAATGATTCTAGGGTTTCTAGGGCTTGCCTTGTTGATATGGTGACTAGCTAGGGTTTGTGTGTTGCGACCACTACCCCACTTTTGGGTGAGGGTAACGACAATAACACATGCTTAATGTTGTGTGGTTTCGATGATGATGACCTAGAGGTGGGTTGGTCGAAACCCTTTGTCCTCTAGTGTCTCGCCTATGAGCATATGGTGACCTAGGGTTTCAGTTGATACAAGTACATGGGATGTGTCTCGAGTGAAACCAAGTGGTGACCGACCTTGCTAGTCGCTACCCTTTTTCTGGATAAACATTAACCTTTCAAAATTTGCATGTGAGTGGAGAAGAACTATTTTCTTCAGAGGACATGTGTCCCTTGATAATCTCTTATGTTGACACCTCATAAACCTTTACTTCCCTCCTCCTTTGCGTATATAACCCCTTCTCTTCACGAGCAACTTTTCCAGCCCCATTCTCTTCCTTCTTCCTTGTGATCATTCTTGGAGCTTCAGGAGCATAGGAGGTCTGATCTTGAAGCCTTGGTGGCTGATCAACCTTGTTTTAGGAAGGATTTGTGCTAAATCAACTCTTTGGTGGTGATTTTTGGAGATTCTTCTCATAGTAAGTGATCTTAACTCTTGATCACATTTTCCCTCTTCTAAAATCTCCACCTTGTTCTTCCTCCTTGGCCGTAGTCTATGGATCATCTGTGGTGGTCGTTTGAGAGAAATTCCTCATCCAAGGGCCTTAGACTATGCTTGACATGGTGGCATCCGAGTTAGAGGGACTTTTCATCTCTTTCTCCTTTCTTCCTTGGTTCGCCCTAGGACTGTTTTCCCTCTTTCTTGAGCTCTATTATGACTAAGGTTTTCTTCTCTTTTGAGGTGATCCTTTGGCTGAAGTGTTGAAGCTTGATTGGAATTCTTGGAGCTTGTGATCTTAGGAGATTGGTTCTCTCCAAATTAGGCGGGCCATATAACTTTTCCCTCATCTATTATTTGTGTCTTATACCTGATCATATGTTGTTGTTTTGAATCTTTAAAATGTGTTCTTTATGGTAGAAGAAATGATAATGTTTAGGGTTTAACCATTTAGTATTCTTGAAAGGATTGCTCTTCTCATAAACCCTAAATCTTTGTACCCGATTTGGTGGTGATTGAAATATTCATGTGTTTCTTTGGATCATTATCTATGGATCTGAGTTACTTGATATATGATTCGTTTATTATGAATAACAATAGGTTTTGAATATGTTAACATGCATACGAATCTCAATTTTCTCTCTCTAAATATAACTCTTTTGATGACCTTTTATGATCCATAATCTAGGGTTTGAAGAACACCTTGGTATGGAGAGTTTCTCTTAGGTGACAGTTAACACCCTCTATTATTGATCATTTGTCTCGATCTTGTTTGGACCTGTTATGGTGTTGGGCATATAGCTGACCAATGGTCGAGACCACCCTTGGTCTTCCTCATGGTCGATACCATGGATGGGTGTTGTTTGCGACCGAAACAACCCTAACCCTAGGGGAGGGTCACTACCCACCATCTTGGTCACAACGCAATGTTGTTGCATGGTTTTGCTCAGTTGGTTGATGTTGTAGTTATGACGGTGAAGTGGGTAGGTCGTATCACTGACTAGGACATGGTAGCAGTCATGACAATGTTCTTTAGATGACATTATTGATATACTTGACTTGGTTTTAGTTGTAACACACTTGGATGTGGTAGCAGGCGCAACACCTTGCTTGAGTGTCACTCTACATCGCGGTCGCAACACATCGTTGCGGGCCGTGACACCATGCTACATGTGTCTTGATCGTGGCACCATGTTGCACATGTTTTGACTGTGACACCATGTTGCACACGTCTCGACGGTGACACCATGTTACACGCGTCTTGGTCACAATGTAGTGTCACCTTGTGTGAGGGTCGTTACACCTAAGAGGTGTTTCAGTCGTGACTCCATATGTGGTGAGCAAGATCATCACACATATGCATGAACATGGTCAATACATAGAGTAATGTTCTATATATGATGAGGTGGTTATGAATGGCTAATCATAAACAATAGTACTTAACCCTGGTTCTCTCCGAACATGTGGGAGGTGATGGAATTAGGGTTTAGTGGTTGAGGGATGATATGAAACCCTAATCTTGAGATGTAAAATACATTTGCTTATATTGTTTGAATATCATTATCATGTGATAGCATTTCTCTCTCCTACTTGTGTAACCCTAAATTATAGGTGAGATGACTGTCATGACTTTGTGAATGCTATGGTGAACCTTATCTAATATAGGGTGGTGATTATGAGCATTTTTGAGATATAAATGTGATATTGAATGTGCAGGAAGTATGTAAATGGGTCTAATGACCTAGCAAGTGCCTTGTGCATAAATTGAAGTGAAATCCTTTAGTGATGTGATTGAGGGATTGATATCCCATAGTGATGGGATATTGTTAATCACCTTGTAAGAGGCAGTAATACAAGTGCTAGTGATGATGAGACAAGTTCTTACCTTGTACATTTTATATCTTCTGTAGTTGTATCCTATCCTCAATTTTGTAGATTTTTTAGGGTTTATACGTTGTAACTTGATTGATACATTAAAAGATACCCAATCGGAATATATAATCAAGTGAAACCCAAATCATGTAGTTTCCCTATATCATAGACCCATCTTCAGCGTCAATATCTAGTTGGATGGTGAAACGAATAATTCCTATGGGAAACTCAGAGTGCATATTATTAAATATGCGAGGTGCAAGTTGAATCACCTCCTTGCATCCTAAAATTGTTGTTATAGTGGTATGAGGTTTTGTTAAGAATGACCATGTATGTTACAACCCCAATTTTTGTGTTCTTTTGGTTGGAAATGCAATTTCCCCCATTAAATGTAGGATTATGTAATTTGTGTTATTTAGGTGCCTTAAACAGATTCCTTTGGTAAATAGCCTTGCTTGTTTGATTTCATGGGCCTTATTGGCTATTGGGCCCAATAATAAGGAAAAAAAATAAAAGGAAAAGAAATTCAATTAATAAAGGAAAAACTGATATAAGGAGAAACGAAGGATGTGGAAGCCTTTAGAAGGCTAGGTATTATCCTTCAAGGAGGGATTTTGTTACAAACCCAAATTTTGGGTTCCTTTGTTGAGAAATGTAATTTCTCATATTAAAGATATTAGGACAAAAAATGATATAATTTGTTGTGAATAAATGGATTTCATTTAAAATAGCCTTGTTGTTTGATTTGTGGGCTTTATTGGCTATTGGGCCCAATAACAAGGAAATTCAAGTAATGAATGATTGAGTTGTTAATAAAATAGAGGAAAGAAAAGTATGGAAACCTCTAGAAGGCAAATCCAAATAGAGATTTCGTGCCTCTTGGATTCCTTGGGTTCCAAGGAGTCCAAAGTTGCATAGTAAATGCAATAATAAAAGAAAAGATCAATTACATATTTCTTTATTAAGAAAGAAATTGAAAACAATGATAAAAAGTGGAAAACAAGTGAAAAGAGGTGCAATTGAGTTATCCTTAGTGGGATTTCGTATCCCAAGGATTCCTAATGTAAAAAGGAAAACCAATGAGGAAAATTAAAGAGAAACAAAAAGAAATCCTCAAAAAGAAATATTTTAATAAGAACTCAACATGATAATGTGAAATAATGCATATTGATGCATTTAGGGATAATGAGTATTCCTTAAAAAGGAATTTCGAATTCTTTGAGTTTCTTGGGGTCCAAGGAGCCCCAATAAAGAGGAGAGAAAGAGGAAATACCAAGATTGCAAAATAAGAGCATAATGTGATGTATTATTGATGAATTTTGTAATATTGATAAAAGGAAGTATTTCCTACGTAAGGAAAATATAATTTCAAGACCAATGAATAAAAAGACATGAATAAAGAGGATAAGAGGGAGGATTTTCGTATTGCTAATTATCCATGCAATAATGAATATCAAGAAGGTAAATAGGAGAGAAGGATTTCTTTTCCATGAAGGAATTTGTTTCCTGTTGGGAATAGAACTAAGTTAACCCATAGGTGGTCGTCTTAGGGCATGGATACTCACCCTATATAAAGGGGGTAAGGCCCTAGTTCGAGTCCAAGAGAGGGAGAGAGGATCCCGCGCATCCTTATATCTTCTTCCATATTTCCGTTCTTAAACCCTAGCTCAGAGGGACTGCATGATCAGGAGGTCTTGAGGTGGCAAGGGTGGATTGCAATGTCACCTTGATGCCCCAAGGTGCCAAGGAGATTTGTTGCCATCATGGTCGTGCCCTGGACAAGGCACAACAAAGGCCGCATGGCTGCAGCACCTGCTGCAGGTCGCACGATGACCCTGCTCGAACCAGCCACTCTGGTCGAGATTTGGGTGGCACCCCAAGATCGGAAGGAGGTGGCGGAGCAAGGGCGATCTGCTCCGGTGACCTTCTGGGTCCAGAGGAAGGAGAGCAGGTGGCACAAGCCGCGGTTAGGGCTGCTGCGGTGGTCTGGTCGCGGGAGTCTGAGGTTGAAGACGCTCAAAAGGGAGTTGGATGAGTTTGCCCCTCCGCGGGCTAAAGAAGCAAGAACATACGCGGGGGTACAATGGTAATTCAGTTATAATTCCTAATCGGACAACTTTGCATGGGATTGACCATGTGGTGCTCCTGGATTGGCCCAAAATAGGTAATTTTGCTAAAATCATATATATTTATTCGTAGCTCAGATTAGCACGCATAAAATATGAATGTTGCTGAGAAAAATGAGGAGAATCCATTAAAAATATAATTGAAGTCTGATTCCTTTTGCAATTCGAAAAGTAATGGAAGTTATTAGCTGTAGATGTAATAAGGTTTAATGAACCCTATTTTTGATATGATTAAAGTGATTAGTAGGGTTTAATAGATGATTAAAATTGATATTAGCCTGTTAATGATAAAAAGGAATAGTAGGAAGAAAAAGGATGAACTTTGCATATAATTAGTTAATTTCGAGTTTAATGTGCATGAATAATACTTTAATGGGCCTTGAAACCCTAATGTTGGTCAATTCAATTCTTAATAGCTTTAATTATTCAAAGTGGAGAATAAAGATGAGACATAATGAAACTAAGCTATTTCGAGCATTAAAGTTCCTAATTTGTGGATAAATACCCTAAATATAGTAATTAGGGTTTTCTCATGAATAAAAGGTGGAATTAATAGCAAATCGAGTTCATATGTGATTTGGACCATAATGAACTATGAATTGATGATAAATGCGTATAATGATCTTGTCATGGATTAAAGGGATAAAAATAGTAGCTTTAATGTAAAAGAGGCTTAATGAACTTAATTAATGGTTAATTATGCCTTTAATCCAAAACTAAGGATTGGATGTGGAAATAATTAGGGTTTAAAATAGTAAAAGATGAAGGGAGGCCCTAATTGCAATAGAAACCCTAAAAGTGAATTAGAAACCCTAGGAAGCGAGCTAGGTTTAATGGATCTTGATGACATGAATAATAAAAAGGGAATTACGTGATATTTCAAGATCTTTTTGAAAATGCTTGCTTGCTTGGATTCTTATTTGCATGGATATTTCTGTTCAAATCGTCAGATCATGTATGTGGTTAATTATGAATAACCACCTTAGTTTCCCGAGGATTTTCTGGATGGTTAATCACATTGAATGTAAATTATCAGTTTGGATGATCATACTTGCAAACTATAAAGTCACTATAATTATCACATTAATAATAGAAGTATGAATTCTCGCACTTACATACCACCTTGATGGATGATGCCAAAGGTCAGGCCCAGATGGGTAGACCAATGGACAGCTTGAGTGGTGACCCCAGGCACCAAGCTCGGGAATGAGAAGGTGGCCTATGATATTGCATGACTAGTGGGCACCATGAGTGGTGACCCCCAGGCACCAAGCTCGGGATTGAGAAGGTGGCCTTAAGTCATTGGCAAAGGGAACCCTAAGGTGGGTATGCCAGGGTTAGGGCAAGAGCAGTGGAGAATGTCATACTAAAAAGTGTAAATTGGCTTGTTAATTAACTTGATTGTGATAATTAGATTGTTATCCATATGTGCAAACTTTTGGTTGTTCCCACATACCAGTATATTTCGATATACTGACTGACGTTTTGTTTGTCGGCGCTTTAGGTACAACCCTGAAATGAACAAACGGTAAAGTGACACATTGTGAAAATAAAACATAAAGTGCAAGGAGGATTAGATAGAGTGGATTCAAGCTCTGGATAGATAGATTTCCAAAGTTTTTCAAAGGTAAGTAAAGTTTTAATTTTATACCCAATTCCAGTTTAGTTAGTAGAATTTCATAATTATTATTGATTATTTGTCAAACCTTTGATCCTGTTAATTGAATAACAGCTCTGACCTTCAGGTCTCCCTTAATTGGGGGTTACCGGGAGGCGGGGTTGTTACAATTGGTATCAGAGCATAGGTTCCTCATTTAATCTTTAATAATTAATAAATTTTACAAATTCCATAGAACCAAGGGAGTCATTAGAGGATTGTATGAAAGACTGAGGTGTCTAGAAAAGGATCATGCCCGAGGGCTGGCAATATTTTCCTTAGCACCGCTAGTCGGAATACGAGGACTCCTGGATTGTGTGACTGCCTGGCTGATGTCTTAGGATATGACTCGAAATAAGATACCTTTAGGTCTCTCTCATCTTGTTCATCCCTTCTCAACTCAAATTCTATTAAGGACCTTAAGGATTAGGGTTTTCTCTCTTCTCCTCCCCCTCTTGAGGTATGGGTAAGGTTAATAAGGACTAAGGAATCCTCCACCAAATTAATGAAGAGCATGTAAATAAGATGTCATGGACATAAGCTTAATAGAGTAAGCGTAAAAGGAATAGATACATGCTTAGGTCGTATGACATGAGTTGTCATTGCCCTCAGGAGAGACATGAGGATAGACCTCCTTGGTAAGAGGATGAGTAGAGAGAGTTAGTCATGGAGGTAGAGACCTCCATTAAAAGTAGAGACCTAGCACATCCTCTGAGGATGATGTTAACCCTAACCGTAAGTGGAGGTTAGTGAGAGAGATGACATGATGAGTTAGATGACATGGTTGACTGGGTGTTTGGATAGATATGCTTTTGGATTGCCATACGAGCCATGAGAGGTTGGATGACCTAGCACCTTTGGCAACCCAACCCTGGGAAGGGTCGAGCATGTTTGAGCGAAGGATAGCTCCTTCATGGATGAAGTTAGAGAAGAACCTATAGAGCCCTATGGGCTTGTGCAAGTAGGGTATAGCTTGCACCTAGAGTACGTCAGTAGTGTTGATAATGAGATGAAACTCTGTACTAGGAATCATGATGGATGTCTTATGGGATAAACATAAAGAGCTAAGGATAACCTTGAGCCAAACATGAGTTGAGCAAAGGCTTCACCCAGATAGGGATATGCTGGTAAGCTTGATCCAACTTCATGTTGTGAGGCTGGATGTGGAGTTGGATCTAGAGAGAGAAAGCAGGACCCAAGAAAGAAGGTTGGAAACTTAGATTCCAAGACATGAGGAACAACGGAAGGTTGAGGATGATGTGACCTAAGTGGATGATAGTGGTTGCCTAGTGCTTGATCCATGAAGAATGATTTTATCTCGGTGGCCTTAGGGGAACCAAACCCTAAAGAGAGGATGATGCTTTTGGAACCTATGTGTCTATGGTATAGGAGTTTACCTGCTGAGATGAGACAAAGAGTGCCTTAGACCTGAGGAGGTTCAAGTAACTAGTTGTGGGCTTTATACCTAGTTGGTTGTCCTTGAGGAGGACTCAATTCTGAGGTGTTTCTCATATAAAAGGATCATGGGAGTACATGGCATACCTTGGACATGCTTGATTCGTGGTTAAGAGGTTGAGCATGTAGTTGGATATCCAAAAGTGAACCTAGGGTTCCTGGCCGAAGAGGGGAAGCAGTGTACCCAATGCTCATGATGAGAATTGAGTCTCTATAGTTTCGAGCATGGTACTCCTTATGTGTAGAGGTAAAAGAAACCCATTAAGTTAAGGGTATGTTTGATGACCCCCCCCCACAACTAAGTTGACCTAATGTTGAGTAAAGAGAACAAGTATGACCTAGCATGGTTTAATAGGTGACCAGCTTGTGCCTTAGTAGTTGTTGGGTTAGGCATATTCATGTGAATGTAAACCCTAAGAACAGTTGTGAGCTTGTTTTCAAAAGTGGTAGTTTCCTCCCATCATGGGAGAGGAACCCTTTTATAGGGTGTATACCAGTTTTGTTGAGGTTTCAGAGGATCTTGAGAAACTAAGTGAAGAGTTCATGGTATGAGAATGAACTTGTTGACCCATAGATATCCATCTCTGAGTGCATGAGGATGTGTTACCATGGAGGTAAACGGTATGGGGCCTGACCCAGGTAGGCAGGTTGCCATGACCCCTATGAAGGGATGAAAGTCAGTCATTAATGTAGAGAGAGATGATGAAGGATTGGGTAAGGTTCTAAGTTGAACATGTACTATAATGGAATCCTAAGCCTATCCTAGGGTCAGGTAGGGATAAGATCGATGGAAGAAGGAGTTCCCTAATTCCCTAGTTGCACATGACCATAGGGTCGGGAGGTAACAGCTATCATTGTCTAAGGGCCATGGGTTAGGAGATTGATCACCTTCATGAACTCATGGGACCCAAAGGGCAGATGAGTAGGGCACTCTCTGGATGCATAAGGGAAGAGGGATGACCCCAAAAGTGTTGGCACCCTATAGACCTAGAGGAGATGACCAAGGATTGTGTAGTAATCCAAGTACGTTCGAGACCAAATTTCCATGGAAGTAATGTAGATATCAAGATGATGGCACGTTTCAACTTAGAATTGAAGGTGTACTGGAAATGTGGGTTGTACCATCTCTACTCTTGGAATAGGAAGAACTCTGCATTTGGACGGCCGCCAAATGCTTATTTCTTCTTGTTATGGGAGTGAGAGATAGGACATCACACATGCCATACACCAAGGGTAAAGATGATGTGAGTTGGAACAAGGAATGAGGACAGAGATGATAATGTGCCCTTGTGGAGCAAATGAGGCAGGGCTGGTTTACAAACACTAAGAGTATTAAGGAAATCATCTTGTGAGGATGTTTTATCTTGAACTAGGTAGATTTTTGCAAGTGTTACAAGGAATCACAAGGTGGAGCCTGATAACTAAGATGATGAGCTCAGAATGTTCTTGATGAAGATAGACTTAGAGTTTGAGATGAGATGATAGGTAGAATACATGGAGGTGTATGTCTTCAACATTACCTTACACCTAAGGATAAGAAGTGGTAATGAATGCTCTGGTTGAGGTATAGCTGCCTAGTTAGCTGGAAGCTAGAAGAAGTTGAGGTTGTTCGACTAACCCTATGTTTGGAAAGAGGATGTGTTTTGGCTAACACACGGATGTAACAAGATATGTTGAGAAAGTTAATGGTTGTTTGGTTAGCCAGTTTAGTCCTTGATGTAGTAAAATGATGGTGACAGAACTCAGATACACTTCTTTGGATAGGAAGGTAATAAAACCCTTTTGAGAGTGGTTTAGGGTTTTCGAGGTATCAAGCTTGAGGAATCATTACAATACAAGAATTTATGATATACCTTGGTACCACAAAGATAGTAAGTAATGGTAGCACTCTAGATGCTTAAAACAAAGTTGCATGTAGCATGTGGCCATGCAAGCCAAGAGGTGAAGGACGAACACCAGTAACCTAGTGTATCGATATAGAGGATAAAAGAGATCCTAAGAGGGAATGGGAGTTCATCACTATGAATGGTGTGGTAAGTCTCCCTTTGACCCAGAAGGTCAAGATGCAATATGGGTTATGGTAGATCGCCTTACCTAGATAACATGAGTATTGTCAAGAGATAGATTCTATTGAACTACATAAGAGAGAGAGATGGTACATGAGTATTGTCAAGAGATAGATTCTATTGAACTACATAAGAGAGAGAGATGGTTCAACTACACCATGATACAAGTTCAAAAGTTCTTACATATGACGTAAAGGTTCATTTCCATGAGGTGGAAGTATATACATGAAAAACTCGATGATAGTATGGTTTATCACCCCTAACTAATGGTTAGTATGATCCAGACTAAAGGGTCTGATGAGAGCAAGTGTGCTTGTTCAGGGTGATACAAAGAGACAGTTCTTAAGATGTGATGTTAACCACCATAGCCTTTATCGGGATGCAAGAAGTCTCATAGAGAGGTTGTGTCGGTCACCACTTCATTAAGATGATGTTGGTGAAGGAGGCCTCATGAAGGTTAGAAAAGAACCATAGTGTGTGTAGATGAGGTTGCTTTGATCGTGCAATGGTTGAGAGAGAGCCCAGTGGTGACATGAGTCATGAGATGATGCAAAGCAGACTGACATGCAGTTCACTATGGGAGAATATGTGATGTGAAAATTTGACCCCTCTAAGCTACAACTAAGAAAGCTGAGTCCCCGATATATGGGTCCATTTGAAATGGGTTGGTGGAGATGGTTGTGTAACCTTACCCCTCATGATAAAATGATGTGTTGCATGAGTCCGATCTAGAGCACTATGTGAGGTACCCAAGCCAGGTGTTGAGCCCTGAACCTATTCAACTTTTGAAAGGATGAAAAGTCCTGAGTCACCTATGAGGGTACGATATACCAAGGTAAGAAAGAACTCAGATGGAAGAAAATGAGATAATGAAGGTTCTTGGGAAACACCATGGAAAGGGTCAAGCCACATGGGAGCCCTGATGGACATAAGAAGACTTATCCTGTTTGCTTGCTTGCTTGATGGAATTTTGATGGCAAAATTCTCATAAGAGGGGAAGGATGTTACAACCCCAAATTTTGGGTTCCTTTGGTGAGAAAGTAATTTCTCATATTAAAGATATTTGGACAAATAATGATATAATTTGTTGTGAATAAATGGATTTCATTTAAAATGGCCTTGTTGTTTGATTTGTGGGCTTTATTGGCTATTGGGCCCAATAACAAGGAAATTCAATTAAGTAATGAATGATTGAGTTGTTAATAAAATAGAGGAAAGAAAAGTGTGGAAACGTCTAGAAGGCAAATCCAAATAGGGATTTCGTGCCTCTTGGATTCCTTGGGTTCCAAGGAGTCCAAAGTTGCATAGTAAATGCAATAATAAAAGAAAAGATCAATTACATATTTCTTTATTAAGAAAGAAATTGAAAACAATGATAAAATGTGGAAAAGAAGTGAAAAGAGGTGCAATTGAGTTATCCTTAGTGGGATTTCGTATCCCAAGGATTCCTAATGTAAAAAGGAAAACCAATGAGGAAAATTAAAGAGAAACAAAAAGAAATCCTCAAAAAGAAATATTTTAATAAGAACTCAACAAGATAATGTGAAATAATGCATATTGATGCATTTAGGGATAATGAGTATTCCTTAAAAAGGAATTTCGAATTCTTTGAGTTTTTTGGGGTCCAAAGAGCCCCAATAAAGAGGAGAGAAAGAGGAAATACCAAGATTGCAAAATAAGAGCATAATGTGATGTATTATTAAAGAATTTTGTAATATTGATAAAAGGAAGTATTTCCTACGTAAGGAGAATATAATTTCAAGACCAATGAATAAAAATGCATGAATAAAGAGGATAAGAGGGAGGATTTCCATATTGCTAATTATCCATGCAATAATGAATATCAAGAAGGTAAATAGGAGAGAAGGATTTCTTTTCCATGAAGGAATTTGTTTCCTATTGGGAATAGAACTAAGTTAACCCATAGGTGGTTGTCTTAGGGCATGGATACTCACCCTATATAAAGGGGGTAAGGCCCTAGTTTGAGTCCAAGAGAGGGAGAGAGGATCCCACACATCCTTATCTATTCTTCCATATTTCCATTCTTAAACCCTAGCTCAGAGGGACTGCGTGATCAGGAGGTCCTGAGGCGGCAAGGGTGGATTGCAATGTCACCTTGATGCCCCAAGGTGCCAAGGAGATGTGTTGCCATCATGGTCGTGCCCTGGACAAGGCACAACAACAGCCGCATGGCTGCAGCACCTGTTGTAGGTCGCACGACGACCCTGCTCGAACCAGCCACTTTGGTCGAGATTTGGGTGGCGCCCCAAGATCGGAAGGAGGTGGCGGAGCAAGGGCGACCTGCTCCGGTGACCTTCTGGGTCCAGAGGAGGGAGAGTAGGCGGCGCAAGCTGCGGTTAGGGCTGCTGCAGCGGTCTGGTCGCCGGAGTCTGAGGTTGAATACGCTCAAAAGGGAGTTGGATGAGTTTGCCCCTCCGCGGGCTGAAGAAGCAACAACTTATGTGGGGGTACAATGGTAATTCAGTTATAATTCCTAATCAGACAACTTTGCATGGAATTGACCACGTGGCACTCCTGGATTGGCCCAAAATAGGTAATTTTGCTAAAATCATATCTATTTATTTGTAGCTCAGATTAGCACGCATAAAATATGAAAGTTGCTAAAAAAATGAGGAGAATCCACTAAAAATATAATTGAAGTCTGATTCCTTTTGCAATTTGAAAAGTAATTGAAGTTATTAGCTTTAGATGTAATAAGGTTTAAAGAACCCTATTTTTGATATGATTAAAGTGATTAGTAGGGTTTAATAGATGATTAAAATTGATATTAGCCTGTTAATGATAAAAAGGAACAGTAGGAATAAAAAGGATGAACTTTGCATATAATTAGTTAATTTTGAGTTTAATGTGCATGAATAATACTTTAATGGGCCTTGAAACCCTAATGTTGGTAAATTCAATTCTTAATAGCTTTAATTATTCAAAGTGGAGAATAAAGATGAGACATAATGAACCTAAGCTATTTCGAGCATTAAAGTTCCTAATTTGTGGATAAATACCCTAAATGTAGTAATTAGGGATTTCTCATGAATAAAAGGTGGAATTAATAGCAAATCGAGTTCATATGTGATTTGGACCATAATGAACTATGAAAATATGATAAATGTGTATAATGATCTTGTCATGGATTAAAGGGATAAAAATAGTAGCTTTAATGTAAAAGAGGCTTAATGAACTTAATTAATGGTTAATTATGCCTTTAATCCAAAACTGAGGATTGGATGTGGAAATAATTAGGGTTTAAAATAGTAAAAGATGAAGGGAAGCCCTAATTGCAATAGAAACCCTAAAAGTGAATTAGAAACCCTAGGAAGCGAGCTAGGTTTAATGGATCTTGATGACATGAATAATAAAAAGGGAATTACGTGATTATTTCAGGATCTTGTTGAAAATGCTTGCTTGCTTGGATTCTTATTTGCATGGATATTTCTGTTCAAATCGTCAGATCAGGTATGTGGTTAATTATGAATAACCGCCTTAGTTTCCCGAGGATTTTCCGAATGGTTAATCGCATTGAATGTAAAATATTAGTTTTGATGTTCATACTTGCAAACTATAAAGTTACTATGATTATCACATTAATAATAGAAGTATGAATTCTCACACTTACATGCCTCCCTGATGGATGATGCCAAAGGTCAGGCCCAGATGGGTAGACCAATGGACACCTTGAGTGGTGACCCCAGGCACCAAGCTCGGGAATGAGAAGGTGGCCTATGATATTGTATGACTAGTGGGCACCATGAGTGGTGACCCCCAGGCACCAAGCTCGGGATTGAGAAGGTGGCCTTAAGTCATTGGCAAAGGGAACCCTAAGGTGGGTATGCCAGGGTTAGGGCAAGAGCGGTGGAGAATGTCATACTGAAAAGTGTAAATTGGCTTGTTAATTAACTTGTTTGTGATAATTAGATTGTTATCCATATGTGCAAACTTTTGGTTGTCCCCACATATTAGTATATTTCGATATACTGACCGACGTTTTGTTTGTCGGTGTTTTAGGAACAACCCTAAAATGAACAAACGGTAAAGTGACACATTGTGAAAATAAAACATAAAGTGCAAGGAGGATTAGATAGAGTGGATTCAAGCTCTGGATAGATAGATTTCCAAAGTTTTTCAAAGGTAAGTAAAGTTTTAATTTTATACCCAATTCCAGTTTAGTTAGTAGAATTTCATAATTATTATTGATTATTTGTCGAACCTTTGATCCTGTTAATTGAATAACGGCTCTGACCTTCGGCTCTCCCTTAATTGGGGGTTACCGGGAGGCGGGGTTGTTACATATTTTGTATCTTTGGTATTTCTTGGGTTCCAAAGAGTCCAAGTTGCAAAGATAATAGGAGAAGAAATCAAATATTGCTTTATTACGAAGGAAATATGAGATAATGAGATCCTGAACCTCGAGGCGAACAGATGTCCATATGTGGTTATCATGATACTAAGCTCTCCATGGCGTGATTTTGAGCCAAAACAATAGGTATTACATCTGGTGCTAAAACCCGATGAGAGACGAAAGGTCGTGACATCTTTGGCAATTGCGGTTTCCAGTAGGTGTTGCTCGTCCGGCGGCACCGCCGCCTAGGCCCCTTAGCCCCGACTACCGTTTTCCATCATCCTCCCTGATGGTTATGGAAGGTCCCCTGCTGGTCATGCCTCTTGGAATCCTGTTGCCCGTCGGAGCCCTGGCCTGCTAGGTGTGAGGATAGGCGAACGTGGGTGTGTACTCTAGACTGATACTTCGGCCTTAGCCGGACAAGGTAGCTCTACAGTTACCGCTCACACCCGCTGATAAGGTGATGCTGCTCTGAAGTCTGATACTTCGGTTGGATGCCGGACAAAGTAGGGCTTCAGTCGCACTTCACCTTCCTTTCACGATCTGCTACGTGATGGCGCAGGCCTCAAGCTGGCTTCTTCGACCACCGCTACCAAACTCGCGTGGAATGCGTGCACAGAGGGTGGTCGTGGAGAGACGGGATGTTTTCGCTACTTCCTCTATTTCTCCTGATGAGGTCATCCCCGATCTTCGTTGTCTGATCTCCCCTCCGACGGCCCCTAGCCATGTGATCATCGGAGATGCTGTTGTGAACCTCAACATGGAGGCAACTCAACCGTCACCGCCCCTTGCAACCGTTGAGGCGGAGTCTATTCCAATCGTCACGACGGATCCTCTCCCGCCGCCGCCACCTACCCAGGATTTCGAAAACCGTAACGGTTCGTCCTCCCATCAACAATGAGGGATGGTCCGGAGAGTTGGTCCATCGGGACAAATGACAGAAGCAAGACGAAGGGACGCCCCCCTTTTCCAAGTTCCACATGACACCTGCTATAGATGTATGCGGAGGGGGCATTGGCAATCGCAATTCTCGGCGCCAAAGACCAACTACAACTGCCGAAAACCGGGCCACATTGCCCGGCGTTGTCTTGCCGCACAGGGCCGACAGTTAGTTCCGGACCTGAACTCTCTGCAGACCTTCCCTAGATTGCATGTTGGTGTTCCGGCCCGGGGGGCGCCACAACATGTGCCCAAGCACGTGTCAGTGAACTTACAGACTGATGACTTTGAGAGGAATAAGAGGATCCAATCCTTATCATCCGCTGTCAAGGTTTCTTGGTCGGGAGTGATACAATGGCTGGAGATTTGCCCACATCTTCGTCATATCTGGCCGCAGTCCGTCAATATTTACAGATTTGCTTCTAGGAAGGCGGTCGTTTTCTTCGAGGATGAGAAAGAGGCTACTGAAGCTCGGGGTATGGATCCCTTACATCTCATGCATCATGCTCTCAAGATTAGAACCCTGACTGAGGGAGATGAAGGATCTCTGAAGGAGGATTTCTGGTTCTGGTTGACGGATCTCCCTATAGTTTACAGAGATGAGAATTCCATCAAGGAACTTATCAAACCTTTTGGGAATCTCAGGCATATTTCTCGATGGCAGGTCCATGAGGATATCTGGTTGGCATCCTTATTCTTGTTGAGGCCTTCAAAGAGGACGTTCCACAGTTCATTTCCATTACGCACGACAATCATAGATCCACCGCTAAACTGCAGATTGTGGCTAGAGCTGCCTGTGGAGAGGAGTCTTACAGTTTATCTGAATTTGGGAAGGAACTTCAAGTGGATGAGGCGGCGCTCAACCCGCATCTCCCCCCGAGATTCGGGGAATTCACAATAGTATCTCCGGTGGTGCAGCATGTTGTTTCGGAGGACGATGGGGCGCAAAGACCCCCACCTTCACCTTCGGTGCAAAGACCTCCACCTCCGCTTCATCATGGCGCTGGGCCTTCTAGACAGAGTAGCTGAGATTCTACATCGAGGAGAGTTTTTGATCAGGAAGGGACGAGGACTATCCTTTCTCATCGAAGACTTGAGGATTTCCTCTCCTTTTTCGATAGGGGTGGAGACAGACCTAGCAGAACCTACAGGAGATCGGAAAGGGGTCACTCACGCGTGAAATTCTCACCTCAAAGGTGGAGGAGCTCGTCGAGGAGAGACAGGTATCATCGATGGTCGGAGTATGATGGCGCCTTTTCTGACGATCAGAGACATTATGCTCGCTTTGAATCTGAACCTGAAGATGAGGATTTCTGGGAGGAAGGAGAGCGACGTAGACGGAGTCGCTGATCAGGTGTGCTTCCGATGATCGAAGATGGTGTTCTTTCTTCTTATGGTTTTTCACAAACAACTTTTTTGGAACATACGAGGAGCCGCAAATAATAAGAAGAGGAGAGTCCTTCGTAGACTCTGCTCCTTTCATAGACCTAGCATTGTCGGTCTTTTTGAACCCTTCCTACATGCCGAACGGGCGGAAGAGTTGCTCGATTTAATCCAGCTTGACTGGTGCGCTGATAATCAGGAGGAAGGGGTAAGGTATGGCTGTATGTGGACATCTCTCTCAAGCCGATGGTAGTTTTCAAGCATCAACAACACATTACTATCAGGTGCGAGCGTCTCAATCAAGAGCCTTTTTTGTCACTGCCGTCTACGCCAGCTGTTCCATGTCTTCCAGGAGGTTGTTATGGTATTCTCTGCTGGGGGCTGCTCGGCTTATTGGCGACCAACACTGGATTATCGGGGGAGATTTCAACGTTATTCGCAACCTAGGAGAGAAGAGAGGGATTGCTGAACCAGATTTCCAAGCTATGCTTGATTTTAATAACTTCATCACAGATGCTGATATGATCGAACCCCCTTTTGAAGGGAACACCTACACTTGGGTTGATAAACAACGCCTTACCCCTACCGCATGGAAACGCCTTGATCGGATCCTTCTAAATGGCAGATGGATGCAGTCCTTCCCGGGAACCAAAGCTGTTCACCTCACCAGATTCAGGGTGTCGGATCACTGCCCTGTTCTTTCTGTTGCTGGAGACCAATGTACTGCAAGACCCCGGGCTCCGTTCTCCTTCCTCTCTATCTGGCTTGATCATCTTAGCTGCCTCGAGGTGATCAGAGCAGCCTGGGACACAGAAGCTGCTGGACACCCTTCTTTTGTGGTCTTTCGCAAATTACAGGCTGTCAGGAAGGCTTTGAAGCTCTGGAACCGTTCTACTTTCGGTAACATTCTACAGAGAAAGAGGGATATCGAGGATATGGTCCACGTCTTGCAGATGAAGTTTGATGAGTACCCTTCTATGGAGAATGAAGCTCTTCTGGTGGATGCTGAACAGGAGCTCCAAAATATTCTGGATCAGGAAGAAGCTCTCTGGAAAGAGAAAGTGAGGATTTCTTGGTTAGAAGATGGTGAGAGAAACACCAGATTCTACCACTCGGTGGTGAGAGCCAAGAGACGTCGTAGGGCGATCTCGCAGATCAGTCTTCCCGATGGTACCCGAACAGATGAATCGTCTTCGATAGCGCGTGCGGCTGCTGCCTTGTTCAGCAACCTTTTTGCAGAGAAGGAGGATGTGCAAACGGAGCTCCTTGATGAATTTTTACAACACATTGATACCGTCATTACTTCTGATGATAACCTGCATTTGCTGATGATTCCTACCGAAGAGGAATTTCTTGAGAGCATGAGGAGAATGAATCGCTTCTCCGTGCCAGGCCCGGACGGTTTCACGATATCCTTCTACCTCGCGGCTTGGAGCATTATTGGACATGACATCATGAACTTGGTGAAGGCCTTCTTCACGGACCGTTTCTGTCACAGAAGCCTTAAATCCTACAGGATATCCCTCATCCCGAAGATCGCCCAACCGGAGGACATCCTTAGGGACTTCAGGCCCATTGCCGTAGAGAATGTTCTCTTGAGGGTTTTGGCAAACATTCTCAGTTATAGGATGAAACCAATTCTGGAGAAGACGATTTCTTTTTCTCAAGGGGCGTTTGTGGAAGGGAGAGATATCATAAATCACATCAGGCTCACGAAGGAGATTGTTCACGATCTGAAGCAAGGACATGAACATCCCAACATTATCATTAAGTATGACATGATCAAAGCATATGATAAGATCAATTGGAAGGTCTTAGCCAGAACAATGGAGAAGTTTGGCTTCTTTCAAGAGACGGTGGACCTTTGCCTTAGTTTCTTTTCTGGTTCGTGGGCATCAGTTTCAATAGGGGAGTGCACTGAAGGCTTTTTCCCGACCTGTTGTGGGCTGAAACAAGGCAATCCTCTATCACCTCATCTCTTTATCATGTTTGAGGAGCTTCTAGCTTGGTTTATTGAGCAGGCTGCAATCCGTGGTAACATCAGCAGGTTTATCACCCGGGGTAGGGGTGAGGCACCACCTATCCTACTTTATGCAGACGATATCATTCTTTTCTGCAATGCTACTCCCGTCTCCATCTCGTACATCAAGCAAGCTTTCGAGCTTTATGAAAAAGCGACCCAACAGCAGATTAATAAGGAGAAATCTTGTTGCTTGATTGGATCGTCACATGATGCCCGGGCTTGCTCCATAGCTCAGCAACTAGAGATTGTCCTGACTGAAGAGGTCATCACTTACCTGGGCGTCCCGATTTCATATGGCAGGACCACGCTTCTTCATTTCGAGTTCCTTCTGAACAAGATGGCACAAAAGATTGCTTCTTGGAAAGCCAACATGCTCTCCTTTGCTGGCCGCAAACTTATGATTAAGCAAGCTCTATCTTCCACAGCCATATATACGGCAGCGGCTATTGGGATACCGGCAGGTATCTGTGACAGATTGGACTCCATGATGGCCAAATTTCTTTGGACGGATAGGAAGAACAACAAGCGAAGAGCCTGGGTAGCGTGGAAGTCTGTGGCTATGCTCACTTTGTCCGGCGGTTTGGGTTTGGACTCTGTCAGAGCGGTCGCAAGATCCTTTTTATATAAGGCCTGCTGGGAGATTTCGGTGGGAATATCCCCTTGGGCTATCTTTTGCCGGAGCAAATACTACACATCATTATCTACTAGAACGGGTTTTTCCCCCTTACTTAAAGCTTGGGTCGGCTGCCTCGGCAATGTGGAAATAGATTTGGCACACCTTTCCTCTCTTTTACCCCTGCTGCAGATGGATTATAGGCAAGGGAGATATATCTCTTTGGGACTCGAGATGGTGTGGTACCTGTCTTGATGAATATATCCTTCATGCAAGTGATAGAAGACGGGATTTCAAGATTGCAGATTTCTGGGAGGATGGTTCGGGATGGAACTGGGATATGCTAGGTCAGATTTTGAATGAGGATGGTTTACAGATCATTAGATCTTCCCTTTCCAGCATCACCGACCATGACGATGAGCTCATCTGGAGCCTGGAGCAGAAAGGAAATTTCTCCATCAGGTCTGTTAAGAAACACATCATATACGCTGGTTCCATCCCAACGACTTTGCCCCTTTCGTCAGTTTGGAGGATTGATTACCCCAAAACCAGCGCAATTCTCTGGAAGATCACGCACAAAACGCTCCCAACCGATGACAACATTAGAAGCTGCCACATATCCCTACCATCCAGATGCTCGTGCTGCACGAAATTCGATTCTGAGACAATGGGCCATCTTTTTGTTCACAGTCAGACGATGATGTTCTTTTGGTCTAAGATTAATGAGATCACAGGTCACTCACCCCCGACCTCTTTGATGGACATTTTCATTTTCTGCAGGGCCACAACTCAGTATACCTCGACTAGATGTTGGATTCATGGGTTTCTAGTTGCACTTTCCATCTGGGCCATTTGGCGTATCAGGTGCTCTCAAAGGTTTGACGGATGAACATGTAGACCTACCTTCTTTTGGAATGCTGTGATTTTCTCTCTGAACCATAAGCTACGTGGCCTCAAGTTTTCCAAGATCGAAGATACAAGTCTGTATAATAGACTCGCCGTTTTCGGTATTGACACTCCTAGGTCTAAACTGAGAACCATTAAGCTTTCCAGGTGGATTCCTCCTGACATCAACAACCTTAAGCTGAATCTCACTATTGGATGTGGCTTCATCCAGAATCAAAATGACAGGAGGTGGGCAGCGGGTTGTATAAGGGACTCGCGAGGCCAAGTTAGACTTGCCTTTAGGGTTGGTCTACGGGAGACGGACTTCACTTCGGCCTACGTCCTTGCTTGTGCGGCGACTCTGAAAATTGCTCACGATAGAAACATTTCGTTTTCTACCATTGAGTTGGATGATCTGGGCACTTACAACTTGCTCTGGAAGAAGGCACCGGAACCATGGAAGATCAGGACTTTGATTAGAGACTTGCGTGAGATCATTTCGGAGGAGAGCATCATGGGACAGCATGTCCCAAAAGTTATCAATACAGTTCCGAGGGAGCTTGGCAACTTGGGTTATTCCCTCGAGGATCCTTACATTTGCAGCAATCCTACGATGTTACCTAGGAGAATTAAGGGGCTATGCAACCTGGAGAAGAGAGGTATACCATATGTGTATATTAGCAGGAACGAGCTGTGATATAGGGGGTATTTCGTTCTTTTTGGGTGGGCTTCTTTGTTTCAGATGCCTACCTCCTGCACGGAGTTGGTTTTTTCTGTGGTTTTCTTTTTGGGTTTTTATGGGGTTGGGAATACCTGAGTTATAAGAGCGGGAGCTGTAATTTTGTGACGATTTTTAGCCCACAAGAGGGGTGTGGGATGAATAAAAGTGACCCCTGACTTTATTAAAAAAAAATATGAGATAATGATGAA
The DNA here is from genome assembly GCA_963693085.1 of Alisma plantago-aquatica. Taxonomy (NCBI): domain Eukaryota; kingdom Viridiplantae; phylum Streptophyta; class Magnoliopsida; order Alismatales; family Alismataceae; genus Alisma; species Alisma plantago-aquatica. The sequence goes on along the minus strand of OY856409.1, from coordinate 995,868,363 downwards.
ATTATAAGAAATATGTGGAATTATGGATAATGGAATCATCATGGATGAGATTTTGAGTCCACATGGTTTCCAATGGTAAAAGGAATCCAAATGAAGAAAACAAAAGAGTAAGAGAGAGAAAATATGAATAAAATATGCCTTAATAAGTGATAACTTGCATATGAAGAAAAGTCTCTCATACTTTCGTATTTGAGTCCCAAACTTGGCACATAAGTAGATTAAGTCATTATGGACTTTCCTCTAAAATTTGGGATTAATTTGATGAGTGGTTCGGGAGATATGGATTTTGCAAAAATCCCTTAGGTGTGGACAATATAGGAGGAAAGTATTAAATGTCACGATTTATCTTGGACTCTTGTTTTAATACGTGGCCTGCTAACCGTTGGATGATGATCTAATGGTAGCTACTTTTCCAGTAAGATCGGGAATGAGGAATAGTAGGAGGAGATTTCTTGATCAATTTGCTTCCCATACAAGCGACATGCGAATCTGGGTGTTGGCCCATTAGATTCAGGAGAGATATTTGAGTCTATCTATACCAAATTCCCTATAGTTTCATGTGAATATAGGAGATCCCCAAACTTCCTTATTTGAACGGGACATCCAAGTAGGTTTTGGAAACCTTGGATCGTTGAGGGCTATGCCTATATAAGGCATGCCAATCTGGGACGTGAGGCCAAAATTATACCCCTTCCTCTAGTTTCGCAGAGACACTCTTGCCCTTGCTAGTTGTGATGGGTGTGGAGATCCCTTCCCCTACAGCTACCCTGTTTCGACCGTTGAACAGGGGACTAGAGGGTAGCGCAGCTCAGTGGCATGGAGTCATCTCGTCCCTATCGACGGTCATAGCTGGGTCAGCAAGGTACGCGGGCAGTGGCCGGAGCTGCGAGGGAGAGTGGGCGGGCTCTACTCCCTGCTGTCCAAGCGGCCGACAACACCAACAAGCGGGTAGGAACGATGCACAGAAGGCACTGGGTCTCACGTAGACAAAGGCGGAGACCGATCTGGGTAATTGGGTTAAAAGAAGGCGGATCTAGAGCCAAGATCCACGACTCGGGGAGAGAATAGGCGGAAAGGAAAAGAGAAGGAAAAGGACATGTGGCACCTTGCGATTGGTTCTGAGGTAAATATCTTAGAATAATTATAGAAATAGGTTGGTAGCTCAGATTAAGACAAACTATATACACTTTTTGACAAGGAGAACATGACAAATTCAATAAAAATAGTCTTAGAGACTAAATCTAATCGTAATTCGAAAAGTGGCTAAAGTTGTCATCCTTAATGTGTTTATGACTAAGGTCAATCCTAATTTGATGATTAATGAATTGAGGGGATTCATATGGATGTTTTATGATAATATTAACATGTTGTTAATAAGAAAGATGTTTTGATGTCTAAAGAGATGATCCATATGATTGATAGCTTAATTTAGGGTTTTGATATGTTAATGATCATTAATGGGCTTAGAAACCCTAATCTAAGCGTTAATGGGTTTTAATGAGATATAATTCGAGATTCTTTGTATAAAACTTATGTTAGGTTAATCTCAAGCCTAGTAGACAATAAAAAGGCTCTAATGTGAATATGTGAATAATTAGGGTTTTGCACCTAGATCTGTTGATTAGGGTTTTGTGGACATAAATGAGAAAAGTTGAAAATAGTTTTAAAGGAACCCTAATTCGGATTAGAAACCCTAGAAAGTGAATCCAAGTCAATAAAGTAGATTCTTGATAAGTGTGTAGTAAATAGGTTACATATGCTTTTCAGGATTTTGTGCTTTGTGTGGTTGACTTGCTTGCATGGATTGGATTGCCTGATTGAATGGAATGTGTTTATTTACTGTGAAATCATAAAAAATAGATACAAATTAGGGACTACTACTGAGTATTGGCAATGAGTTTGAAAAAGTATCTAAAAGGGTGACATTTAGATATTTTCACCCTATCGAAGTAAGGAACCATGGCATATATGTTTGGAACAGATTCCATTTTGAGAGATTTGAAAAAGAACTATCTCCTTGAAAGGTTCTATAAATCTGCCATTTCTCAATGCATTTCTTTAGATAAAGACTCCGTTTTTTCCTCTTTGCGGATGGTAAATATTTCTCAGTACACAGAGTGTGAATCAAACTTGATAAATGGTTCTGATTCCACAAAATAAATGTTTGACATAGAAATCTAAAAAAATAGATGGAAATCAATTGCGTCCAATAGGATTTGAACCTATACCAAATATTTAGAAGACCTCTGTCTTATCCATTAGACAATGGATGCTTTCCATTCCTATTTTCTTTATTCTTTCATATTCTTATTTTTTCTTATTCAGAAAAAATAGGATTACATGAGAATGATTTAAAGATTTCAGGAATAAGGATATATATCCAAATCAAGTATGTGGTTACTTATGAATAATCACCTTTAGTTTCACGACATTTCCTTAATGTTTTTATCAAGTGATTGCAACCTAAACTGTTGGATGTTCAATTCTGCAATCCTATAAAGTCCCTATGAGTATGATAATTAATTATGTATGTGTATTCTTGAACCTACATGCCACCCTGATGTATGTTGCAAGACCAAGCCACGGAGGGAAGGTCTGAGTTGGTCAAGCCCCAGAGGGAAAACCATTGGGCACCCGAGAGGTGACCCCAGACACCAAGCTCACGATGGAGAAGGTGGCCTTATGTCCCTTGCAAGGATAAAACCCTAAGAGAGGGTAATCCAGGGTTTATAGCAAAAGGGGTTGAGAAGTCACATTGAAAGCGCAATTTGGATTATCAATCAATTATTTATGATTATTAGGTTGTTAGAAACTATTTGTGAAATTGGGATTGTCCCCTACATACTAGTATAGAAATATACTGACCGACGTTTTGTTTGTCGGTGTTTTAGGTACATTCCTAAAAAAGGACAAATAGTAAATTGAAATATTGTGAAGATACAATTAATCTACTCAAGGAGGATTAGTTAGATAGACTTGTTCAGTGGATAGAATTCTAAACCTAAATTTTCAAGGTATGTAAAAAGATTTATTCTTATTCTAGTTTTTCATTTTAGAAATAGTAGAATTTGATCATTATTTTTGATTAAATGTCAAACCATAGATCCTGAATTATTGGGATAGCATCTCTGACCTTTTGGTCTCCCTTGATTGGGGGTTACTGGGAGGTGGGGTCGTTACATTTGGTATCAGAGCCGTGGTTTCTCATTTAATCCTTAGTAATTATTAAATTTTACAAACTTTGTAGAACCGAGGGAGTTATTAGAGGATTTTCTAATGTCGGAGGTGTCTAGAAAAGGATCACAGTCCGGGGGCTGGCAATATTTTCCTCTGCCCCGCTAGTCGGTCACGAGGACTCCCGGATGTGACATGACTTCCTGGCCAAAGTCTAAGGTCTTGACTCGAAATAAGATACCTTTAGGACTCTCTCATCTTTTTCGTCCCTTCTCAACCCTAATTCAATTAAGGTTCTAAGGCTTACAGTTTTTCTCTCTTTTCCCCACCCTCTTAAGGTCAGGTTAAGTATGATAAGAATTAAGGAATCCTCCACCAAATCAATGAAAAGAATGTAAACAAGATGTCATGGACAAAAGCTTAATAATTTAAATGTGAACTAAAGAATAGTTACGTGCTTAGGTTGCATGGCATGTGTTGTCGTTCCCTCAGGAGAGCTCTGAGGTTAGACCTTGTTGTAGGCCGATGAGGAGAGAGTTAGCCCTGGGGGAAGAGATCTCCAAGAAGAGGTAGAGACCTGACGCATCCTCTAAGGACAATGCTAACCCTAACCCTAAGTGGTAGTTAGGGAGAGAGATGACAAGATGAGTTGGATATCATAATCGACCATGGCTGTAGGTACATGGGTTGACATGCATATATGTTTTGTGTACCCATGAGAAGCATGAGCTAGGTTTGACCTAGCATTTTTGGTGACCCGTCCTTGGGCAGTCGTGCCTTTGAGGGTGAGGAATAGCTCCCTTTTCGTGGAGGATAGTGGTGACCATATAGAAACCCTTAGGGGCATGTAGGAGTAGAGACGCGGCATACACCTATGTAGAGATGGACAATAGTAGTCTTGGAAGCAGGTTGAGACCTAGGCCAGAAGAGTATGCCAGATACCTTATGAGAGGAGCATGCAGATACTGGGATGATCTATGCCAGACATAGGTCTTGATAGTATGTTTGAGCCAAGTAGGTGTAGACCTGTATCCTTAAGAGCTTGACCCATCTTCTAAGAGAGAACCTCAAGTTGTAGGATTAGTTGTAGGGTTTTCTCTAGAGAATGAGGGCAAGACGCGATGAAGAAGGTTAGAGACCTTGACTCAGAGACAAGAGGGACCATGAGAAGTTGGGTATGATATATATGACCTGTTTTAGATGACCCTGAGTAGATAGTTGTGGTTGCCTCATGCATGATCCTTGGGAGCTTGTTGGACCTTGGTTGCCATTAGAGGAACCAAACCCTAGAAAAGGGAAGAGGCTTCTTGAGTGGATGTACAGGAGTTGTAGGTGCCTACCTTACCTTATAGGTATAGGAAGGAGAGTTCTTTAGACCCTGAAGAAGTAGAGTAGTGAGGTCTCACACCGAGTCAGTTGTCCTTGTGTAGGACTCAACAGTGTTGTTCACATGGAAGAATGGTGGGAAGTGTATGCCCTACCTTGTACATGTTTGGTTTGAACATGAATCTATAGACCCATGTATGACCACCTCTAAGGGGCATGCAGATATGTTGTCCTAACAGATGACTAGTGACGATAGAGAGGAGCCGAAGAGTCGCATCCTCTAGGGCGATCCCGAGGGCGATCGTGGGGGTGATCGTTTCTTGGCAGCGCCGCCGCCGCATTCCGGTTAGGCACTCCGCCTGCCGGAATCTACCCTTCTCTCTGACGCGATGCCGCTGGATCGGCGGTAATCGCTCCGCTGGCTTTCCTTCATGGCCATCCCATCGCTCCGGGGTTTTGGCTCATGTGGGGAGGAGCGCGGAGACCTAGGAGCTGAAGAGTCGGCGTTTGGGCGGGCGATCCGAGGGGCGATCGCGCCTGGCGGCGCCGCCGCCACACGCTCCGGCTAGGCACTCCGCCTACCGGAGGCTACCGCAAACTCTCGGCTTCTTTCCCGACGACCTGTTGCTTGGGAGGGTGTTTGGGGAGAAGGTGATTGGATGGATTTCGTATGCGGCACGATCATGGTGCCTAACCCGGTGATACCTAATACGGCGACTACGATCAATAGATGGCTCCAGCTTCCACCCACGCGGCATGGTTTGCGCGCACAGAGAATAGTGGCGCAAAGGAGATCGGAGTCAGCGGCTTCGGCGGTGGAGCCGGAGACGATCCTTCCTGATGTTGAGGCGCTGTTTCGACAGGAGGGGACTGATTCTCGAGAGAAGGTTACATCGCAGCAAGGAGAAGGGAACCCTAATATGGATAGGGTTGTTGTCGTTGCTGGCGTAGCAGGAGGCTTTGTTTCTGAATCTCCGCGTCGCGAAAAGGATGGGGAACGAGACCTGAGCAAGAAGAAAGGATCCTTATTTGGCATACCGAAGGATACTTGCTATAACTGCATGTCCAAAGGACATTGGCAAACCCAATGCAAGCGCCGGCGGGTATGTTATAGATGCCACCAGCCAGGTCATGTTGCTCGTCGATGCAGAGTCGTCGGGGTAGAAAAACCCCCGGATATATCATCTGGTCGGGATTTCCCGCCACTCCCGACAGGAATACCGGCGCGAGGAGGTCCCCAGCATGTGGCGAAGAGGCTGCTGGTTGACCTAGGCCCTGACAATCAGGTTCGGAAGGATAGGTTGTCGTCCCTTACGAAGGCAGTGGAACTCACATGGATGCCGAGGGTGATTTGGGATGAACTGGTGAACCCGATCAAGAAAAGATGGCCTTCAGCGATTGATTTCTACAGATTTTCTCAAACCAAAGCCGTGGTTTTCTTTAGCACGGAGGAGGAAGCGAAGGAGGCGGCGCGTGTAGGAATCAAAGACCCCTGGGGTGTTAACATCCATGTTAATACCATGGATCATGGACAGGCGTGTCAACATAAGGAGAGGTTTTGGTTCTGGTTTACTGGAGTTCCCTTTGCGTGCAGGGATAGAGATTCATTTGAGAAGATGGCGGAGGCTTTTGGGAGATTAAGAAGTGTATCTACTTGGAGACGTCATGCACATGAGGTTACAGGTACCCTGGTAGAGATAGAAGCTTTTGCAGAAGACGTTCCTCAATTCATTAATCTGGATTACGGAGACAGGAGATCTCTTATCAAGGTCCAGATGGTGGCGAGGGGACAACTCGGGTCCATGGAAGCAGTTTTGACAGAGGAAGGAAAGGAATTGGGGATTCCGATGGAGGTTGTATCTGCTAGTATCCCTACGGATAGACAGATGACACACCCTTATGATTCCCAACAAGCAGATAGGAGAGTTGAAGAGGATCATAGGGTTTATAGACCATCTGCATCAGAAGTCGACAGTGATGATGCTAGCTACTCACACAGAGAAGAAGGGAGGGTAGTGATGAACCATGAAGGTCAGAGATTTTCTCTCAGTAATAGGAGGCTGGAAGATTATCTGTCTTTTGACCCTAGGGAGGTACCGTTTAGACGGAGGGGGAGATCTAGACAGAGATCCAAAGAGGCAGCTAGTAGATGGGAAGAACTATCGGATCGAAGGATTTTTAGACGCAGCAGCCGTAGAAGATCGGCAGATGATGCACCATGGCACCATGATGATGATTTCAGCGATAGGGGCAGGCACAGCTATTGAGCTGCGGTACGACTCAAGAAGAAGGAGGCGTTTTCATGTCCTTGTGTATGGATTGGAAAGCTTTAACATGGAATATTAGAGGTGCGGCGAACAATCCCACGCGGAGAGTTCTGGGGAACTTATGTAGAAGACACAAACCAATGATAGTGTGTCTGCTTGAACCCTTCCTTCATGCGGAGAGGGCGGAAGAGCTGTTGGACATCGTCAGGTTAGACTGGACGGGCGATAATGAAGCTGAGGGAGGCAAAGCCTGGATGTTCGTGGATGCTAGTTACAACCCACAAGTAGTTTGTAGCCACAAACAACATCTTACGATCCGCCTTTCGGATCTGACGGGCAACCAAGTTTTTTTCACTGGAGTCTACGCCAGCTGTGATACTTACAAGCGTCGAGAGTTATGGGAATCTCTGCTTATGCTTTCTAATTATATTGGGGACTCGAAGTGGCAGATTGCAGGTGACTTCAACGTAGTGAGAAAGGAGGAGGAAAAGAGGGGAGACACACCTCCCAGTCAGGTGGATATGGCCGATTTCAACAGGTTTGTTGTTGATGCTTGCTTGACTGAAGCCTCGTTTGAAGGGAGTAAGTTCACATGGGTTAATAAGCAATACCATACCCCGACTACCTGGGAGAGATTGGACAGGGTTTTCTTCAATTCACCCTGGAGTATTGAGTTCCCGGCGTCGTCTTCGTGTCACCTTACTAGATATCGTATATCAGATCATTGTCCAATCCTATCTTGGGCGAAGACGATGACGTTTGATAAACAGCCTGCACCTTTCATGTTTCAATCTTCCTGGCTTATGGACCCGAGATGCAAGGAGGTGATGAAAGAGGCGTGGAACACGGAGGTCAGTGGACATCCTTCTTTCGTGTTTTATGAGAAATTGAAGACAACAAGGAAGGCCTTAAGAAGATGGAATAAGGAGGTTTATGGAAATATTCAGCAGAAGAAGAAGGATTTGGAAGACGTGGTCTTCATCACCCAACAGGCGTTTGATGAAAATCCTCACCCAACGAACGAAGCTACGCTTATCCAGGCTGAGAAGGAATTGCAGGTTATTCTTAACCAAGAAGAGATGATGTGGAAGGAAAGGTCCAGAATTGACTGGCTGGAGGATGGAGAGCGCAACACCAGGTTTTACCACTCCGTGGTGAAACATAGACGGAAGAGGCGTAACATAGTGCAGATTGTTACACCTGAAGGCAATATGGTGGAGGACCCGAAACTAATAGCCAAAGAAGCGGCAGATCTTTATAAGTCCCTGCAAGAGGAAGACTCGCAGATAGATCATGATATTCTGGAGTGTTTTCTACAGGAGATCCCGGAGATCATCTCTTTAGAAGATAATTTTTTTCTTTCTGCTATTCCGACGGAGAAAGAAATTTGGGATTGTATGAAGAGTATGGATAACTACACGGTGCCAGGCCCGGATGGGTTTACTTTGTCCTTTTTTATATATATGTGGGAGTACATAAGGGAGGATTTTATGAATCTGGTGGGTGAATTCTTCCGGAGAAATCGGTGTCATCGGAGCTTATTCTGTTGCCGTATGGTGTTACTGCCCAAGAATGAGTCACCGAAGGACTTGCTGAGGGACTTCAGGCCGATTTCGATTGAAAACCTTACGCTGAGAATTATGGCCAGAGTTTTGAACAACAGAATGGCTGAGCTGCTGCCGAAGATCATATCTCCATTTCAAGGGGCTTTTGTGAAGAATCGTGATATTTCTCACCATATTAGATTGCTTCAGGAGCTTGCACATGACATCAAACAGGGTCCACTCCAGCAGAACATGATGATTAAATTAGACATGTCGAAGGCATACGACAGAGTCTCCTGGGAAGTTCTTGAGAAGATTATGAAGAAGTATGGGTTTATTCCTGATACGATCGACCTATGCCTTAGTTTCTTTCGCGAGGTATGGACGACTGTTTCTATAGGGGAATGCTCGGAAGGTTTTTTTCCATCCAGAAAGGGTTTGAAGCAAGGGAATGCTCTATCCCCCTCTCTTTTTATCATCTTTGAAGACATGCTTGCAAGACGTCTGATGCACCTACAAGAGGAGGTTGTGATTGATGCCTTTTTTACACGGGGGGGCGGCACCTCACCTCCTGTGTTGATGTATGCGGACGATCTTATTCTCCTGTTGTCCACATCAAACGGATCTGCTGTAATTGTTAATCAGGTGATGGCAGACTTTGAGAAAGCTACAGGGCAGAAGATTAATAGAAATAAATCTATGTGCATCATGGGTAGTAAGGATGAGGAGATCCGTCGTAGAACGGCGAGAGAGATCGGTATTGATCAGATCTCCGATTCGATGACATATCTGGGAGTCCCGATTTCTATTGGCAGAGTGAAGAACAAAGATTTTGAATATCTCACGATGAAGATTCAGCACAGAATTGCATCTTGGAAGGCACGTATGCTCTCGTTTGCAGGAAGAAAGCTTCTTATTAAGCATGTGCTTTCGAGCACTGCTATACACTCCTCGTCGGCAGCAGGAATTCCGGTCTCGGTCTGCAAGACTATTGAGAAGTCAATGTCGCGCTTTCTCTGGGCTGATAGATATAATAACTCTAGACGAGCATGGGTGGCGTGGGACAAAGTTTCGAAACCTACAGACCTGGGAGGTCTGGGTTTTCATTCGTTGCAGACGCTGAATAAAGCTTTCTTGGCTAAGGCCTGTTGGGAGGTGATCAACGGGGACTCGCTGTGGGCGAATTTCTGTAGAAAAAAGTATCACTCTCATAATACGAATAGCTCTGGCATGTATCCACCGATGCTGAAGAAAGGGACTGTAGCCTCACCTCAATGGAAAAAGATGTGGGACATCTTCCCGGTCATTTACCCTAGATGCCGCTGGATCATTGGTAGAGGAGACATATCGTTCTGGGATTCTTTATGGTGCGATCGCAGGCTCGCTGATCATTATATTCACAGGGTTGATAGGGACATGAAGTTTTTGGTCAGAGATTTCTGGAACGAGGAGGCTGGCTGGGATTGGCAGACCCTCAACCAGTTAGTTGATGAGGAAGGCCTGGAAGCTATCAAGAAGGCAGGTATTTTTTTATCTGACGAGGACGATCAGATTAGATGGACGATGACAGAGAATGGCCGGTTTGACATTAGATCAGTAAAGAAGCTTCTTAGTGAGAGTGTTACCACGGGATCTGCGAACCTAGCTAAACTCTGGAAATTGGATTGCCCTCGGGCAAGTGCTATTGTGTGGAAGATGCTGTTTCGGGCCATTCCCACGGATGAAAATACTAGACGTTGTCACATTCAGCTTGTCTCTAAGTGCTCGTGCTGTGAGGAACCGAGTACGGAGAGTGTGCAGCACCTGTTTTTCGAGAGCAAATTGGCATATTTTTTCTGGAATAGATTTCAAGCTTTGATCTTGGAACCCGCCCCAAAAGACTTGGGTACTTTGTTAACTTGGTGCAGTCACGTATCCACATGTTCTGCTAGAAGATGGATTGGGAGCAGGCTGGCGGTTTTCATAGTGGAAAGCATTTGGAGGATACGATGCAAGGCGAGATATGAGAACGTCAAAAAGAATTATGGGCTAGAATTGGAGAACTTGATGAGCAGGATCAATATGTTGGTACAGAAGAGATCCTTTACTCACAACGAACAACCGGACTTTTACAAAGCCCTGGATTGCTTTGGGGTGAAGGAGCCTAATTGGAGCATTAGACAGATCAAGATCTTTCGCTGGAAACCCCCGGACATTCATAATCTGAAGATGAACATCACGACAGGAAGATCAGATGATCCGGAGGGCATTCCTCGTCGTTGGGTGGCGGGGATCGTGAGAAATTATAGGGGAAATGTCGTTGTGGCTTTCCGTTCTTGGCTGCAAGCTGAAGATTACTCCCTCGCTTATATACAGGCTTGTATAGTAGGGCTGAAGATTGCAGATGATAAATTCTTGAAGATTTCATACATGGAGATCGATGACCAACGGACTGCAGATATCATATGGGGGGAAGCTGATGCTCCATGGAAGGCAACACATATTATTAGAGAGCTAAAAAGTAAGATTTCAGGTGATAACATCAATGGTATCACGGTACATAAGATCATAAACTCGATTCCTAGAGAGTTGGGTGTATGGGGACAACATTTGGATGATGTGTTCATTTGTTCGGTTCCGGAGGCTCTTCCTCCAAAGATCAGGGGCATGTTGATTATGGAAAGACGGAATACTCCTTACATTCAGGTGAAAAAGGTGATGAGATGAATTTTGGTTTTTGTAAATGGGTTTTCCTCTTTTGTTTTCCATGGGGTGGTTTGTGTTGTAGTGGTGTCTCACGGGGGATACCTGCATCAGTATAAGCAGGAGCTGTATATTTCGGTTGATTGTGCCTACACGGGGAGAGTAGGATGAATAAACGCATCTCCCGGCTTATTTAAAAAAAAAAAAAAATCCCATCGCTCCGCCTCCTCTGACCTCCCCCGCCACTGAATAACCCTCTCGGCCTCCGCGCGCAGCGAGTCATCGCTGAGAGACGCTCCAACTTCGCCGCTTCTTCCATCAGCCAGGAAGACGTCATTCCAGACATCCGCAACATGGTTCATGGAGGGGGGGAACCCCCGCGCCGACTGACAGTACCGCCGCCGACGTCGTGCAACCAACGGACGCACCTGTTCAACAACCTCCCGTGCCAACCGTTGATACTGATGCCCCGAACACAACATCGATGAATGATCCGCCTCCGAACGATCAACAGGTGCAGACCAACGGAGACCAGAACCCGCAGACCATCGAGTCACACGGGAAACGCAAGAAGCCTCTCTATGGGATCCCACGCAATGTTTGCTTCCGGTGTATGCGTCATGGACATTGGCAATCCCAATGTAACGGTCCCAAAGTCTGCTACAACTGCAGAAAACCTGGGCACCTAGCAAAGAGATGCAGGGCGCCGCGACGCGCGATACATGCCGTCAACCCGCCGCAGCCTCCAAACTTGAATTCCAGGAGTGATTTCCCTCATCTTCCTGTTGCCATACCTGCCCGTGGTGGCCCGCAACATGTCCCCAAGAAGATTTCTATTTCGCTGGACACTGAGAATGAAGATAGAAGAAGAAGGATAGAATCTTTGTCCTACGCCGTCGAGCTCTCTTGGTCGGACGGGATCGCTTGGCAATCTTTGAGGGATTTCTTCAAGAACACATGGCCCCAGGCGGTTGACATATACCGCTGTGCTTATAGAAAGGCGGTGGTTTTCTTTGCCTCTACCCAAGAAGCCGATGACGTCCTGCGGTACGATTTCATCTCCTTCCGACACCACAGGATTCTTATCAAGCCCGTTTCAGAGGGAGACGAAGGGGCTCAGAAGGAATCCTTCTGGTTCTGGATCACCGATCTGCCCATTGTCTTTAGAGATGAACTCACTATCCGGGAAATCATCCAACCTTTCGGCAAACTGATCCATATCTCTCCGTGGCAACCGAGCGCGGACGATCTGTCGGGGATTCCAATCCTAGTGGAGGCGTTCAAGGAGGATGTGCCCCAGTTTGTCATCATCACACATGGTTATAAAAGGGCATCTGTGAAACTCCATATGATTGCTAGAAAATCCACTACTGATGAATGCTTCCAATTATCTGAACTCGGCCGAGAGCTTAATCTCCCGGACGACGTCATGTCGGCTACTGGCGACGGAAGATTCAACCATACTTCCCCTCATCCTCAGTCGCGCCGCCATTCCGCAGAACAAACGGATAGCCAACCGCTGCTACTGACTGCAGCCAATGAAGAGCGCAATTCCCCAAGACATTCCTCCAGAAGATCTGAAGAGGAAATTTACGACAGAAGAGTTTATGATAAAGAAGGTAACAGGGTTGCTATTCGCAATAGAAGCCTGGATGATTTCTTGTATATGGAAGACCTACGTCCGGGAAGATCCAACAGAAGAAGCAACGCTAGGGCCAGAGATAGGATCTTTACTAATACTGATCACCCCGATCCTCCCCGGCGTCGACAACATTCTCCCAGAGATAGAGACTACATGTTCTCTGATGGAGAAGAATATTCCGAAGATGATTATAGAGAGGATAGGCACGATAGACCCTCCTCGAGAAGAAGAAGACGCAGCAGCTTCTGATCTTCTCAAGGTGTTCGCACCCTTCTGAAGTTATCTTTTCTTTTGATCATGCTTATACAACCTCACTTGTTTTGGAACATCAGGGGAGCTGCCAACAACAAGACTCGAAAAGTCCTTGGCAATCTTTGTCGTAAGCATAAACCTTCCATTGTTGGACTTTTCGAACCCTTTCTTCACGCTGATAGAGCCGACGAGCTTCTGGACATTGTGCGTCTTGATTGGTCCACCGATAACCATGCTGAGAATGGTAAGATATGGTTATACGCTGATTCTTCCTTAAATCCCACCGTTGTTTTGAAGCACAAACAGCACATGTCTATTGCCTGCTCTGGGCCTTCTGGTGAGACCTTCTTCGTCTCCGCCGTTTATGCCGATTGTTCTAGATCTGATAGAAGACTTCTGTGGGAGTCCTTGCTCTCCCTGGCTCACACTGTGATGGATCAACCCTGGGTGATTGCGGGTGACTTTAACGTTGTCCGAAACGCTGCTGAGAAGAGAGGAACTGAAGATATCGACTTCCCTTCTATTCTTGATTTTAACAATTTCATCACGGACGCTGATCTGAAAGAGACTCCTTTTAAGGGAAGCAGGTTCACCTGGGTTGACAAGTAACGTCTCAGTCCCACAAAGTGGGAGCGCCTTGATAGGGTGCTGATCAATCCTGCATGGGATCTGGCTATACCCGATACTGAATCCAATCATCTCACCCGGTTTCGGGTTTCTGACCATTGCCCTGTGATGCTTTCCGCGAAAAATAGAACGCAGCACGCGCAGAAGCCTCCTTTCTCCTTTCTTTCTGTCTGGCTTGAGCATCCGGAATGCTTGGAAGTTATCAAATCAGCTTGGGATGTCAAGCTTGTCGGACACCCCTCCTTCATTTTCTTTTCAAAATTGAAAGCTGTGCGTAAGGCGCTAAAGATTTGGAACAAAAACACTTTTGGAAATGTTGCACAGAAGAAGCTAGATCTTGAAGACATGGTCCATATCCTGCAAATTCGGTTTGATGAGCACCCGACATCAGTTAACGAATGTAACCTACGAGCTGCGGAAGACGAGCTACAGACCATTCTCAACCATGAGGAGAAGATCTGGAAAGAAAAGGCGCGGATATCCTGGTTAAATGACGGTGAACGTAACACTCCTTTCTACTATGCTACCGTTAGAGCTAAGAGAAGAAGGAGGCGCATCTCGACGCTCAACCTCCCTGACGGTTCTTCTTCTGACAACCTGCAGCACATTGCTCGTGCGGCAGCAACCCACTTTCAAGGGTTATTTACGGCACCTGTATTTGATGAACGTGATCGTCTTGAACCCTTTCTCCAGAACATCTCCTCCGTCCTAGATGCTGATGACAACATGGATCTGGTCAGGATCCCCACCGAGGAGGAGCTTCTTTGTTGCATCAAACGCATGAATCGCCATTCGGCTCCTGGACCTGATGGCTTCACCGTTAGCTTCTTCGTGGCTGCATGGGAAGTTATCAAACATGATGTCATGCACCTCACCAGCTGCTTCTTCTCCAATCAACCCTGCCATAGGAGCATCAAATCCTGCCGCATTGCCCTCATCCCCAAGATTGCACAGCCGAGTGATCTCATTTCTGATTTCCGTCCCATAGCGGTTGAGAATGTCACTCTCAGAATTCTCGCTACCCTTCTCAGTGACAGGTTAAAGGGTTTTATGAGCAAGATCGTTTCCCCTTGGCAAGGGGCATACGTCCCAGGCTGAGACATCATCAATCACGTTCGGCTTGCGAGGGAAATCTGTCATGACCTCAAGCAAGGTGAGCTCCATCTGAACATCATTATTAAATATGATATGAGTAGAGCATATGATCGGGTCAATTGGTTGGTGCTCAGATATGTTTTGGACAAATTTGGTTTCCTACCTGAAACCATCCAATTATGCCTTAGCTTTTTTGAAGGCTCCTGGGCTTCGATATCGATTGGTGATCACACTGACGGCTATTTCCAATTACATAGAGGCCTCAAGCAAGGCAACCCGCTGTCTCCTTATCTCTTCGTTATTTTCGAAGAGCTGCTCGCCAGATACATGGATCATGCGATACATGCTGATATGATTCATAGATTCCACACTCGTGGGGCGGGATGTGCTCCCCCGATTCTACTGTATGCTGACGACATCATCATTTTCTGTAATGCTTCACCTTCTTCCATTCACAATGTTATGAACATCATGAGCAGCTATGAAACAGCCATGCAGCAGTTGATTAACAGGGAGAAATCCGTCTTCATGATTAGTCCTAATCATAGCAGCGCTGCCAACATTGCTCATGTGCTGGGGGTCACCATTGTTGATGGACCCATCACTTACCTCGGTGCTCCGATTTTCTATGGTAGGGCACGACTACACTTCTTTGACACCTTAGTGGAGAAAATTGCCAGCAAGATTGCATCCTGGAAAGCCCGTTTGCTATCTTTTTCCGGGCGGCACCTCCTTATTAAGCACGTCATATCTTCCACCACTCTATATATTGCAGCTGCCATTGGCATACCATCCGGTATATGTGACAAGATAGATGGTATGATGTCTCGTTTCCTTTGGACTGGAAGAAATAATACCAAGCGCAGGACATGGGTGGCATGGCGGACCGTTGCCACGCCTATTGATCGTGGTGGTCTGGGTCTCGATTCTCTGAGAATTACTTCACGTGCTTTCCTATATAAAGCTTGTTGGGAGATCTCGACTGGAACATCTCCATGGGCTACCTTCTGTCGTGATAAGTATAGATCTCCTTCTCCGTATAGAACTGGCTTCTACCCACCATACCTGAAAATGGGTACTACGGCTTCTCCCACTTGGAAGCAGATTTGGCGTACATTCCCTATGTTCAACACCTTCTGTAGATGGATTACTGGGAAAGGTGACATTTCTTTATGGGACGCTAGATGGTGCGGTACCCCTCTTGCTGGATACACCCTCAATGCCAGCGACAGGAGACATGATTTTAGAATTTCCGACATTTGGAACGAAGACTATGGATGGGATTGGGCATCCCTTGGACATATTTTAAATGAAGAGGGGATCAGTTTCTTCAGGCACAATAGAGCTAGCGTCTCTCATCATGAGGATGTGCTGGTATGGCGACTCGAGACTCACGGCGATTTCTCCATCAAATCAGTCAAGAAGCATATTCTTTATGAGGACACTCCCACAATTCTCCCATCTATGGAGAAGATCTGGAAGCTTCACCTCCCCAAAACTGCTGCTATTCTTTGGAAGATGGCGCACAAAGCGCTCCCTACTGACGACAACATCACTAGATGCCATATTCAGATGGCTTCCATGTGCTCTTGCTGTGACATACCTGCGGAGGAAACCATGCAACACCTCTTCGTGACTGGACAAATGGCATCTTTCTTTTGGCAAAAGATTTGCAACATCACTGATTATCCCCCTCCGTCTAATATACTTGACTGCATTTCTGCTTGCAGCTCATTCCACCAAAAGATCTCATCCAGAGCCTGGATTCACAGCTCCCTTAGTGCGCTAACTCTGTGGAGTATCTGGTGCTGCAGATGTTCCAGGAGATTCGAAGGGCGAAACATCAATTTGATGGTCAAATGGAATGACATCATCTTTATTCTTAACCATTTCTTGAGAGATGTTGCCTTTGTGAAGATTGAATCCAACAGCTTCTATAAGAACCTTGCTGATCACGGCATTGTTGAACCAAGAATACGTTTAAGAGACATCTCCCTTGTTAGATGGATTCCTCCTGATCTGACAAACTTGAAGCTGAACATTACTATCGAAAGAAGCAAAGATCCTTCTGGGCAGCCAAAGTGGTGGGCCGCGGGTATCATAAGAAACTCCAGGTGCATCGTTCGTCTTGCCTTCAGAGCATGGCTGAGGGATGATGAGTATGTCACGGTGTACCTTGCAGCTTGCACCATCGCGCTAAAGCTTGCGGAGCGATCCAACCTCAACCTCTCCTGCATCGAAGTAGATAATGCCTTCGTTTACAACATTCTATGGGGAAGCGCTCAAGAACCATGGCTCGCCACCTCGTTCACGAGAGATCTCAAGGATACGCTACGATCTGAAGGTGTTCTTGGAGTTCTCTCTCACAAGAAGATCAATTCCGCCCCTAGAGAGCTGGGCATCTGGGGCAATGCGCAATCTTCCTTGTTTCTATGCAATCATGCTGTTTCTCTTCCGAATAGAGTTAGAGGGCTCCTGAACCTTGAGGCAAATGGGTGCCCTTATGTGGTCATCACGCGATCTGATCCTTCGCTGGCTGGGATCTAGTGTTGCTTTGCCCTTTCCTCTTTCTCAGGTCTGCTTGGGTTTTCTTGTATAAGATGGGTCGCACACCTGCAATTTTATAAGCATGAGATGTAAATTTGTTTGATGATTCGGCCCACAAGAGGGGGGTGGGATGAATAAGAATACCCCTTGACTTCCCACAAAAAAAATGCAGATATGTTGTCATGGAGGTAACCTATATGGGGCCAGACCGAGATAGGTAGGTCGCCATGATCCCCATGAAGGGATGTAAGTTTGACCATGAGTGCCTAGAGAGATGATGTAGATTCAGGTAAGGATTCAAGTTTGAGATGTACCATGATAGAATCATAAGTCGATACTCAAGTCAGGTAGGGATAAGACTGATGGGAATAGGAGTTGTCTGTTCCCTAGATGCACAAGACCATAGGGTCGAGAGGTAACAACTACCTTTGCCCGAGGCCCATGGGTTATGAGGTTGGCCACCTTCATGAGTTCATGGGGCCTAAGGGGTAAAAGTGAGAGGCACTCCCTAGATGCATAAGGGTCAGATCACCCCAAAACTGTCGGCACCCTAGATACCTTGAGGTAAAAACTAAGGAATGTACATAAAAGAGAGATGTTTAAGACCCAAGAGTGTTTGGGAATAGTTTCCATGGAAGTAAACATGAAATTGAGATGTTCATGATGTGGAGTCATGTGATGCATATTTCAACTTAGATTGGAAAGTGTACTGGTGAGGTGGGATGCACCATCTTTATTCTTGGAACGGGATGAACTCTGAATTTGGACTGCAACCAAATGCTTATTTCCTCTTGTTATGGGGGTAAGAGATAGGGCAATATGCATGCCATACACTAAGGATAAAGATGTTGAGAGTTGAAACTTTACTATTATGCTTGAGGATAGAGGAAGTATCATACCTTTTTGGAGAGTACATAGTAGGGATGGTTTACAACATGAGGAGAACTAAGGTAGTCATCATATGAGGATGTTCTTGTCAAGAGAAGTATGGAATTTATGAGTTATATAAGTTTGAGTTTGATAACCAAGATGATGGGCCTGGAGTTTCTTGCCTCAATTAGACCTAAATTTGAGATGAGGATGATAAGTGGACTATATGAAGATTTATGCCTTCACCGTTACCTAGCGCATAAGGATGTAAGGTGATAATGGATGCTCTTTGTCGAGGCACAACTCAAGTATACAACTGTCGTGTGTAGCCAGTAGAGGGGCTGGAAGAGGTTGTTAGGTGAACCCTAAGTGGTTAGAAGATGAGACCTGCATGGCTAACACCCAGATACAACCAGACCCATTGGTCGAGTAGTGGTTGCTTGGTTAGACACCCTAGAGCTTGATGAGATAAAAGGATGGCTGTAAGAACCTCAGATACACCTCTCTAGAAAAGGAGGTGATGGAACCCACGACTAGAGTGTTTTAGGGTTTATGAGGAGTCAACCCTGATGAATTATGATATGCAGGAGCTCATGATGTTAAGTACACCCTGTGTCGTGGTACAACTAAGATGATTAAAGTTTACAGTAGTGTTTTGAATACCTGAGATAAAGAAGTAGATAGAGTTGCATGTGGCTTGTCGCCATGCATGCTAGTGGGTGAAGGCCGAACACCAGTAACCCATCGAGTTGCTACAGAGAAAGAAGAGTCCACGAGAGGGAATGGGAGTGGATCACCATAGACGTTGTGGTGAGTCTCCCCTGGACCAAGAGATTCATGATGCAATATGGGTTATGGTAGAATGCCTTACCAAGTTGACCTAATCCCTTGTCTAAGAAAGAGAGCATTGTCAGTGCGACAAATCTGGTTGAACTATATATGAGAGAGATAGTTTATTTACACTGTGATCTGAGTTCAATATCATGAGTATGACCTCAAGTTCACTTCCATGTTGTGGAAGTAGGTACAAGGAGAACTTGATGCTAGATTGAAGTTAAGTACAACATATCATCCTTGACAGATAGCCAGTCAAGAGCGTATGATCTAGACTAGAGGGTTTGATGAGAGAATGTGTGCTCATTCAGGGTGATACATGGGAGCAGTATCTGCCATAAGAGAGTTTGCCTGTGATGATAGCCACCATAGCCAATATCATGATGTAAGAAGCTCTGTAAGAGAGGATGTGTCGGTCAGCACTTCATTCGGATGATGTCGGTGAAAGGACCTTGTGAAGGTCAGAGAGACCACATCGTGTGCAGATGAAGTCACTTTGATCGTGCGATGGCTGAGAAAGCCCATGGGCGACATGAGTCATGAGCTGATGCAAAGCAGACTGACATGAAGTTCACTGTGGTAGAATATGTGTTATGAAAACCCGACCCCTCTGAGCTATAGCTGAGAAAGATGAGTCCCCGATACATGGGTCCATTTGAGATGGATTGGTGGAGATGCTTATGTTTAGCCTTACCCCTTAGGATAACATGATGTATGATGTGTTCCATGAGTTCGAACTAGATTGCTATGTGATGTACCCGAACCATGTGCAAAGCCATGAACCTATTGAGCTTCTAGGGAGGTTGAAATATCCTGAGTCACCTATGAGGGTACAAGATACCAAGGTGAGAGAGAACTCAGATGTAAGAATATAAGATGGTAAAGGTTCTTTGGAAGAACCATGGTGAGGATGAGGCCACATGGGAGCCAATGATGGACATGGAAAAGTTTTATCCTAAATTGTTTATATGTTTGGTAGAATGTTGAGGGCAAAATTCCTACAAGAGGGGAAGGATGTTACAACCCCAATTTTTGGGTTCTTTTAGTTGGAAATGCAATTTCTCCCAATAAATGTATGATTATGTAATTTGTGTGATTTAGGTGCCTTGAACGAATTCCTTTGACAAATAGCCTTGCTTGTTTGATTTCGTGGGACTTATTGGCTATTGGGTCCAATAACAAGGAAAAGGAAATAAAAGGAAAAGAAATTCAATTAATAAAGGAATAACTGATATAAGGAGAAAAGAAGGAAGTGGAAGACTCGGGAAGGCTAGGAATTATCCTTCAAGGAGGGATTTCATATCTTTGGTATTTCTTGGGTTCCAAGGAGTCCAAGTTGCAAAGATAATAGGAGAAGAAATCAAATATTGCTTTATTAAGAAGGAAATATGAGATAATGATGAAATTATAAGAAATATGTGGAAATTTGGATAATAGAATCATCATGGATGATATTTCGAGTCCACATGGTTTCCAATGGTAAAAGGAATCCAAATAAAGAAAATAAAAGAGTAAGAGAGAGAAAATATGAATAAAATATGACCTAATAAGTGATAACTTACATACGAAGAAAAGTCTCTCATACTTTCATATTTGAGTCCCAAACTTGGCACATAAGTAGATTAAGTCATTATGGACTTTCATCTAAAATCTGGGATTAACTGGATGAATGGTTTGGGAGATATGGATTTTACAAAAATCCCTAAAGTGTGGACAATATAGGAGGAAAGTATTAAATGCCACGATTTATCTTGGACTCTTGTTTTAATATGTGGCCTACTAGTTGTTGGATGATGATCCAACAGTATCTACTTTCCGAGTAAGATCGGGAATGGGGAATAGTAGGAGGATAATTCTTGATCAATTTGCTTCCCATACAAGAGACGTGCGAATCTGGGAGTTGGGCCATTAGATTCGGGAGAGGAATTTGAGTCTATACATACCAAATTCCCTATAGTTTCGTGTGAATACAGGAGATCCCCAAACTTCCTTGTTTGAACTGGACATCCAAGCAGGTTTTGGGAACCTTGGATCATTGAGGGATATGCCTATATAAGGCATGCCAATCTGGGACGTGAGGCCAAAATCGTACCCCTTTCTCTAGTTTTGCAGAGACACTCTTGCCCTTGCTGGTTGTGATGGACGTGGAGATCCCTTCCCCTGCAACTGCCCTGTTTCGGCCGTGGAATAGGGGACTAGAGGGCAGCACAGCTCGGTGTCGTGGAGTCATCCCGTCCCTATCGATGGTCGTAGTTGGGTCAATATGGTACGCGGGCGATGGCCAGAGCTATGAGGGAGAGTGGGCAGGCTCTGCTCACTACTGTCCGAGCGACAGGCAACACATGCAAGAGCATAGTAATAGAGTGCGCGGAAGGCACTGGGTCTCACGGAGATGAAGGGGGACACCGATTCGGGTAATCGAGTTAAAAGAAGGCGGATCTAGAGCCAAGATCCGCGAGCCAGGAAGACAATAGGCGGAAAGGAAAAGAGAAGGAAAAGGACACGTGGCACCTCACGATTGGTTCTGAGGTAAATATCTTAGAATAATTATAGAAATTGATTGGTAGCTCAGATTAAGACAAAATATATATATGCTTTTTGATCAAGAGAATGCAAAGAATTCAATAAAAATAGTCTTAGAGACTAAATTTGACCGCAATTCGAAAAGTCGCTAAAGTTGTCATCCTTAATGTGTTTATGACTAAGGTCAATCCTAATTTGATGATTAATGAATTAAGGGGATTAATATGGATGCTTTATGATAATATTAACATGTTGTTAATAAGAAAGACATTTTGATGTCTAAAGAGATGATCCATATGATTGATAGCTTAATTTAGGGTTTTGATATGTTAATGAGCATTAATGGGCTTAGAAACCCTAATTTAGGCGTTTATGGGTTTTAATGAGATATAATTCGAGATCCTTTGTATAAAACTAACGTTAGGTTAATCTCAAGCCTAGTAGATGATAAAAGTGCTCTAATGTGAATATGTGAATAATTAGGGTTTTGCACCTAGATCTATTGTTTAAGGTTTTGTGGACATAAAAGAGAAAAGTTGAAAATAGATCTAAAGGAACCCTAATGAAACCCTAATTCGGATTAGAAACCCTAGAAAGTGAATCCAAGTCAATAAAGTAGATTCTTCATAACTGTGTAGTAAATAGGTTACATATGCTTTTCAGGATTTTGTGCTTTGTGTGGTTGACTTGCTTGCATGGATTGGATTGCCTGATTGAATGGACTGTGCTTATTTACTATGAAATCTGCAAATATTGTATGTGGTTACTTATGAATAATCGCCTTTAGTTTCACAACATTTCCCAGATGTTTTTATCGAGTGATTACAACCTAAACTGTTGGATGTTCAATTTTGCAATCCTATAAAGTCCCTATGAGTATCACAATTAATTATGTATGTGTATTCTCGAACCTACATGCCACCCTGATGTATGTTGCAAGACCAAGCCCTGAAGGGAAGGTCTGAGTTGATCAAGCCATGGAGGGAAGACCATTGGGCACCCGAGAGGTGACCCCAGGCACCAAGCTCAGCATGGAGAAGGTGGCCTTTTGTCCCTTACAAGGACAACACCCTAAGAGAGGGTAATCCAGGGTTTAGGGCAAAAGCGGTTGAGAAGTCACATTGAAAGCATAATTTGGATTGTTAATCAATTATTTGTGATTATTAGGTTGTTAGAAACTATTTGTGAAATTGTGATTGTCCCCACATACTAGTATAGAAATATACAGACCGATGTTTTGTTTGTCAAGTGTTTTAGGTACATTCATAAAAAAGGACAAACGGTAAATTGAAATATTGTGAAGATACAATTAATCTGCTCAAGGAGGATTAGTTAGATAGACTTGTTCGACGGATAGAAGTTTAAACCCGAATTTTCAAGGTATGTAAAAAGATTTATTCTTATTCCATCCTTTCTATTTAGACATAGTAGAATTTGATAATTATTTTTGATTAAATGTCGAACCATGGATCCTGAATTATTGGGATAGCGTCTCTGACCTTTTAGTCTCCCTTGATTGGGGGTTACCGGGAGGTGGGGTCATTACAATGCGTGAGTCTGTTCTCTAGTGTTTTACAGGACCATAGCATTGACTATGAGTTATGTCTATAGAACTATAGCTTGACTCTAAGTTGTTGTTTAGTAGTTTGACTGTCATGTCACTACAATGCAGACTCGAACTAATCGAGTTGTGCTAGTAATGATCATGTAGTCTAAATCTTCCATTGATCTTGTATGGTAGTGATTGCAACATAGCATTAGTCAGTTGAATTTGAGTGGTACGCCTCAAATCCTCAGGGCATAATAATAAAAAGAAATAATGCAGCTAAGTAGCATATTTGCTTATGGTCAAATACGAATCACGATGGATGACCTCATGCCTTATTTCTTGTATTATTTAGTTTATAACAGTTATACATGTTCTTCATATTTCTTATAAAATCTTAAGATGTTCTACTACTCAGTTGTAACTGCTTAAACTACTCAAATGATGATTCCTTCTCTATTTAACTACTTTATTATATTATTGTGCTTATAATAGATGTTGGTGAAGAGTTATATCTCTCGTTGGGACATTTGGTCTCTCCTAGTGGATTCCCTGTACTCTCAGGTCTTTGGGGATATTTTATTATTTTATATATCGACGCATAGGTTTTGGCTTTGTGCCATGAGTGTATAGAAAGGGCGTGTACATATAAACATGTTGTAATTTGTAACATATATGGCTTGATAGCCTTTGAATAAGATATATACGATATTTTGGCATATATGGAATACAAATGGCCTGAGTTGAATGCTTGTTATGATATACTTCCACTTGAGATATTGTAGTGAAAATGGTTTTAATTTACCATGTTATGTGGTAAAATAGTTATTAATGATAATTCCACGATTTGTTTTGAGTAATATCACTTTGTGTGGAAAAGGGTGTCATAAAATATACATGTAAAGCTCCCCCTCTTACTATAGTTTCCATTCAAATATTGTAAAATGCATATCTCCCAACTCCTAAGGCCAAATTGGGCAAAATGATATATCAAATTGATCCACTCGACGAGGCTTACAACATGGACCAATTGCAGACCCTAAATCTCCTAATAGTTATCATGATTTGTTAAAAATGCGAATTTGACTTTGTTTGACCATGATAAATGCTTCTATATATTACATATTGTATCATTGATGTATCTCTATCCTCCAAACTAGAAAAAAAGTAGTAATTTTTGAGAGTTTTGGGCATAATAGAAGCCCTAGTAACCTTTCTTGCTCTATGGTTGACACTAATGCACACATGTGTTGTTGTTATGGCGCACTAACATTAAACCTTACCTAGATTTCTAATGTTGCATCTAATATGAATTCTAGTCACATATTAAGTTGGAAATCAGTATCTAAGTGCTATCATATAGTGCATACACCCACTCTTGCCTTCTTTTCACTATGGTTCAATCATATGACACCTAAATGCTTGAATATGATCCCTTTTTGGTGATGCATGTTTATAATGTGGAACCTTGAATTTGTAAGACATCAAACCCTCTTATATCCTTAAAATCAGTACCCTATAATGATGGATGTTGCTAATGTTCATGATCTCTCCATTTTATGTTATGACGTTACATGTGACTCTAAGTCCACTAGTGGTGACCTAGTGTGACAAATATGACTTATTTGCCTTGCTTATGCCCTAATCTCAAAATGGGTCCTATTTTTATGCTCTTCCTTCTTAAATCAGAGTTGATTCTTCTATTCTTGATTTCCTTATTGTGGATGTGCACCCAAGTCTTATGTTGAACCCTAATGGCATATGAACTACGTGGATGCTTGAATGTATGTGAGTATATTGATACCAATGTAGGTTGTTTGATTCCTATACTCTAGGGGGCATCCACCAATATTTGAATAATCTTCTTGTGTCCTTATCTTGATGATGCAATATGATATATTGTCTAATTTTGACAACTTGATGAATCATGACCTTGGTTACTCTATTATGAGTCTTTTGACCTTCTTGTGCATAAGTGACCTAAACCTTGAAATATCCATGCTTGCTTGTGCCTAGTATGCTACGTTCTAAGTTTTAGGAATCCTCCTCGCCGATCAGCTAGCTTTGGGGAGGAACTCTCTCACATGTATAGAATAGACGTACAACATAGGTAGGCATCACACAAGGGACAACAAATGCTAAGGAGAGAAGGGAAGTCGGGGACCAGCAAATTGAACCAGAAGACGCCCAACCTAAAGAAGGCGGTTCAGCAAGTGGACCATATGGTTCACTGATCTTGCTGGGACCGTGCCCCCTCAACAAAGGGATGCATGGTGTGATCTTAGCTTAGCCTAGTAGAATATCCAACGACCACAGAAATCCCAGATAGGTAAATATCCCAGATTCTTTTCAGATCTTAGAAAAGTCGTTAAAAATAGACCCCTTGGCCAATAAATGCCCCAAAAATACCCTTAGATTTAGAAAAATATGATCTTTATTACACAATCCCTAGATCAAGCTTTTAAAGAAAGTAAATGGTTATTTCTAATATAGATGGTAATGCTCCTTTTTAAGGTATTTTTAATAAAATAATTAGCAAATGATGTATATTAAATCTGATAAAATAATTCACATGGGAGAAGGACGAGAAGTGAGCAAGTTGTATAGGTTGTACCTATTGTAGATCCTAGCATACATGTTTAGACTAAGTATAAAATTGTCTTCCAATATGTAATTGTAAATCATGTTGTAATAACTCATGTAATATAAACATGTTGAATGTTGAGAATATTATGGTGGATGCACTATAGTTGTATGGTCATGTATGCATATGGCGCTTCCACATCGCTATCTGATATAATTGCTAACATTTTTGGATTTGTTCTCTTGGGCCTTATAAATCTTGAGACAAAAGAATCAGGAACATTACAGTTGGTATCAGAGCATGAAATAGTAGCTACACCTAGCAGTTTCTCACCAAGAAACATTAAAACTAAATTTCACCTTTCACTATATGCCGTATAAACTTAGTAAGTTATTTTATAGGAACTTAGTTTGACTTAGCCTCTAGGTTAGAACCTAGATGTTTGAGACCTAGCTTTAGACAAGTATGTGAAACACTTTCCATATAAAGCTCATATGTATGGGGTAGCTACACTAGTCTACATCTTGTTCTCACAAATTCACTAGGTGATATGGCAGTAGACTATCTACTGTGTGTGGGACACTCTATTTTGCTGATTTGGTTTTGTTTTCCAATCGGCTCGAGCCTTGACAGTTTTCTCTGACGTCTACCTTCTCAGAGAAAAACTATATAATATTTTATTATAAATGTAAATATGAACATGTGTCCTTCACACATGAGAGTAGGAGGTGTTCAAGCAACCTAAGTGAAAGGGAGTAACATCATTCTAGAAGAGAGAGTAGATCTAGATTATATGTCTAGAGCCTTATCAGATATGTGAAAGTTCAAGTAGACGATTGATTTATATATGAAATAAGCATGTGTAATCTTATCTAAGTTTGACCTCTAACGGTATAAGTTTCCTTATTAAGATTTAAATTATATATCAGTTGAATCAAATTTTGAAGATTCTAAGCTATGTCTTGATGATGAAAGTACATTCCTTTTCTTACTTAAGATGAGCTAAGTTAAGATAAAGTTGAAAATGCATGAGCCTCGAGCTCTTTTATAAAGGAGGACATCCAATGTTAGGACAAGATATGTGGTGAACTCCAGAGAGAGAGTGCGACCCACAAGGAGAGGGTCGTAGGACCTACCCTACAAATTATGAAAAATATGAGATATATGTGAAATGATGTGTCCTAAATTGGGTTACTCTTGACTAGATGAGTTGAGTCCTTATGCATGATTCAATCTTATATGTGAGAGTTGCATAAAAAAACAATGGGTAGGTGACTCACAATGAGAAAGTCAATCCTTTTGATTGAGTTAGGTCCTAGCTTGAGTGACATATGTTTGTGAATCTCATCATTAGTTGCTAGTGAGGTGATATATGAACTATGGTTCTAAGATCAAAATGCCTTGTGCATAAGATGTTCATAAATGTTGATACTAGAAACCTCACTTGAGCTATATAGATGATTTATATATGAGGAGTCACTCATAGAATCTTGACCTATTCTATATTCTCTTCCTATACCATACATGTACTATCCATGTTTTAAATCATGATAACCTTGGTTGAGTATATTCTCTTTCCCTTAATATCATACATAAAAGATGTAAGTTTGAAATCATGAGATCAGAATAAAGATATCTTTGGATAATTGATTAAATGATCACAAAATATAGTGCCAAACATCAATCATTCTAAATATAAGCTTCTAGTTGAGGATAACTCAATCAATAGGGTGAACCCCTAATATTTAAGTATGATAATTAAACCTTTCTCTAATGATGAAATCATAGTCTGATGTTTATCATAGACCACATTAATAATGTTAAGTGTGATAGTTTTGGTAAACATGAAATCTTGAAATCATCTTGCATAGATTAGTGGGTTGAAATAAAAACCTTGAAAAATGCCTTCTAAACATCGAATATGGAAACATAACCCCTATGCTTAGGATACTCATGGAATATTGATATCAGCTTACATTGGTGAGTAGATTGAATGGAGAAACCATGTCATAATTCCTTTTCAACTTCAAAGCTGTGAACAAACCCTTATCCTTAAGGAACTATGAGGATGTAAACCATAAAAATAAGAATGTCATGTTATGACTAAGACATTGAATGGTGCTTCAACATTTATAAGGTGGGGTGGGTACACCCTATATGCTTTATATCCTAAGATGCAAACTTAGGGTAAACTTAAAACCATGAAAGCCTTGACACTCAGAAATAGTGGCAGCATAGAGTCCTCATGAACCCCTTGATATTACCTTGAGTATAATATTACTTGAATTTTGAGGACGAAATTCAAATAAGGTGGGGTGAATGTCATAACCCTGATTTTAGATTTTTGATACTTTATATAGTAATTGAGGACTATGAATGTTATGTAGATGACTAATACCAAATTGAGGATTTGGTTACTCAAATATGGACTCTATTCAACTAAAAAGTATCAAAAAAGATTCAATTGACGATTATGATACCATATTCATATTGTATGACTTACCAATTATGATAGATAATGTGTTATTATATGAAGGAAATAAAGGTAGTAACTCATCCGTATATGTGGTTGAGAAATATTTTGGTGTTTTATGCACCTATTGAGTTGATAAACCATGTTTGAGGTGTTTTGGACAATTGCATCAAATAATACAATTACTGGATTGAACCTTTCAAGGAGTTTATTAAAGTGGTCAAAAACACTGGTTTTAACCAAATCTTTGTCAATAGCTAGTTTTGATCATTCTCAAGATATGTTTAACATTTGAAGTGTGATGAAGCTTCTTACTGTGAGATATGGAGTTGATGTTTGAGAAATAATTAATATTTAGTTACATATTTGAAGATGGTCATATCTAGATTGTGGGTACTTTTAACATATCACACAACCACTTAATTTATTGGATCGTTCCTGTCTCCCTACTATCAGTTTGTCTAGAGATGGATTAATCGTTGCGCCAACAATATGAAACAATTATTAGATGTAAAGATAATGACCCTTTGTTTGTCACCTACCTCCTATAAAATTAGGGAGGAGGAAATCAAGGCTGTGATTCACCTACTTGTGTACCCAGTCTAACACGAGCTCCACGTCATGCTAATAGGAGGACTAGATCCTATATTGTCGAAACTATGAAACAACCTCTGAGAGAGAGTTTGTTAGTGGCTTGAATACAGAGATCGGGACCTCTCTTCTCCATACTTCTCCGAAGGTTTCAATAGATGGTGGGTGGAGGTCAAGGAGAAGGTGAGAAGCTTTAAGGCCTTATTTTGGGGGCTAGGTTTCCTTAACCGACACATTATGATCCTTGGCAGTAGCCTGGCCATGGCATGGAGGGAGGTAATGGTCTTCATCTTTCTCTACCTTTCCGCAGATGCGGCCTGCACCCTTCTTTGAGGTATGGAAATTGACCTTCCCTCTTCTCGAAGCTAAGACTGTGGGGTTGTTCCAAGTCTACCTGTGTGAGGGTATCCTCCCAAATCCAAGTATAGGCATAGATCCAGATCAAGTGTGGTTTCTCACCGTAGTTGGCTCCACTTGCGGCAATGCCTTGTAGGTGACGACTTCGCTGGTTCTCACCTTCTAGACCCAGATTAGAGGACATCATGTGGGTGGACGAGCCGACCAAGCCAACTCCGCGTGGTGAGGAAGCCCAACAGTTTCAGGAATCCTCCTTGCCGATCAACTAGCTTTACGGCAGCACTCCCTCATGGGTATAGAACAAATGTACGACATAGGTAGACGTTGCGTGAGGGAGAGCAACTGGAAAGGAGAGAAGGGAAGTCGGGGTCCAGCAAATTGAACCGACAGATGCCCAGCCTAAAGAAGGCAGTTCAGCAAGTGGACCATCCATTTCACTGATCTTGCCGGGACCGTGCCCCATCAACAAAGGGATGCATGGCGTGATCTTGGCTCAGCCTAGTAGAAGATCCGACAACTACAGAAATCCCAAATAGGTAAATATCTCAGATTATTTGTAGATCTTAGAAAAGTCATTAAAAATAGTTCCCTTGGCCAATAAATGCCCCAAAAATATCCTTCTACTCAGAAAAATATAATCTTTATTATGATCCCCTAGATCAGGCTTTTGAAGAAAGTAAATGTTGTTTCTAATATATATGGTAATGCTCCTTTTAGGGTTTGTTTAATGAAATAATTAGCAAATGAGGTATATTAAATCTGGAAAAAAATATTGTTCCCTAATATTATGTATAAGATTAACATGGACTCTGATCTGGTTATAATTTCTAAATATTATGTCTTTGCTCATTAATGCATAATTAGATGTTTTTAGCCTCATATTAATTCTAGAAAATAATTTAAGCATAAAAAATATGAAAGTTCAACTAGATCTAAATAATGAACTCTAGATCAGTATAAAAATATCAGAAACCAAATTAAGGCCACTTTGCCCCTAGGTTTGGCTAAACACTAAACTGGACCTAAGATAACAACAATATGATGTGAACATATTAATGATGATAAATTTGTTATTAATCAGGTGATGACCAGTGATGTAGACGATCCAAGAAAATTCGTATTATCTGAACTCGAGTATGTGGGTTTTATTTAAGTATATGACTATGGTTTTCTTGGTTGAAATCCTGATATGTATGTATGCTCTCTCGCTCTCTTATTTACAAATATTGGATGTAGTGTAAGATGCTATCCTGCTTTGGCTTCACTCAGGACACCATTGATCTTTGCCTCAATTTCTTCCAGTTCATGTGGGCTACGGTCAACCTAGGAGATGCCATCGTTAATTTTTTCCCCATGTAGCATGGTTTAAATCAAGGGAATGCATTATCCCCCTACTTATTCATCTTCAATCATTCAACCCCTACTTATTCATCTTATTTGAATAAGCTTTATGCAGATATATCAAAACTTTGGCATCTAGATCTCTCATTTCATGTTTTAGAACCAGAGTGGGTGGTACGGTGCCGCCCATTCTCCTTTATGCAGATGACATCATGGTGCCCATCCGAGCCGATCATAGGTCGATCAAAACCATCATATCCTCCTTTCTTGGCTATGAGAAGGCGACCGGGCAGGTTGTCAACAGATCAAAATCCCTATGTATGGTAGGTGGCACCGATCATAACAAGGCCCAAGAGATCGCTTCCGCCCTTGGGGTTGTGACTGTCTCAGACGCCTTCATATATATATCTTGGTGTTCCCATTTCTGTGGGGAGGATTAAAGTTGCGGAATTCAATTTTCTTCTGAATAAGATTAATTCCAAAATCACGGGTTGGAAGGCACGTCTCCTCTCTTTTACCGGGAAGAGACTTCTCATTGAGCACATGCTTTCTTTGATATCCATTTACACTACTACATCCATCAGTGTCTTGGCGGGCATTGCTCAAAGGATAGAGAGACTTCTTTCCCATTTCCTTTGGGCAGACAGGTGCAATACATCGAGAAAGGCCTAGATTAGTTGGAAGAGAGTGTCTAAGCCACATGAACTTGGCAGCCTCGGGCTGGTCCCTATTCAACTTATTAATGACGCCTTCACTGTAAAGGCGTGTTGGGAGGTCTTGATTGGTGGGTCAGTTTGGGCTTCTTTTGTTCGTGCCAAATATGCCTGTAACACTAGGGGCTGATCGATCACTCACCCCTCCCATGTTGAAACTCAGCGCCACCCCCTCACCATTCTGGAAGAGGGCATGGAAGATGTTCCCGTCGATTTTCCCCCACTACAGATGGCTCGTGGGCAGGGCCACATTTCTTTCTGGGATACTCTATGGTGTGATCATAGGCTGGCAGATTTTGCTAATCTAATGAGTGATCGTAATCACCAGTTCCTTGTATGCGATTTCTGGGTGCCAAACCTTGGATGGTATTGGGACGCCCTCGAACAGATTGTTAATGCAGATGGCATAACTATGATTAGGTCGGCCGGCGTTTGGATCTCTAATGTAGATGACACCATTATCTAGTCTTCGTCCACTAGTGGCATGTTCTCACTCAAGTCTGCCAAATGGCTACTTAGGGAGGACATGCTGGAAGGATGGGTCGGGCTCGATAAGATATGGCGGACGGATGCTCCTAAGGAAAATGCGATGATATGGAAAGCAGCCCGCAGAGCCCTTCCTACTGACAAGAATATCCGGAGATGCCATATTCAGATGGTGTCCCACTGCAACTACAGTGATGAGCCCCATGAAGAAGACACTATGCATCTTTTGTTCCATGGCCATATTTCTACCTTTTTCTGGCACAAGTTCTCCCTGCTCACAGCGATCACCGCACCTTCTGATATACCATCGCTCATTGATTTATGCAGCAAGGGATCCTCCCACTCTCTCCTAGACTTGATGGCGGGCAGATTGGCTACTTTCATTCCCTATAGTATATGGAGACTGAGGTGTCATGGCAGATTTGATGGTAAGATAATTCTGCTCTTTAGAGAATGGGAGACGATTATCTTCAACCTGAACAAGATGATGCGCCTTAAAGCTTTCCACCTTACGGATAATACACCTCTTTACGCTGCCATGAGAGAGGCGAGAGTGGACGAGCATCACACGATTATGAGGGAGGTTTCACTTCTCAAATGGTCACCACCTGACTTAAATAATCTGAAGATGAATATTACCATTGGCAGATGCTCCGACCCACTAGGAGCTAGATGAAGATGGGTGGGCGGGATTATTTGCAACCATCATGCTCAGATTTGTTTGGCGTTCTGGGCCTGGTTTAGGGCTGTTGATTTCATTACCGCTTATGTCCAGGCATGCTTCGTTGGTCTGAAGATGGCTTCTGATCATCACTTGAATGTATCCCTTATTGAGATTGACAACCAAAGAGTATACAACATTCTGTGGAATGATGAAGTAGCACCTTGGAGAGCTACAAACTCAGGTCGTGCCCTCAAGCTGGAATTATCCCAATCGGATATTAGCGACAGCCTGGTGCACATAATTATCAATTCTACCGCCAACGAGTTGGGTGTTTGGGGCAAACACCTAGTTACACCGTTCATCTGTTCTGACCAGAGGAACCTTCCTTTGAAGATTCGGGGCATGGCATTGTTAGAGAAGAACTCCACACCGTACATTATCAAGAAGAAGGTAAAGACCTAAAAGTTGTTTTGGGCGTTTTGAGGTACGCTGGTCCTTCTTGGTTCTGCTTTTGTGCTTATATCCTTTTATTTTGACCCGAGTTATAAGTGTTGGAGCTATAATATTTTTGCTGATTTGGCCCACAAGAGGGGTGTGGGATGAATAATATAAACCCCTGACTTTTTCCAAAAAAAAAGTATTAATATAAATACTCTATGATTTGTCACTTGAAACATAAATTATATGTGGATGTTTTGTAGTTATTTAAGGTGTTCATTAACCCCCTTATTAGGGTGTAACGACCCCGTCTCCCGGTAACCCCCACTTAAGGGAGACTAAGAGATCAAAGTCGTTATCTAATAATCCAGATCAAAGGTTCCACAAATAATCAATAATAATTATGAAATTCTACTACTAAACTGAAAACTGATATAAAATAAAAACTTTACTTACCATTTAAAAAATGGGATTTCTAAACTTGTATCCATGAAGATACTAATCTAACTAATCCTCATGTGTACGTTATTTCTCATTTATTTCCACACATGCCACATTACTGTTTGTTCTTTTCATTTGTACCTAAAATGCCGACAAACAAAACGTTGGTCAGTAAGAAGCTGGTATGTGGGGGAAACAATAATTGTGCAACTATGTTAACAATGTAATCAACCAAATATCATTTAACATCCAAGATTACATTTTAAGAAATACTACTCAATCCTTGCTTATCC
The DNA here is from genome assembly GCA_963693085.1 of Alisma plantago-aquatica. Classification (NCBI taxonomy): domain Eukaryota; kingdom Viridiplantae; phylum Streptophyta; class Magnoliopsida; order Alismatales; family Alismataceae; genus Alisma; species Alisma plantago-aquatica. The sequence continues at coordinate 995,835,053 of OY856409.1, read as the reverse complement.
CCTATCTCTGTACCGTCCCTACAGTGGACATGGATACTACCTCTCTCATATGGTAGATCCTCACCCCCATGGTCCTACCACATAGGTAGCCAATTCCTAGTGTTATGGAGTCGCATGGCCCTACCCGAAGGTAGCCCAATCCCTGACTCATGATGACTTGATGGTCCTACCCCATTGGTACTAAGTCATTTAATGACCTGATGGACCTACCCCATTGGTAGCCATTTACTAGGTCAATCTATAAAGCTACAGAGGGGACTAGGATCTGAGCTAGTAGACACATATCTTAGGTGATAGTCATATTCACATTATAAATTGCAAGAATTAAATGCATCCAACAATTTAATTCAAGTAATCGATAAAACCTCGAGAATCCATGGGAATCTAATTCGGGATATTCATAGGTGTAACCACATACCTGTCAAGTTGATGCGAGACAGAAATAATCCAATCAACCAATAGGCAATCAAGCATTCAACAAGATCTTGAAACAATTATACAATTTCCTTTTATTACTCACATCATTAAGATCTATTAAATCTAGCTCGCTTCCTAGGGTTTCTAGTCCACTTTTAGGGTTTCCATTGCAATTAGGGTTTCCCTTCATTTTTTACTATTTTAAACCCTATTTTAACGCAATTGATCACAAACCCTAATTATTTCCACATCTAATCCTCAATTTCGGATTAAAGGCATAATTAACCATTAAATAAGTCCATTAAGCCTCTTTTACATTAAAGCTACAATTTTCATCCTTTTAATATATAACAAGATCATTATGCTCATTTATCGTCAATTCATAGTTCACTACGATTGAATTCACATGCGAACTCTATTTGTCATTAATTCCATCTTGATTCATTCAAAAACCCTAATTTCTATATTAAGGTTATTTATCCACAATCTAGGAACTTTAATGCTCGAAATAGCTTAGATTCAGCATATTCCAACTTTAATCATGAAATTAATCAATTAAAGCCATTCATAGTCGAATTTGCCAACATTTGGGTTTCAAGGCCCATTAAAGTATATACATGCGCATGAAACACTAAATTAAACTATTTACGTGCAAAGTTCATCTTTTTCGATCTTAATGTATCTCATTTTGATTAATAGCTAATCACATTAATTATATCAAAATAGGGTTTCTCAACCATTAATTCATTAAAGTTAATAACTTACACTACTTTTGAAATTTCAAGAGGAATCAGGTTTCAATTATATTTTTAACGGATTCCCCTCGTTTTTCTGAGCAAAATTAATGTATAATGCACGTCTATCCGAGCTATGATTATTGAGATACGAATTTTACAAAAATAACTTATTGTGGGCCAATGAGGAAGCGCCACGTAGCCTGCTTCATGCAACGTTGCCTTGTTGCTTTGGAAACATTTCGAAAAGTCTGAAATGCCCCTGGGTTAAGTTATGTCGTCTTCATCCCACAGAGGGGCATAACCGTCCAAAGCACAACGATCGTCTTCTACCTCCGATCTGCTACATTGGTCCACCGATTGCAGCCCTTTGCAGGGGTCCCCTCTCATCCCTGGGCCATGGAACTTGAGTCCGACAGCCTCCCTAGCTGTGTCCCACCCTGGTGCTCCCAAAGAATGCCCAGAACGTGGGCAAGATGGTCGTTCCTTATGCGAGATCCCTCCGCGGTTGCTTTCATATTGGTGCTATTTTGCAGATCTCCAACAAGGGTTGCATTATTTCTCATTATCGTGTTTATTTCTTATTAAAATATCTCTTTTTGAGGATTTCTCTTTATTTCTCTTTTATTTTTCTCATTAGTATTACTTTTATCATTAGGAATCCTTAGAATACGAAATTCCACTAAGGATAACTCAATTGTACCACTTTTTACTTGTTTTCCACATTTTACCATTGTTTTCAATTTCTTTCTTAATAAAGAAATACTTAATTAATCTTTTCTTTTCTTATTGCTTTTCTTTGCAACTTTGGACTCCTTGGAACCCAAGGAACCCATGTGGCACGAAATCCACTTTTGGATTAAGTTCTTTACCTTCTAGAGGTTTCCACATTATTTGAATTTCCTTGTTATTGGGCCCAATAGCCAATAAAGCCCACAATACAATTATCAAGGCTATTGTAAATGAAATTACATCATTATTTGTCCCATATGAGAGTTTACATTTCTCATCAGATGAACCCAAAATTAGGGTTGTAACATCCTTCCCCTCTTATAAGAATTTTGCCCTCAAAATTCCATCAAGCAACCAAACAATCAGGATAAACCTTTCATATGTCCATCATGGCTCCCATGTGGCTTTACCCTTTCCATGGTGCTTCCCAAGAACCTTCATTATCTCATATTCTTTCATCTGAGTTCTTTCTTACCTTGGTATATCGTACTGTCATAGGTGACTCAGGACATTTCAGCCTCTTAGAAGCTGATTACGTTCAGGGCTCAACACATCGCTTGGGTACCTCACATAGTGCTCTAGACCGGACTCATGCAACACATCATTTTATCCTGAGGGGCAAGGCTAAACACAACCATCTCCACTAATCCATTTCAAATGGATGCATATATCGAGGACTCAGCTTTCTCAGCTATAACTTAGAGGGGTTGGATTTTCACATCACATATTCTCCCATAGTGAATTGCATGTCAGTCTGCTTTGCATCAGCTCATGACTCATGTCACCACTGGGCTCTCTCTCGGCCATTGCACGATCAAAGTGACTTCATCTACACACACTATGGTTCTTTTTTGACCTTTGTGAGGCCTCCTTCACCAACATCACCTTAATGAAGTGGTGACTAACACAACCTCTCTATAAGACTTCTTGCATCCCGATAAAGGCTATGGTGGTTAACATCACATCTTAAGAACTGCCTCTATGTATCACCTTGAACAAGCACACTTGCTCTCATCAGACCCTCTAGTCTGGATCATATTCTCCATTAGTATGGGGTCATAAACTGTACTATTATCAAGTTCTTCATGTATCTACTTCCACCTTATGGAAGCGAACCTTGGTCTTACCCAAGAACTTTTGAACTCACATCATGGTGTGGTTAAGCCATCTTCTCTCTTAAGTAGTTCAACCGAATTTGTCCCTTGACATCATTCTTTCTATCTCCTGTCATCTAGGTAAGGTGATCTACCATAATCCATATTGCATCTTGACCTTCTTGGTCTAGGGGAGACTCACAACATCCATAGTGATGAACTCCCATTCCCTCTCGGGAACTCTTTATACTTTATATCCATGCACTGGGTTATGGTGTTCATCCTTCACCCCTGATTTACATGGCCACATGCCACATGCAACTTCATATTAAGCATCCAAAGTTCTACTATCACTTACTATTTTTGTAGTTTCACGGTGTGTGGTGATCTTAAAATCATTATTTCCTATATATCATGATTCCTCAAGATCGATTCCTCAGAAACACTAAACCACTCTCATTAGGGCTTCATCACTTTCCTTTCCAAAGAAGTACATCTGAGGTTCTACAACCATCCTTTCATCATATCATGTACTAGACTGGCTAACCAATCAATCATTTACTTGATTAACCGTTATTGATACATCTGGGTGTTAACCAAACTTATCTCTTTTCCTCAACTTAAGGTTAGTCTAGCAACCTCAACTTCTTCTAACTTCCAGCTAAACTAGGAAGATATATCTCAACCAGAGCATTCATTACCACTTCTTATCCTTAGGTGTTAGGTAATGTCGAAGACATACACCTCCATGTATCATTTACTCCACCAAGGTATGTTATCATCTCTGTCCTCATACCTCGTAGCAACGTTCCAACTCACGTCATCTTTACCCTTGGTGTATGGCATGCGTACTGTCCCATCTCTCCCTCCCATAACAAGAGGAAATAAGCATTTGGCGGCCGTCCAAACACAAAGTTCTTCTTGTTCCAAGAGTAGAGATGATACATCCCACATCACCCGTACACCTTCAATCCTAGTTGAAACGTGCAACTTATGTCTCAAACATCTCGATATCAAAGTTACTTCCATGGAAAACTGGTCTCGAACTTACTTGGTCCAAGCACAATCCTAGGTCATCTCCTCTAGGTCTATAGGGAGCCGGCAGTTTTGGGGTCATCCCTCTTCCCTCAGGCATCAGAGAGTGCCCTACTCATCTACCCTATGGGTCCCATGAGTTCATGAAGGTGATCAATCTCCTAACCCGTGGCCCTCAGACAATGATAGTTGTTACCTCCCGACCCTATGGTCATGTGCAACTAGGGAATTAGGCAACTCCTTCTTCCATCGGTCTTATCCCTACCTGATCCTAGGACAGACTTAGGATTCTCTTATAGTACATGTTCAACTTAAAACCTTACCCAAGCATTCATCATCTCTCTTCCTGCATTCATGGGCTGACTTTCATCCTTTCATAGGGATCATGGCAACCTGCCTACCTTGGTCAAGCCCCATATCGGTTACCTCCATGGTAACAAATCCACATGCACATAGAGATGGTTATCTATGGGTCTATAGGTTCATTCTCATGCCATGCACTCTTCACTTAGCTTATCAAGATCCTATGAAACCTCCTTAGGTTACCTCAAAACCAACCAAACTGGTAAACTCCCTACCAAAGGGTCCCTCTTCCAGGATGAGAGGAAACTACACCTTGATAACAAAGGTCACAAGCGTCCTTAGGGTTTACATTTACATGAATATGCCTAACCCAGCAGCTACTAAGGCACAAGAAGATCACCTATTAAACCATGCTAGGTCATACTTGTTCTCTTTCCTCAATATTAGGTCAACTTAGTCGGCAGGGTTTCATCAAACCTACCTTTAACTTAAGGGGTTTCCTTTTTCCTCTACACATGAGGAGTACCATGCTCGAAACTATAGAGATTCAAATATCATCATGAGCATCAGATACACTGCTTCCCCTCTTAGGCCTAGGAACCCTAGGTTCACCTTTGGGTGTCCGACTACATGCTCAATCTCTTAACCACAAATCAAGCATGTCCAAGGTATGTCATGTACTTCTATGATCCTTCTACTCGAGCAACACTTCAGAGTTGAGTCCTCTTCCAGGACAACCAACTAGGTATAAAGCATCACAACTGGTTACTTAAACCTCCTCAGGGTCTAAAGCACTCTTTATCTCATCTAACATGTAATCACTTATGCCATAGGTACTAGAAGCATCATCCTCTCTCTAGGGTTTGGTTCCTCTAAAGGAAACCAAGATATAATCAGCCTCCAGGGATCAAGCATACGACAACCACTATCATCCACTTAGGTTGCATCATCCTCAACTCCCACTGTTCCTCAAGTTTCGGGGTTTTAGGCTTCCAACCTTCTTGCCCGAGGTCAGCTCTCTCTCTCAAGCTAATCCTACAACCAACCTCTCTACAAGAGGTCCTTTCTTCATGAAGGATCAAGCTCATAAGCATGCCCCTACTTGAGTGAAGCCTATGCTCAAACTTATGTTTACTCAAGATTATCCATAACCCCTTATGCTTATCTCATTAGCCATCCATTATGATTCTTTGTCCAGGGTTTCATCCTACTGTCATCACTATTGACATACTCTGGGTGAAAACTATATCCTACTTGCAACAACCCATAAGGTTTATATAGGTTCTTCTCTAACCACATCCAGGAAGGAGCTATCCTTTGCTCAAACATGCACGATCCTTCCCAGGGTTGGGTTGCCAAAGGTGCTAGGCCATCTAACCTCTCATGGCTCATATGACATCCAAGGAATGTCTATACAAACATCTGGTCTACCAAGACAACTAACTCATCATGCCATCTCTCCCCCTAACCTTCACTTAGGGTTAGAGTTACCATCATCCTCAAAGGATGTGCTAGGTCTCTACTTTTAATGGAGATCTCTACCTCCACGACTAACTCTCTCTACTCCTCCTACCAAGGAGGGCTATCCTCAGGTCTCTCCCGAGGGCAATGACAACTCATGTCATACGACCTAAGCATGTATCTATTCCTTTACGCTTACTCTATTAAGCTTATGTCCATGACATCTTATTTACATGCTTTTTATTAATTTTGTGGAGGATCCCTTAATCCTTATCAACCTTATCCATACCTCAAGAGGGCAAGGAGAAGAGAGGAAACCCTAATCCTTAAGGTCCTTAACAGAATTTGAGTTGAGAAGGGATGAACAAGATGAGAGAGTCCTAAAGGTATCTTTTTTTGAGTCATATCCTAAGACATCGGCCAGGAAGCCACACAATCCGGGAGTCCTCATATTCCAACTAGCGGTGCGGAGGAAAATTTTGCCAGCCCCCAGACGTGATCCTTTTCTAGACACCTCAATCTTTCAGACAATCGTCTAATAACTCCCTCGGTTCTATGGAATTTGTAAAATTTAATAATTATTAAAGATTAAGTGAGGAACCTATGCTCTGATGCCAATTGTAACGATCCCGTCTCCCGGTAACCCCCACTTAAGGGAGACTAAGAGATCAGAACCGTTATCTAATAACCCAGATCAAAGGTTCGACAAATAATCAATAATAATTATGAAATTCTACTACTAAATTGAAAACTGATATAAAATAAAAACTTTACTTACCATTTAAAAGTTGGGATTTCTAAACTTCTATCCATGAAGATACTAATCTAACTAATCCTCCTGTATACATTATTTCTCATTTAGTTCCACACATGCCACTTTACTGTTTGTTCTTTTCATTTGTACCTAAAATGCCGACAAACAAAACGTCGGTCAGCAAGAAGCTGGTATGTGGGGGAAACAATAATTGTGCAACTATGTTAACAATGTAATCAAACAAATATCATTTAACATCTAAGATTACATTTTAAGCAATACTACTCAATCCTTGCCTATCCCCTATCTCTGTACCGTCCCTACAGTGGACATGGATACTACCTCTCTCATATGGTAGATCCTCACCCCCATGGTCCTACCACACAGGTAGCCAATTCCTAGGGTTATGGAGTCGCATGGCCCTACCCGAAGGTAGCCCAATCCTTGACTCATGATGACTTGATGGTCCTACCCCATTGGTACTAAGTCATTTAATGACCTGATGGACCTACCCCATTGGTAGCCATTTACTAGGTCAATCTATAAATCTACAGAGGGGACTAGGATCTGAGCTAGTAGGCACATATCTTAGGTGATAGTCATATTCACATTATAAATTGCAAGAATTAAATGCATCCAACAGTTTAATTCAAGTAATCGATAAAACCTCGAGAATCCATGGGAATCTAATTCGAGATATTCATAGGCGTAACCACATACCTGTCAAGTTGATGCGATATATAAATAATCCAATCAACCAATAGGAAATCAAGCATTCAACAAGATCCTGAAACAATTATACAATTTCCTTTTATTACTCATGTCATTAAGATCTATTAAATCTAGCTCGCTTCCTAGGGTTTCTAGTCCACTTTTAGGGTTTCCATTACAATTAGGGTTTCCCTTCATTTTTTTACTATTTTAAACCCTATTTTAACGCAATTGATCACAAACCCTAATTATTTCCACATCTAATCCTCAATTTCGGATTAAAGGCATAATTAACCATTATATAAGTCCATTAAGCCTCTTTTACATTAAAGCTACAATTTTCATCCTTTTAATATATAACAAGATCATTATGCTCATTTATCGTCAATTCATAGTTCACTATGATTGAATTCACATGCGAGCTCTATTTGTCATTAATTCCATCTTAATTCATTCAAAAACCCTAATTTCTATATTAAGGTTATTTATCCACAATCTAGGAACTTTAATGCTCAAAATAGATTAGATTCAGCATATTCCAACTTTAATCATGAAATTAATCAATTAAAGACATTCATAGTTGAATTTGCCAACATTAGGGTTTCAAGGCCCATTAAAGTATATACATGCGCATGAAACACTAAATTAAACTATTTACGTGCAAAGTTCATCTTTTTCGATCTTAATATATCTCTTTTTGATTAATAGGTTAATATCAACTTTAATCATCAATTAAACCCTACTAATCACATTAATTATATCAAAATAGGGTTTCTTAACCATTAATTCATTAAAATTAATAACTTACACTACTTTTCAAATTGCAAGAGGAATCAGGCTTCACATATATTTTTAATGGATTCCCCTCATTTTTCTGAGCAAAATTCATGTATATTGCGCATCTATCCGAGCTACGATTATTGAAATACAAATTTAACAAAAATAACTTACTATGGGCCAATGAGGATGCTCCACGTAGCCTGCTTCATGCAACGTTGCCTTGTTGCTTTGGAAACATTTCAAATAGTCCGAAATGCCCCTAGGTTAAGTTATGTCATCTTCAGCCCGTGGAGGGGCATAACGTCCAAAGCGCAACGATCGTCTTCTACCTCCGATCTGCTACAGTGGTCCGCCGATGGAAGCCCTTTGTAGGGCCCCCCTCTCATCCCTGGGCCATGGAACTTGAGTCCGACAACCTCCCTAGCTAGCTGTGATGTACCCTGGCACTCCCTAAGAATGCCCAGAATGTGGCCACGATGGTCGTTCCTTACGCGATATCCCTCAGCGGTTGCTTCCGCATTGCTGTTGTTTTGCAGATCTCCGGCAAGGGTTGCGCATAGATGAAAGCACGAAAGAGGTAGCTGGCCCTTCTAGGTTTGTCGTGGAAGATCCTTACCTCTAGCAGGACCACAACAAAGCCCCTCGTTGCCCTAGGATGGTGGTATACCCTTTTGGCTAGTGTTTGCACCAACACAAAGAAGAGAAAAATAGGGTAGAGAGAGGCAGAGGTGAGTTTTCTCTTTTAATTCGAACCAGGGGGGTCTACCCCTTTATAGGGGAGGATATCTTCACCCTAAGATGCCCACCTAAGAGGAAACAAGTCCTCTCCTATTAGGAAACTACTTTCCTTAATTAAGAAGCAAATCTTCTCTCTCTCACCCCTTTGATATTTCTTTTTCTTGAATTATTAGGATTTTGAAAATTACCACTTTTATCTTCCTTGTACTTGCCTTTTATGTATTGGCACGAAATTATATTCTCCTCAAGTAGGAAATACTCCTTAATAAAACCACATAATTCCATTAATTATGTATTCCCATTATCCTTATTTTGCAATTTTGGCATTTTCTCTTTCTTTCCTCTTCATTGGGACTCCTTGGATCCCAAGAAATACTATTATTTCGAAATCCTTTTTATTGGATACTCATTATCCTTCTAGATATATCTAAATGCATTATTTCTCATTATCGTGTTTATTTCTTATTAAAATATCTCTTTTTGAGAATTTCTCTTTATTTCTCTTTTATTTTCCTCATTAGTATTCCTTTTATCATCAGGAATCCTTAGAATACGAAATTCTACTAAGGATAACTCAATTGTACCTCTTTTTACTTGTTTTCCACATTTTACCATTGTTTTCAATTTCTTTCTTAATAAAGAAATACTTAATTAATCTTTTCTTTTCTTATTGCTTTTCTTTGCAACTTTGGAATCCTTGGAACCCAAGGAACCCATGTGGCATGAAATCCACCTTTGGATTAAGTTCTTTTCCTTTCAGAGGTTTCCACATTGATTGAATTTCCTTGTTATTGGGCCCAATAGCCAATAAAGCCCACAATACAATTATCAAGGCTATTGTAAACGAAATTACATCATAATGTGTCCCATATGAGAGTTTATATTTCTCATCAGATGAACACAAAATTGGGGTTGTAACAGAGGGAATGGATTAATGTTGACTAGTATGCCTCCCTAGAGCACACAATGTACGAGGAGTTTTCCCAGAGTACTTGGTACACAGGATAGGGCCCAACATGTATGTTTTGGTACTAGTCCACCTTGATAATACAACTCATCTAGAAAAATGAATAAAATTGGCACATTTCCCTTATTAAAGATCTGTTTTCTATGATCCTCATTTGTTTTGCAAATCTTTTCAAATTATGAAAACCAAAAATATATGTATCTTTCTACCCATGTATATAACTTTTGTTGATTTCTCTATTTCACATATTTTCTAGGTTAAGAGATAGCATGAGAGAAAAGACAAGAAGTGAGCAGTGATTACGTTGTACTTATATTTGTAGATCCTATTAGCATACATGTTCATAGACTTATAAAACTTTCTTAAATTATGTAAATGTAAGTTGTAATAATTCACATTGTAAATATACATGTTGAATGATGAGAATGTTTGGTGTATGCATTAGGGTTAAATGTTCATGTATATGTATGCATCTTCCACATCTCTCATTGATACAATTCCTTACATTTTTAGATTTGTCTTCTCAGGCCTTCTAAGTCTTGAGACGGCGGAATCTGATGACGTTACAACATAAAAAGTATGAAACATAAAGATTAGCACATCACCATATGGTATTGATCCACTACCATACACAAGGCCATCATCATTATCACATTATCATGCAATATCAATCCTTCATCATGTCACTGGAGGGTATACTTCAATTAGGGCCCTATTGTTTAGGTCACAAGAGCATTCACATTATTTCTTATAAGAACATCATTATCTCTCCATCCTCATTAAGGATAATCATCATCACCATGCATGTGATACATAAGTTCGGCATAACCATGCATTTAGGAACCATACTATTCATATAATAGCAAATGAGGGTTACAATAGTTTAGGAGAGAAAGTACTTTATCATAATGTAATTACTCAAGAAAGCTAAGCCACATCATTATGCACTTGAATTAGGGTTAGGTTGTAACATTGTAATTGATCTAGGGTTTCAAATAAACAACCAACATTAAATCCTAATTGTCATCATCTCCAACTTTCCTGGAAGCAATTAGGTCAACTATAATAAACATAAAGACAACTAGGGATGATAATCTATATGGGCCAAAAACCTTCATCGACCGCATAAGTCCATGGTTGTCATCGACCAAAGGGAAACCCGGGGTCACACATTTCAGCGGCCGAAGAGGAACCTCAATATCTCTTCGACCAAAGAGGAAGCAAGGTCTTAGCGACAGAAGACAACATCAACCCTAGAGAATAAAGGAAGTTCAACATTCAATCAACCACAAGGTGGAACTTTGGCATCCGAAGATCATGAGAGAAAGCTTATCGATTGAAGAGACCATCAACATACATAGAGACCATCCTTAGACAACACCTCTTTGACCACATAGGAGAATCATATTTAGCGACCATACCACATCAAAAACTTGGTAACCACTAGCATCAACACCTTGGCGACTAAAACATGTAGAAAAACTTGGCAACCTCATAAAGAGAGAGAAAAATCATCCACCATATGTTCAAATTGATTATCACCATCAAGAAATTGAAAACATCAAGGGTAGACCTTAAGGAGGAAAACAACATCAAACCCTAATTTTGACCATCACCATAAGATAGAAAACTGATCTACGGAACAAGAGAGGAAACCAACATTTCTACCATCACCCATGTATCCAAAATCTCCATCATCAAGCAAGAAAACAAAACCATGATTATGAGGAAGAAAATTGTCATTTAGCGCATGCTTGTGAGGTCTGACACTTCCATCATCAACAAGATAAATGTATACAAGATTAGGTTTCATAAAAGGGGTTAATCTACTCAATATCACCACATAACCATAAATCCTAGATCAAGATATTATCATCATACTACATAGAACCACATTTTAAAGATAGATTAGTTACATGCATAGTAAGTGAAAGTAAAGACTGATGAGAAAGTTATATAACTCACCTTTACAAGGATGAAGCAACTCCAGCAACAAGGAAGCTCCGAAAAAAAGAACCCTAGCTTTATCACCACTTTGGACAAGCTAGATCCACCTCAAAGAGAGAAACAAAACCACAGGTTAAAGGAGCATAAGAAAGAGGGAAAAACCCTAGGTTGTAAATACAAGGAAGAGAGGAGATCTTCAACTCAACCTCAAGAACTATTATGAAGAACCATGAATTCAGCCAAGAAGAGAGAAGTTTCTCAAGAAAGACCACCATGGAGACCAATGGTCTCAGCCAAGAGAAAAAATAAAGGTGGGGCTTGCAAGAAAACAAAGATCAAGAGAGATAGATCACTTACCATGATCAAGGAACACCAAACGATCACTAAAGAAAGGGTTTCCCCAAACCCTAGATCCACAAGCACGTGATCAACCACTTGAGCTCCAAGGTCAAGATACACTTCAACACCAAGAACATAAGGGATGTGCTCAAAGTAGAAGAAAGAAAGAGGATGCAAAATAGATCACTTGCATGCAAAGAGAGGGGTATATATATCCAAGGGTAGAGAGAGGTAAAGAGGGTAAGTGTCATGCAACATGTGCCACTTGTCCACCATATATCATCCATGCAAACACTACACCCATGCATGCATCAAAGGTCGTTAAAACCAAGAAAAAGAAAATGACCTCACTTGGCTCAGAAAGCCATCACTCGAAGGGATTCTCTGTGAGTAAAACATGTTCAAAACACAACAATTGCATAGACAATACCCTAGGTCCCTTAGCGACCAAAGAGAGGTGTCAAGGGCTCTTCAAACATAGAGAACACAAGGCACACACCAACCTCTTCAGATGTAGAGATCAAGGCTAAAAGAACAACTTGGTGATCACTTAAAACAAAATTGAATGGTCAACGCACAAGCAATGTTAACCAACCACCTAGTGTATCCAAGCAAACCTTAGATATCAACACATAATGTCACCTCATCAAACTAAGGTACAACAAGGCACCCAAGGGCACTACTCTCTCTCCAACATGATGCCAGCACATGTGAGGCACAACAAGAATGTCAGAAATTACTATAAAAACCCTAAACATAGGTAAATTGTAATTGGGTTCATGACAAGCACATATAAGCATAACTAGCTCAAATAACATCCAAATTGGATCAAACTCAAAACCCAAGCATGTCATGTGTTATTAAAGAATATCACATGATTAGATTAACATTTTAGCATCTTATTATGCTAAGAAAGCAAGATTAGCCAAAAAGCTAGGTCAAGGGTCTTACAGTCATAGACTAGTTTCTCCTATCATTCCCTTACCATCTAGGTGAACTTGTAGAAAGAAGACGTCTTGGGGGATGGGGTGTATGACTAAGAGGTGACTAATAAGGAGAATTTATATGGAACATGGATATTGGTATTTCATTTGTGGTTGAATAACCCCAATACAATCTTTATAAGTTGCAAATGGGAGGTTTTTCTTTTCTTCCCAAGTGAACTCACTATTTTTAGAAAAATGTCTTTTAGGCTAGAATCACCTATATAATTTCTGAAGTCTTTCATACAAGTGAAATCTGGTTGGAAAGTTCCTCTATTAACATAGACATTTCTAGCTGTGATAAAATATCCTACAATGAGCCATAGTATATCATCTGCATATAGTTGATCAACAAGAGTCATAAACGAAGTCTTCTGGTTGTGTATGTACACATCATGTACACTTGGGTTACTAAGAATTTCTACCCCTTATTCTCCATAAGGTTTTAGGATAATGTGCCAAGGGAGGGAGTGAAATACATATAGAGTTTACTACTTGACAAGAATAATTCCAAATCACTTTACCAACATAATCTTAATTTGTAGTACAAAATATAAACTCATTGTTTCCATCAGTTCCTATGCTTTTTCATCCTTTAACAAAATTTCCATGATGGAACACAAAAGTAGTTTATATTTCTTATATAGGTTCCCAACAGATCATGTGGGCTTCCCGTTTGTGCACCATGAAAATACCAAAAACACTAATTCTACAAGAGAAATCAAAGTAACATTGTGCTAGCAATGAACCAGATTTTGATTGAACCTGCCTTACTTAGAGACTCCTCCTCTTTTGGTCTAGATATATTTATCTTGTCTCTTATCAAACTCAGCCCTAGAATAAAACTGTCTACTCTTAATATCATCATTCACCACCTGACATGAACTTAGATCTTCCTTATCTTACATATGTCATCCTATGTGAATTAAAATGTGTGCTTTAATAATTTGTAAGGGATATTATATATCATCTATTATATCTATTGGAGTAACTATCCTTGTATAGGTTATATGAATGAGTCCCACAAATTGAGAAGATTAATCTCTCTTTCAAAACCATCTTTACCATGAAACCACATGCAATGGGTGGGTGGATTATATTTTGATCTTGAAAATGAGGTATGTCACCCTTATCCCTCTAGTTTATAATCAAACTATCAAATGTTTCAACCTCCTTTGCTTAGGGAATTAGGTGGATGTTAGGGTTATTTTGATAAATGATCCAAAATGTTAATATTTAGCTCCTTAACACTCATCATAACTATGGGAGAATCAACACATCTACATATCAACAACTATAAATAGGTTAGCAGATATTTGAAAGTGGAATTTATTATGGATGGGATGTCTTTATAAAATGTCTCTACTTGGATCAAAAGTCTTATGGCACCAATTGGTGCCTTACATCAACTATAGATGGCTTTTATAAAATATTTGATATATATATCCTTTGACAAACACTCAATCAATAAGGACAAAGGGTATGTTGTCAATGCATAGCCTAGTAATAGATTTCAATTTTTTGGAACTTAAAACATATGTAACTAAAATGAAATTGTAAGTGTTGTACATTTATTGTCTGAAAACATTAGTTTCCTCTTCATATGTTATGAAAGCCAAAGGTTTTTGTATAAGTTAATACTAAATGAGTGAACATTAAGGATTCTCTATTGCAACAATTGTGTAGTGTCCCTGATTGAATGATAAAATTCTCTTCAGAAGACAAAGGGTAAGATGTGGTAGTTTATTACATAATCATTATTTTAATAATCAAAATATGAAACTCCAATATTTTAAATATATTTAAAGTATCATATCCCAAAAAGTTGAAAGCTACATCATTTAAAAAAAATTGCAATGTATTATTTATGTGAGATATTATGTAGGTTTGTTTTTTGATGCGCTATATAATCTCTCAAGAAGGGTCTATGTGCTAAAGAATCCCATGATCCACACACTATCATGCCGTGAAGTCAAGTGAGCCACGTCAAAAAAAACCCGTCCATTCATAACTAACATCTTCCAACATATCATACAAGCATATTTTCAACAAAATATATGTAACAAGTTCAAATCACTGAAGAAGATTAAAAGGAGCACCACGTTCAAATGTCAAAAAATCTATACATTTTTCATCATATGCAACCCAAGACACAAAATGTATACACAAAAGATAATATTGTTCATTACTTACATCAAAAACATCGCATTCAAGGTATATAACAAAAATTGAATTGTGAATATAACATCATTTAAAGCACCATGCTTGATACTTAAGCATACATGTATAACTCTAAGACACCACCACCAAAAAGATCCCCACCTATAGCTCAAAGTTGTCTCAGGGAAGTAGTGTACATGTAACACACCTGCTCGGTAGCAAACCCCTAGGAAAGGTATTGATAATCTAAAAATATAATAAATCATTAGATTGATACCAAAGTTTCAACGATATATAAAGCATTTGTAATAGTATCAAAGAAATCCAAATCTACACTATACATCAAATTATGCAGTTGTATAACAAGGGTAACATATGAAAGGCATGTTAGAGCATAAATGAAAGTATCTGAAGAACTAAGTAAAGTTGATATATATTAAAGGATACCCTCCTTGATTAATTTTTTTGTTAATACATAGATAACATTAAATCCACTATTTTACTAGCTAATGGCTACAACATCTCTTAACCTAATGTATATATATGATCTTAGTAATATTAAGTCACACTAAGATCTTTCCACACCTCAGACGTTATGAGTATAAAAGAATGAGTTTATCGACCCGTGAGTATTAAGCTCAGTTGTATGTACCAGAGACGCCACAATAAGAACATTAGTGTTTCCTCTTTAATGTTACTCTCCTATTCTAGTATTGAGTTTGTAGCATTATAAAGTATATTTTCTTTTTAGACATATAAATTGTTTCTTCTAAAGGTTTGTAACATTCATGTACATTTATCATAAGTTACTCCATTGAGGTGCTATTGAAGTTAAGTCAAACAATCAATTCTTTCCTTTGTAGTCCAAACAATAACACCTCTTTATCTAGTCAATTTCATTGTGAGAATTATGACATACTTTAGTATGGTTTCTCACATTTTCATATTTTTAATATAAATCTGGTTTCATTTTGTATAAGGTCTCTTCAGTGAAAAATAAAATTGATAGTAGGATGGTAGAATGATACAATGTGATTGCCAAGACACACATGTAGTTCCATTGCATTTTTCATCATTGTATACAAGGCATTACCATGTTCATCATAGTGTCTCCAAGGGATTACCAAGATTCCCAAGTAAACAACTGTGGAGTTTACCATCCTCTATAACGTTAACCAATGTTTTTATCATCATCCCATGCACACTCCCAAAATGTGCCTTCTAACTGATGTGTATATCCATAGGTTCTCATATTAGCATACCCTCTAGTAGCATAGTTCTATCGATCTAGCATAGGTCATTTTTTTTACCTACCTTATTTTTTGAATATACATCTAGCTCCTGAGTTAATAGTTATCTTTCTTTTCTAAGAGATTCACTTTCAGAAGTGGTATGATATTTTTAGGTAAAAATTATATTTTTTACCGACGCTATATATCTCCTATAATGATTTTCTAGATGTAAGAAATCTAACCCTAATCTTTCATGAATCGATAGTTCTAACAATGCCTCCTCTAAAATTAACTATTCTAGCCTATGCAATTTAATTGCTCTAACCTACCCAACAAGGTTTGTCACTCCTCACTGTCTATAGTATACTTGACCTTGTAGAATGAAATATTTTTAGTTTTTTGTGTAATTTATTTAAATTTAGACATAAGATCATGCTCCACTTGTTATCTTCATCTGTAGGAATTCTTCTTAGTGAAAATTTTCTACAAGTGAATCAAATGAATCTCTTCATACCAATGTAGCTTCATAAGTAGTCCAAACAATCTTTTTGGCATAGTAAAGCTTCATCAATTTCTTCATGGAAGCTTTGAAATAGTTTATTATATACATGTGTAGATCTTTCTTTTAAGTGAAAAGAACGTTCAACCTCTTTGAAAAATGTTCTCTTCAACATGTGAAAATTTACAAACGTTCCTAGAAATAATCTACAAAATAAGAAATCAATAATTTAGTGAAGGGATATTTTTTTATGAATTATGTCATTTTTATGGTCAACATGTCATCTAGCTGAAACTACCATCTGAATTAGAAAAAAGAAATATGGTAGAGCCATTTATGGTTGTATTGGGATGTTTGAATGATAACTCTATTGATCACATGTATCTTTTTTTTAAGGGAGGGGAATCTAGAGTGGGTTTGTGTTGCAGATGTTAATAGAAAAACATTTTAAAATATATTTTATTATTCCTCTCATAGTTACCAATTTTTGGTGTAATATATTATATATTGATAGAGGCACGTTATAAACTTAAATGGTAAGAAATTCTTTTAGGAGTTTATTTCATATCATTAGATAACTTCAATCATATTGAAACACACTGTTTTCTTACCAATACTTGCAACTATTCAGAATAACTTGTTTTACTTCCAACACAAAGATACAATACTAGAACATACTTGTTTTACTTCCAATAGAAAAATACAATACTAGAACATACTTGTTTTTAAATTTTAAAAATATTTAGTTCAATATATGCTAGAGGCATTATAGGTATAATGGCTACTATATCATTAAAAAGTTCGGCAAGGTGTGTTCACGTTAAGAATTCTATTTATTTACTAGTAATGTATTTTTGTTACATGGCATGTTTTATTCCTAAAGAGATTATTTTAGGAAAAGTATAAGAGGCTAATAAAAATTACCTTTTCATGAAGTAATGTTGATAATACTTCAAAAGTTAGAGTGACTAACGGTAATACAAGAGAAAGCCCCCATAACAAAAGTAGTAGAAGTAATGTTATGGGATATGTATAAACTAAACTCATGTTAATTCTAAAAGTTCTTTTCTTGTTTGAAACACCAATTAAACCATTTTATATGTCCTAACATGTATATGGATGCTATTCAAATGTGTGAATATCATATACAACTTTCTAGTTTTAAGAAACTTGAACCTTCAGTCATGTTTTTTGAATGTAAAGACTAGAATTGCGAATTGTATGGAAAATGAAAGATCTTAAACTTATTGTTGTTGTCTTGTGAAGAATGATAAGTAACAATATTAAGTAACTTGTAACTTTTTTTAATTTTTATTTATATATTATTTGTATCCACATGTTAATATATAAGATATAATGGCTTTGATTCATATTTCTCTTGTATGGGACAACAATACATGGTCTCGACCAATGACATGACAATATTTTTATATATTTACTATTAAATTATTGTCCCTATTGGTTATTTATAGGATTTTCCTTCCCACTATCAGTCACCAAGATTTATCCTAGAGTATCTTGGTTAGAGATTGTCCCCAAACGTCCTCTATTAGTCAAAGATCCAAATATATTTTTTAGAGATTCAACCTTTGACTTTATAGTTTTGTAGTAGTGACTCTACTAGTGGTAGCATAACATATTGATGAGTCCTACAAGAGAAATGTTTGTCAGTATACCAAAGTTGTATTTTCCAACATCAACTAAGTATCAAGTTAATTATAATGGTGTAAACTATAATATGAGCATAAGATGAAAATGGATTGTACATATCACATAATGGGATGCAATTTATCACAACCCTAGAATCGAACATATTGTTCCCTAGGATTGAAGTGTAGTATGAACCAATCGTACATACATCCATATTAGTTTTCTAAAGATACTATTATATAACTAGACTAATGGAAAATTGGAAATTCAATAGTAGTGTTAGATTCCTATCATTATCTTATGCACCTCTCTATATAGAAGAACAAAGTCGGTGCATACACATTATAAGAATCTATTATTATTTGTTCAATATGACCCCGATTGTGATGCAATCACCAACAATCAATAATCAAGCTTGACTGTTCTATATGCAAAAAATGTGTTTTTAACACTCTCATTAATTTAAACCTTAGTAACTAGATAATACGCTGGACTTTTGTTTGTATCATAACAAATTCTTTACTACAATGTACTTTCTTTGCTTTCTTACATGGTCTTTTCTAATATTTATTTAGATTGGATATTGATGGCCACTCGAAGGTAAAAATCAATATCCTTGGATCATGCACCTATTTGTGTTGCCTAACGAGATGATCTTAAGCAAAAGACAAGATCCTAATGATCTCAAGTAGGGTGGTACATTCATATGGTGGCTTGATCTTAGATTTTTTTGAAAGTCTTACGAATTTATATCATGACTATTTTTAAATTTTACATTGTGTCCTCTCTCCTAGAATGCTCCATGACAAGTATAGCAAAAAATTGGAATTTTTGAGATTAGTATTGTTGCATTTGTACCTCAATAATTACTTTTGTCTCAATCTAAATCTTTTCTCTTTACATCTTCTCCTAGTAAATAAGAAATTGGATATTTTTACAATAGGTACCAGTGCTTCAAAACTCACAAGAATAACTAGCATGTTGAACTTTGATGTCTTCCAATGTTCACTCTTATCAACCTCATATGAGAAACCAAATTGAAAGGCAAGTGTGGCAAACAAGGTTTTCACAAAAAAACATTAATGTTTAGGTTGCACAAGCATTCCAACACTTGGTCACAAAATATGGTTTGAGGCCTATATTTCTTTAATGCATGCCACCTTTCCCTATAGGTATCCCTAGTGTCATTGTATCTAATGCCAAATTGGTTATCTACAATAATAAGTGTGTTAGTTACCAAAAACAATTGACGCAGATGGAAGAGTCAAATAAACTAGGGATGATGCCACTCCTAGTTTGTTAAACAATTTTCATAGAGAACAAGCCTCAAGAATGTTTCTTATTTCTTGAGTACCTACAACCTGCAGATTGAAATCCAAGGTATTCTGGGGTCATTTACCGCATCCCTCTCTCGGTCGTTTGTTGTAGGTGGCTGAGGGCCGTGGGAAGAGGCAAATTTTTTCCATTGGAAATATATGCTCTGATTGGGGGATGACTTGAAAACCCATATATATGCTCGAGTTCCTGTCTGTTTAATTATGAATATATTTTTCACTAGATATTCTTTCAAAACAAAAGAGGAAGCCGCTTTGCTTAATTAGGTGAAAAGTCATTTCATGAGTCTTTTTGCTTGTCTAATTTCACAAGTTTTCTCTTTTCCATTGGACTCTCCAAATAGACTGATAAAGGAAATATGATATCTATAAATCACTACCACATTCCATCAAACTTGATTGTGATGTCTAAATTCCATCCTCAACGCCAATATTCTAATATATAGAAGTGGGATTGAAGATTGTGGGAACAACCATTTGAGAAAGAGTATGCACCAATATTTTATTTACACCTTCACCATAATACAAATCTAGCTTTATGACCAGTTAGAATATTAGTACCAAAAAATTGTGATTCTAGGATATTCGTGGTCTCAAACCCTAGTCCATGACGCACTCCATATTGGTGAAACATGGTGCATGTACATTTATATCACAATTAACTTTCAATACATATCCTATAATGGTGTCCATAGAAATCCTAGTGCATTATGAAATTAAATCTTCTAGTATAGTGCATTCATTCACTAGTGCACCTTGCATCTTAGTAATATTGACTTGCGACAATGGTGAATCTCTCAAATTTTGTGAAAACATAAGGCCAAACCAATTAGAACTATATTGATAACTTTTAACTACACTATAATTGGATATCATCTTATTAATTTCTACTATATTGAGTTTAAAGTTGATATGTATTTCATTAGTATTAGAAAATATATTATGTCCATAAACTAGTAATAAGAATTCTTGGTGAATAAATCAATTTCTTATACGCTCAAAAATATTTTTATATTAAAATTATTACACATCTTATGACAACAATCCATAATTACAGATATACCTTAATAGAAGGACAGGCAACAAACTGGGCTGCCAATCCTTTCTAAACAGAAAACTTTAGAAAGCCTATTCATTTGGCAATACAATTCAAACAAGGAAAATTATTTTAAATGAATATTTGAATCTATATACATCCATTCTAGATCTATGTAGATTCAAGGTATATTTAGCCAATCCATACAATTATTATTTATAATAGCATCTAAACACCATAGAAAGCCATTCATTTGGCATTACAAATCATCCTAGGAAAGTTATTTTAAATGAATATTTGAATCAATATACATCCCATGTAGACCTTTGTTGATTCAAGGTAGATTAAACATACTCATCTTATGATTATTATCAATAATAGTCTTAAACTTCTAAAGACTTAATCTATGGAGAAGATGCTCAAAAGTTTTTCTTTAGTCCCATATGAATCGTTTTAATCAAAATTTCACAATTCAATTTTTAGTGTTTGTAAAAGGAGTTTCTATAATATAGAAGGTTGAAGGTGTCAAAGTTTGGTTTCCTGAAATTGATAAGACAACATATTTAGAGAAAATAATTACTTTACAAATTTTTGACTTCTTTGTAGATAAGGATATCATATATTTCACCATTCAACAATTTTAGGTGATCATAAATTTGGAATCAAATAAATTTGTGAAAATATTAGAGACCATAAGAATTCCAATGAGAACGTTAGAGCTTTTTTGATAGAGGAACAAATGAAACATCATTTGAGGAAATGAGTTATAACTTTACAAGTGTAGGAAGATAGTAAATGAAGTGTTAGAGAGAGAGATCAAAGAGATTTAGCTAAATAGGGATAAAATGAGAAAGATAAAGAGACAGATCTCGAAAAAAAATGCAGTCATGGTTGAGACCAAACAACTGATTCTATGTAAGCATTTTCTTTTCTAGACCAGGTGGCATATGAATAACGTTTAATTAACCCATCATTATGATCGTGTAGTTATTGGAAAACACTCATAAACAATAATTTTCAATAATTATACATTAAAACAACCCAACACTATTGAATTGCCATGTTTTGGCCTTATTACGTAAGAGAATATTACCCTTTAAACTAGAACATGAAACAACCTAAAATACAGTACTATAGTTTTTGTTTCCTCACACAAACTCCCAGGAGTTGTGCGGAAGAACATAGATCTAGTGTTAGTAATGGGAAAGTGAGGTTTTGAACAATCTCATTCTAGGACCTTTATACTGGAGCTTGTAACAATTTCCGTAAAAGGCTTTATTCAGTAAAATAGAATTTGTAAAAGTGGCTTATTTCTATTGGGTTTTGCTTCATCAGTAATAGGAAAACATGCCATATATCTTTCATGTTATCTATATAAATGGTGATTTTGATTGTGAAGTGATAACCTAGACTAAGAAACTCATTATGACTTTATAGAAGTAATCTCTAAATGATAGGAAGAAGACAGTAGACATTATAGAGAGAGAAAATTAAGCCTAGCAAGATATTTCGTGCTAATTAGTACATCAAAAGGGGAGTTGTATGGCTAGAAGAAAGTGTTTCTTATCAACAATGGGGGGAGAGCATTGTAGTAACTCTGTTGGAAGAGGAGACATCATTGTGTCTTTGGAACAACTTTATGGACCAAAAAATAGTCACTATGGATGCAAGTCAATAATATTAAAGAATCAAAACATGCAAGATTATCCATACATGCTATATATTGCTGAACATAAATTCCAATTCTTGGAATCCTAGATCTACCCCAAATGGCAAGTGAACATCCACCAATTCCTCATCATAAACAATGTCAATGGTTTGTCAGAAGCCTTTCCTATCTCCAAACTTTCTTTCATACTCCATATGATTAGAGCATAACATTGGGACTGGTGTCTTTATCTAGCCCAAGGCCCATTAGGTCTACATGATGTTGCATGAAAAGTGGGTATTTATACCCTGTGTACTATTCAAAGTCATGTAGTCGCTAATTGCAAAAGCAATTTCCACAACCAAAGAAAAAGGTATCCGGAAGGAAAAGGAAGAAAGCAATGTTTCGCTTCTATTCATCACTACGGAGATAGGTGGAAATGCAAAAAAGGAAGAAGGAAGAAAAAGAAAAAAGGAGTTTTTGTTCCTTTTTCTATTTTTAAGTTGGTTGCTCGGGTTGCAAGCTCTGTACATCTTTTCTATTGATTTTGACTACATGAGGAGGGTAGGATGAATAATATTACCTCCTAGATTAAATAAATAAAAGAAAGTAGAAAGGAACATGGTAGGACTGCCAAGGCATCCACCAGGTGTCTTCTTTGGCCCATCTACTATTGTGCATTTTATGGAAGATGGCGTCTTCCTAGAAAGTTATGAGGTGGTATAATTGTAGAGATATTTCCTTACATTGTGGTATTGTCTAATTTCTCCTTGTTGATATATAATTTGGGGTTTGGGTCAAAATCTGAGAAGAAAAATTGTATCTTTGCCTATGGTTGACCCTATAGTTTTTCCCTCACACATCATGAGGGTTTTCCACAAAAAAATCTGGTTGATTTCTTCCCTCTATCTTCTTGTTGTTATTATCTTGGGTTTACATGCTTCCGCGTATATTTATTTTTCATTACACCGTGGTCGCATAGTATATGTGCACATATTTCCATTGACAAACTTATCAAGTGATATCAGAGACCAGGTAGGACATATCTAGATGATGCAATGATGATTAAGTTGAGGAGCACAAATTGACAGATATGGAAACCCAAGATGTGGGATATTCTATATTACAAGACTTGTATGACCCAATAAAGAGACAAAATCTAGGAAATGTATCTAATGCAAATTGGAATAAACTAAATAGAAAGACCATGTGAACAGTGCAAAAGTGACTCGACATTTTTCGGGTTCCATCACGTCTTATAATAGACTAATGGCAATGATCTATGGGAAAGGCTCAAGAAATTGCATGAACAGAGAACACTGCCAAAAATAAATATTTCTTGATAAGGAAGTCAGTGAAGTACCGAGACAGTACAAGCATTGCTGAGCACATGAATAAATTCTAAAACCTTGTAAATCAACTGGCATCCACGAAGATGGTTCTTGATGATGAAATTCAGGCACGACTTCTTCTGAAATCATTACCTGATAGTTGGGAGATGCTTGTTGTGGTAATCAACAATTTTGCACTGGAAGGCAAGTTGACACTTGATCTGGTGAAGAGAAGTTTACTAATTGAAGAGACTTGACGATGAGCCTCAGGAAATAGTGGATCAGTGGTGCACTTCATAGAGAGTAGGGGCGTGGGTAGAGTGAGAGACCGTGGCAGATCTTAGAGCCATGGTGATTCTAAGGACCATAAATAGTCTCATGGTAGATCCATTTTCAAGAGTAGAGGGTGCTTCCATTGCAGCAACCCGGGTCATCTCAAGAAAGATTGCATGGTTTGGAAAAATAAACATGGGTTTTTCACCAAAGACAAGAAGGATGATGACAAGAATGCCACAACAATAATTTCGATGATAGGGACGATGATGAGGATGTGGTCTTGATAGTCTAAGAGTAGTATTTGCATGTTGAGGATGATGATTCTGAGTGGGTTGTGGATAATACTATTGGCAAATATCGGCTCAGAGTAGGCAGTGGAAATTATTTTTATCTATCCACATTTCCCAGAACAACAGATCGTGTCAACAATTATGTAATGGAAAGGATGGTTTAACAAGTTCATACCTAGTAATAGAGAAAGTCCAACGACTATAAACTGTTGCAATAGTTCAACACTCCTTGTTGCACTTGGACGACGTCTTTGTAACTCCTAGTCTTCACCATAGACTGTAGGCTGACATTGTCCTTTTAGCGATGGACAATGACCACCTTGCCTCTATGGTAGTCCACATGGACCACGTAGAACTCATGTCGTTCTACTAGAATAGACATGAAGGAGTTGTCCCTCCCTTTGGTGTATTGGTCATCAACTTACTCTTCCACAATTGTTTCTCCCCTGTTGTCCCTCCCTTTAGCGGGTAGGACTTGCTCAAACTCTCTATTGGTTACCACAACCAGAGAGTACAACAATTGTTAGAGGCAATTGAGTTGTGTCTCTGGGAAGCTCCCAATCCCCTCTATATATAGGAGGAGGGGTTAGGGTATGGGTTCCCAATCTGTGTGGCAGTGGAAGGGACCACAATTTCCATGAATTAGTTGCCATGCGACAGGTGAAGTGGTCTGTCACTGGTGAACCAGTCTGTTGGCACAATGAGTCAATCATTTCACATACTTCCCAATTGCAATTTGAATTGACAATTCATTTCCAATTAAAGCCCACCATTAATTTCTTGTACCAATCAAATTGAACAAGTGAAATGATCAACTATTCTCATGAACCGAGAAAATCACCAAAATCATCGGTTGGCATGACCGAGACAATCGGTTCACTAGGTGAACCTGTCGTCTCACCAACCCTGAGTCGATCGATTCACCCAGTGAGCCGGTCGATTTTGTGCTCTAACTCATGCAAAATTTAGCCAATTCAATTTCCAATCAACCTAACATCCTAACCATTCAGTCCAACACTTGAACTTGATGGTTATGAGTCTAGTTAGTTAATTGGTTTTTTAATTGAATACCTAAACATATTTAGTAATCAACTTAAACATTATCACGGATAAAATCCTCTTCTAGATGAAATCCTATGTGTGTGACCTTATAGGTCCCATATCACCATATCATGTTGGCAGTGAATGTCCATAACTAGTTTATAACATCACAAGCAAAGAGTGGTGCCTAGTCACACATCATTGCTACCCAAGTGAAGTGGAATGTTGGAGAACAACATCAACCTAAAATTTGTGTAAGGTGTTATAGTGATTGTCTACTTCCTTTCTCTGATATCCAAAATGAACTCAAGACATTGATTGTCTACTTCCTTTCTCATATTAGACATAACTATCGTAATATGCTATATGATATTCCTTGCCTAACCAGTAGCTCCATTGTTGTCATAGTATTTCTACTGTGTCATAAATGGTTGGAACATCTTTAAGTTCATCCATATGAACTTCTAGATCCATATAGTATCCACTCCTATGTTCACAATACTAGCATACTCGGCTATAATAGTGATCGTATCCTACGTTTCATGGTGAATGATTTCTGGGAACCTGGGATAGGATGGAAATGGAATGAGCTCTCTCACATTATTGATTCTGAAGGCATCAACCTCATTAGAGCTTCCGGGGTGAAGATTGCTGATACTGAAGATAAGATGATTTGGACACCATCATGCAATGGGGAGTTTACCCTTAAATCTGCCAAGAAAATCTTACAGGCGAACGACAGCCCTTATGAGCAAGGTTGGGATCGTATATGGATAGTGAATGCACCAAAAGAGGTAGCGGTGATTTGGAAAGCTACAAAAAGGGCGCTGCCAACGGACGAAAATATAAGGAGATGTAACGTACAGATAGCATCTTGTTGCAATTGCTGTATGGACCCTACGGAAGAAACTGATATTCATTTGCTGTTCCTTAGTCAGCTTCCTAGATCCTTTTGGGACAAGTTTACAAACATCACGGATCTCATGGCGCCGAACAACATGGAAGATTTGATTGCCCTTTGCAGCCTGGGTGACAAACCATCTCTTGTTGAGTGGATGGCGGGATGCCTAGCCACTCTTATTCCATCCAGCATTTGGAGAATCCGTTGCCATCGCAGATACGGGGATGCGGACTTGTCTTTTATCAGGACATGGGAGCAGGTTGTCTTCAAGCTCAACAGGATGATGCGCACCAAGATTTTCCCTATAACTGAATACAGCCGTTTCAATATAGTGATGAAGGATGAAGGCATTGAGGAACCTCACGTTTCTCCTAGAACAATCAAGCTGTATAGATGGAGTCCACCGGATATTAACAACTTGAAGTTGAACATCACGGTTGGTAGAGATACAGATCCACACGGGATTAAACGTAGATGGGGTGCAGGTGTTATCCGTAACCATAGAGCTGAGATATGCTTGATCTTCAGGGTGTGGCTTAAGGCTGCGGACCATATTGAGGCTTATATGCAAGCTGGTTACGTGGGGTTGCTTATGGCGTCGGACCACATGTTACATATATCCTCTATGGAGATAGATGACCGTAATGTTTATGACATGATTTGGAAGAGTGGGAGTGTACCATGGCGTGCTAGATACATGTACAGAACTCTGATGGAGGAGATTCAGGAGATGGGTATATCGGGTTGTCTCGTTCATAAAGTGGTCAACTCCATGGCTCGCGAGCTTGGTAGATGGGGAAAAAATGACATGGCGCCCTACATCTGTTCGGATAGGAGAAACTTTCCGCAGAAGATTAAAGGGATGGCAAGTCTGGAGAAGAACCGAGTTCCCTATGTTGTGAGAGAACGAGTTGTGACTGTTTAGGTGGTTTGGTACCTTGTTGGTTCGGTTTTAGGCTTTGTTGTTTTTGGAGGGAACGATACCTGCGGTTTATGAGCAGGAGTTGTACTAATTTTTTTGAGGAAGATTAGCCCATACGAGGGGGATGGGATGAATAAGATGCCCCCCTGACTTAATAAAAAAAAAAGAATTGAATTAATGGCTTGTAGTTTGGAACTCTTTCAATATTAATAACTTTTTTCTTTAAAATTAAACACATTTTAAATTGCATTCATTATCTTGATATAAGAAATGCATATCTAGTTAGAATCCATATTGATGTTTATCTAGACTCTTTTGGTTATTCAACTAATAAGAGAAATGCAAGTATTAATTACAATAAATATGACACATCATCATTCACTAAATGTTGTGGGAGGATAAGCAGTCTATCAGAACTTATGTACGTTGATGTATGAAGATCTTACAGAATAAATGCTAGAGGTAGTTGTTTGTAATTCATTATATTCACTGATGATCTCAGTTGATATAGGGTTTGTATTTGGTAAAATACAAACATGAATCTCTTGAAATATCAAGGAGATTATAAATGAAGTGCAAAATTTATAAAAGTATTAAGAAACTTTAATATGATCAAATATTGAAATACCTTACATCAAAAGATTGATGTCCTTCTGGTTAGACATTGATAGTGTATCATAAGTCAAATCCAACTAAAACATGATGATGTATTAGAAAGAAGGAATTACACCCTGATGGATCATGATGTGATTATCATTTAATCTAATCTTCTAATTTCCTCATGGATATATACTTCACACAAATACAAAGTACCTTATAAAATGGTTTTAAAGACATCATATGTCATATGATGTGGAAATGTACTGATATGTCTTAAGGATTGAAATTATTCAAAGAAAGTAGTTTATTGAAAAGTTTATCAAGAAACCATGATCATTGAATGCTACCTTTAATCCTGATCTGACAATGAAACATTTGTTGCTCAGATAAATGAGTTCTAAAAGAATCACTGGGGGTAAAAGTAGATCTTGAAAGGTTCAAGGTCAATAAGAAGGTACAATGGTAATATTTGGGAATAACAAATTGTTGTGGAATTTAAAGTTCCTCATGTAACACTCCTCATGATTTTAATAAACACATTTTGATTGAAAAATTGTGAATCTGATTACTTAGATGGCTTGGTTAAGATGATGAGCCAACAAATCAACTAGAAGTCATTGAGAATCAAAATATGAGAAATGGCTTGATGGCCATTGAGGAATCCATGTAGACTAATAAGGTATGACCTTGCTAGTAGCCCTATAGGAGTAGGACCCATAGGGGGAAGTTGGATTTTCATTTGAAAGACCTACATGGATAACCTAAAAGGACAAATTGATTATAAAGGTTTTCAAATCATTTGAAATTGTAGAACATGAAGAAATTTCTTCCCCAATTATCATGCTTGCTATTTCATCTTGAATAGACTACGAGATTTTTCAAATGAAGCTTAAAACCACATTCCTCAAAAGGAATATTTAAGAGCATGTTTACGTGACAGAGCCTAAAGGTTCTATAACTTCATGAATGCAAATACAGTCTATAAGCTACAAAGTTCAATATAGAGATTGAAACAATCATCTCTGAGATGTGATCTTTTGACTTGACAAGACATTCAAAGAGTTTTGACTTGAATCAAGATAAAAGATGGAATATGTGATTACAAAATGTTTAGTGGGAGCATATATGAATATTTCACATAATGATGAGGAATAGTATCTCAATACTGTAAATATTGAGACTTGGCATGGAAAATACCTTCAACAATGAAGGATTAGGTAAAAAATCCTATGTGATAGGAATTAATATTAATTGAGATAGTTCTTAAAAGTTTTATAACCTAAATATGAGCAAATACAATAGAAAAGATGTTGAAAGAGTTCAACATGAATGATTCAGTGAGAGAGAATCTCAGTTAGTCTCTTGAGAACCGTATGTTTTGATTCTTGTAAAGAATGGAAAGACATGAATAAGATGACATATGCACTAGCAATTGGATCTATCATGTATATTATATAAATGTATGCTCATCCCATAGTCTTCTATATATTCCTTTCTTCTTCGTTTCTTCAAACTAACCCTAGCCACCACTATTCTTTCTCTCCTAGCGCCCCAACGGCCATCTACTGCAGTGGCCGATGACCACCAGATCCGCGTTGAGAGCTGCAAGCACTCTCCGCATACCCATCTTCACTTCGGGCCTTTGGAAACCCGATTCCTTTGGCTAGCACCTGTAGTCAGCCACTATGGCAGGCACATCTGCCGCCATCAACATCTAGCCTTACCGCCACTTCAGCAATCTGCCTTCTCCTCTCCCTCTTCACCTACCTTTCCTGTCCTGATCACTACCACCTCTTCTCCTGTCGTTGGTGGCCGTACAATTTCCAGTGTCACCGCCTATGGAGGAAGCCGCAATGAACATCGTTCACCTCCCTGAACGCGGTAATATAGACACCATGGTCTACCACCTAGAGTGCAGCCGTTGCTATGGTCCTCGTCTAGGATCCCCCTTGCTGACCTCGACCATCTGTAAGACGATTAGATCTTCCTCTTCTCCCTATTTGTTATGTTCGTCATCCCTTGGCCGTTGGTTCCTCCTCCACTTTTGCCCGTCAGTGCCAAGTAATGCCAAGCAGTGTCGAGCGCCGCCAGGTGGTGCTAGGCATATCCCGACCAATGGCTGGCTCCCCTTCATGTCCTCTTCTTTGCCTCTCCCTTCCTCTTTCACTTCTGCTCTTCCCCCTACTCTCACCACAACCGAGATTCATCTTATTCCTACTGTGGTACCTATCCTTTCCTCACCTTAGACCTACAGATCGCCGACCACAAGCAAGATCGATGATTGCCATGAAGCTACATCATCCCATCCTCGGACTCTAAAGATCAGATCAAGAGCATCACTCCTCCCTCTTATCTGTACGTTCCCAATAGACCCCCACCCGTTGTGCCTTCTTCCCTTACACCAGTCACCATGAGGATCACCAGACTCCTCCCTGTGACGGCTCTAGAGTCTGATCGCATAGGGATGACACTCACGGAAACAACCACCTACGTCCTTCATCAGTTTTTGTTGAAGTGGCGTTGCTCCCCCATCTCTACTGCCACATGCCTTCTCCATCCTCCCACACCAAAACAGACTCTATTCTTGTTATCTACTGTAGAGCCAGACACCACGATGCTTCCACTACCAGCATCTCCGTCTTCCCCCACTCTATTGCCTGCAACCCAGGAAGCTATCATGACCATCATTGATGTGACGTTGGCTGCTCCATTCCTTCGCGATGCCACCAAGAACCTACCTCGACAGAACTTTCTCCCACCTCCTCAACCTACTCTTCATCCTCAAGCCACCTTGGATATGATTCGACGTCAAAGACCAGCAGACATTCAAATCTGTAGATAATGGTTGATTGATTGTTCACAGGTCAGTAATCTCTTCATTCTTGCCTTTAAATTGTTAATAAGTCAAGTTAACAAAGATAATGATAGCACAAATTGAATAAGTCAATCCATTATTTACTATTGTATTACAGTCGGTATACACACATACAATATATTAATACTACAGCCAGGGAGACAATGGTTTATATACGTTTAGATTCCTAATATCCATAGTAATTAGAGTTATTTAGAGTATAAGACATGGTTAGGACAATGACCCTTATCATGTGACAGTCTACTTGATAATAGTTGTATGAATACAAATGTTGGTATATGTGGAACACAAATATGCATATCAGTATATTCGATTCATGTAAACCTAATGATTCAACTTTATTAGTAGTTACAACATATTTGGGAGCTATATGTTTTGATTGAATATCCTAATAATTAGTGTGCTAACATATATGTGTTGGAGTACAAATATTTAGGTACAATATGTAATCTTACTAATTTTAAGAACTACATACGAAACTCTTAATAGCTTTTGAGAAACAAGCCCCCCAAATGAACATATCAATATTTGGTGATGATTATGATGCTTAGGGATCCGAGTAATGCATTTAACTAGATTTGTCCAATTTGAATAAATTGACATATGATAGAAAGAATAAGGAAGCTTAATTTTATAAGTATATGTATGGGTTATTTTATGTTGGGAATAGTAAACCCATATATGAATGTGTTGGATTTAAACCCTAGACTCCTCTAATTAGGGTATTTTGATTAAATAGTATCATGTAGCACATTTTGACCTAGTTGAACAAATTCAGAATTATGATATAAAGAGAGAAATGAATTACAAGACCCAAATTGAATGAATGCATATTTAACTTAAACATATCTAGAGTTATGTGACTAAATATGTACCTTAAAACTAAAATAGATATTTGATGGATTATATATTCACTTAAAAATCCTAATATGTCATTAGGTGATTAGGACTTGAATAAGAACAATATGAAATCTACAATAGAAATGTACACACATGCAAATTTTGGTTTGACTAATAGACTTGATGTTTTCCTAGGATGAATACTCAACCTTGGGGACCAAGTATATCAATCGAGATAACCTTAGGTGTCAATATCAGGTATGTACATCCTCTATTTTATTTTGGGCATTATTTGACTAAAACCTAATTTCTTTTAATGAGGCATCTCTTGAAATATTGTTTCTCTTGGAAATCTAATATTCGTGGACATTTCTAATTCCTGATATAAAACTCTTTTTACTGCTGTGATTGGACATGTTATATGGGTCTTTAGGCCCCTCCTTTTTTTTTTAATAAAGTCAGGGGTCACTATTATTCATCCCACACCCCTCTTGTGGGCTAAAAATCGTCACAAAATTACAGCTCCCGCTCTTATAACTCGGGTATTCCCAACCCCATAAAAACCCAAAAAGAAAACCACAGAAAAAACCAACTCCGCGCATGAGGTAGGCATCTGAAACAAAGAAGCCCACCCAAAAAGAACGAAATACCCCCTATATCACAGCTCATTCCTACTAATATACACATATGGTATACCTCTCTTCTCCAGGTTGCATAGCCCCTTAATTCTCCTAGGTAACATCGTAGGATTGCTGCAAATGTAAGGATCCTCGAGGGAATAACCCAAGTTGCCAAGCTCCCTCGGAACTGTATTGATAACTTTTGGGACATGCTGTCCCATGATGCTCTCCTCCGAAATGATCTCACACAAGTCTCTAATCAAAGTCTTGATCTTCCATGGTTCCGGTGCCTTCTTCCAGAGCAAGCTGTAAGTGCCCAGATCATCCAGCTCAATGGTAGAAAATGAAATGTTTCTATCGTGAGCAATTTTCAGAGCCGCCACACAAGCAAGGACGTAGGCCGAAGTGAAGTCCGTCTCCCGTAGACCAACCCTAAAGGCAAGTCTAACTTGGCCTCGTGAGTCCCTTATACAACCCGCTGCCCACCTCCTGTCATTTTGATTCTAGATGAAGCCACGTCCAATAGTGAGATTCAGCTTAAGGTTGTTGATGTCAGGAGGAATCCACCTAGAAAGCTTAATGGTTCTCAGTTTAGACCTAGGAGTGTCAATACCGAAAACGGCGAGTCTATTATACAGACTTGTATCTTCGATATTGGAAAACTTGAGGCCACGTAGCTTATGGTTTAGAGAGAAAATCACAGCATTCCAAAAGAAGGTAGGTCTACATGTGCATCCGTCAAACCTTTGAGAGTACCTGATACGCCAAATGGCCCAGATGGAAAGTGCAACTAGAAACCCATGAATCCAACATCTAGCCGAGGTATACTGAGTTGTGGCCCTACAGAAAACGAAAATGTCCATCAAAGAGGTTGGGGGTGAGTGACCTGTGATCTCATTAATCTTGGACCAAAAGAACATCGCCGTCTGACTGTGAACAAAAAGTTGGCCCATTGTCTCAGAATCGAATTCCATGCAGCACGAGCATCTGGATGATAGGGATATGTGGCAGCTTCTAATGTTGTCATCGGTTGGGAGCGCTTTGTGCGTGATCTTCTAGAGAATTGCGCTGGTTTTGGGGTAATCAATCCTCCAAACTGACGAAAGGGGCAAAGTCGTTGGGATGGAACCAGCGTATATGATGTGTTTCTTAACAGACCTGATGGAGAAATTTCCTTTCTGCTCCAGGCTCCAGATGAGCTCATCGTCATGGTCGGTGATGCTGGAAAGGGAAGATCTAATGATCTGTAAACCATCCTCATTCAAAATCTGACCTAGCATATCCTAGTTCCATCCCGAACCATCCTCCCAGAAATCCGCAATCTTG
Source organism: Alisma plantago-aquatica (assembly GCA_963693085.1). Taxonomy (NCBI): domain Eukaryota; kingdom Viridiplantae; phylum Streptophyta; class Magnoliopsida; order Alismatales; family Alismataceae; genus Alisma; species Alisma plantago-aquatica. The sequence continues at coordinate 995,801,477 of OY856409.1, read as the reverse complement.
AAATCCCGTCTTCTATCACTTGCATGAAGGATATATTCATCAAGACAGGTACCACACCATCTCGAGTCCCAAAGAGATATATCACCCTTGCCTATAATCCATCTGCAGCAGGGGTAAAAGAGAGGAAAGGTGCGCCAAATCTGTTTCCACATTGCCGAGGCAGCCGACCCAAGCTTTAAGTAAGGGGGAAAAAAACCCGTTCTAGTAGATAATGATGTGTAGTATTTGCTCCGGCAAAAGATAGCCCAAGGGGATATTCCCACCGAAATCTCCCAGCAGGCCTTATATAAAAAGGATCTCGCGACTGCTCTGACAGAGTCCAAAGCCAAACCGCCGGACAAAGTGGGCGTAGCCACAGACTTCCACGCTACCCAGGCTCTTCGCTTGTTGTTCTTCCTATCCGTCTAAAGAAATTTGGCCATCATGGAGTCCAATCTGTCACAGATACCTGCCGGTATCCCAATAGCCGCTGCTGTATATATGGCTGTGGAAGATAGAGCTTGCTTAATCATAAGTTTGCGGCCAGCAAAGGAGAGCATGTTGGCTTTCCAAGAAGCAATCTTTTGTGCCATCTTGTTCGGAAGGAACTCGAAATGAAGAAGCCTGGTCCTGCCATATGAAATCGGGACGCCCAGGTAAGTGATGACCTCTTCAGTCAGGATCCTGCCTTGTGGTCTTTTGTTTGATATTGACTAAAATGATATTCTCGCCACTCTATTATAGCATGCTGCGTATTTGACTAGATTATCTAGAATAGTGGTACTTATGTACAACCATACTTATATAGGGCATGCGTATTCCGCCCGGGGTGTGCATTTCCACCCTTATTTCTTTTAGGCCATGATCCTATGGTGTTATGGCCCTATTTTAGGTATATTTAGTCTACATTGTTATGCATGCAAATATTCATTGTTTTAATATGATTTTGTGGATGATTGGTATGCAAGACACTCTTTTATTACTATGTTTGTAATTTGAAATTTAATATGCCTCATTTCTTTTGTTACTTTTCTCTTGAACATACCTACTTGTAAATAGCCCTTTTTTTATGGGAACATCTCTCTTTACACTTTTACCCCAATGTAATGCCCAAAGTTTATTATGTGTACATACTCAGCCTTTGCTGACCTCTTTGTTGTTTCCTATGTTCTTGGTGATGTTCCCTTCCACCCAGGTTTAGGTACATTGGAAGACAAAACCTCAAAAAGATCACCAACATGACATGGACTTAAGGATAGCTTGGAATGGCTGAGTTACCCTCTGCTACTGGCTTTAGTTGTACTTAATTCAAGTTTTTGTAAAATCACCTATTATGGTGAGGAACAATTGTATTAATGAATCATGAAGTAACTTTGTAATAGTTTTGTTTTCGCTACTTTATTATTACATGGCTCTTGTATTATATCATTTGGGTGGATCCCCTTTCGGGTCCCACTCTTTACAAAATGGTATCAGAGCCTAAGTAGTCGGTAACTTGACTATTTCAAGTTATCCTAGGATGACTCTTAATTAGGTAGGTGACCCTTAGAGGTTTTTGGAAAACTAATTACCTAGTCATAGAATACCAATTATGGTTTTTGAATCCTGATTATTTTGGTCACTTACACTCCTCAACCCACCTATGTGGATGTGGGTTAGTCGTTAGTAACCCTTAACAGCCATGTCCTCTTTAAGTATGTGGGATGCCTCCACATGGAACTGACTTTTGTAGAGTTTGGTTTCTACTTCGTATTTTCTAGGATTCTTCCTTAGAGCTATGAAGTCTGGGTTGGCTAGATGGTTATAGAATTGGATTTCCTTAGTTCTCACCTTAACTCCCTTTCTTTGTTGTTACCTAGTACGCCTCACATACATCCTTTTTGGGTTGAGCATGTGTGAAAAACAACATAAATCCCTGATGTAATTTCTAGAGTTGAGATTAGTTCCTTGACACTATCTGATAATTAGGATTAGCTCCTTTATGGTTAGGCATGACTTTCCCTCAACATGGAGTACCTCATCATAGTTATGCCCCATTACCATTTATCTAATGGTAGGGTACCGATCTCATTGAGCTTGTTATGTCTCATACATGAGAATTGTTTGGTGAAAGTTATAACTTTGGTAGATATCTTTAAGTGTCCACCTCTCTATCCCACATAGTGCACTTAGTTTACCTAGTGATTGATATGAGTAGGTTGACTATATAGGTTACATTATCATGGGAAGAACAATGGTTGTAAACCAGCTAGTAATGAGAATAAATTCATCCTATAACATTGGGTAATCTTATGACTTCAGTAGGTCATGAGATGAGGCATTTTGAATTATGATTAAGAGTGTCATGGGTATTGGTGTATGTCATGCATTATTAGGAATTTATAGAAGTTGATTGTGTGTAATAAGAAGTCGTTACCCTCGTATGCCTTCAAATCCCTTTTAGGTGATAGAAGGAGTAGACCCCTTTTTTAGAATGCAATGATGATAGAATAATACTATAGGTATCATCTGGTGGATAAGTGGTGGACTTGGTTCTCGAATTGATTTTTGGCGCCAATTTTGGATTTTTTTCATCGTAAGATTTTTTTTTCTTTTTCTTTCCATCAAACTTATTTTCATTATTAATTTATATGTACAAAGGAAAAGTTTTCATATTTTATCGAAGGTTTTAGAACCAAGTCATTGCCACAAGGAAGTTTGATTTGTATAGGAACCCTTTTAAATGAAGAAGTACTTGAATGGAATGATGGACATGAAACCCTAGGACTAAGTGTTGTGTAGAGAGTACGAAGAAGCCTTGGATATTTAAGACATCAGTTCACCCTTTTTCCCCCTCTAGGTGATAATGTTAATGATATTGATGATGACGACGATGATGATGACAAGTAGATGGTGATGTTGTTGTTGTTGATGTTGATGATGATGCTACTACTGATTATGATGATGACGATGACGACGACGATGATGATGATGATGATGATGATGATGATGATGATGATGATGATGATGATGATGATGATGATGATGATGATGATGATGATGATGATGATGATGATGATGATGAGTAGATGATGTTGTTGTTGTTGATGATGATGATGAGATGTTGATGATAATGATGATGATAATGATGATAAGGAAAATGATGTGGACCATGATCAAAGAATGGCAAAACTATGATAAAATTGTGGGTAGCACTAATTGATACAAAGTGGTTAACATAATCCAATAACTTGTTGTGACTTTTCTAGCCCAACATCTAAAATAATTAGATTAATGGATGCATGATATATGGATACATATGGCTTTACCTTAAGAGTAGATCATATGTGTGACATGAATAGTATGATATGACCCCCTACATTAAGTTTACTAAAAATGTACAACTTGGTTAAGTTTATAACTCAGTTTACCATACCATGAGTGGATGGATTTCGAGGACAAAATCCCTTTAAAGGGGTGGAGTGTTGTAACATACTCGAATCTAGACATATGTATCAAATTTCTCTTATTCTAAGGTCCTATTCCACTATGTTAACATACCATATATTTCCCTCAATACAAAGCACATTAAGAATAATTAGTGTCATGGATATATTAATACCCTTAATATTTGGTCTGCAATGTAAAATAACCATAATACACTAAATAACAAGACTTAAGGAACAAATATAGCAAACACCATGCTTAACTCTAATTTGACACCATAAAATGTTCTTAGGAGTATAAGATGAAACAGATCAAATTAATGTGTAATAAGTGTTAAAATGAGTAAATACATTAAGTGTAAGTATGATATACAAATAATGAAATCTACCATTAAACATCTTCAAAATGTGAAATTGATGGCACCATTGGATTTCTCACATGTTAATTGATCTAGTTATCAATTTTGGTATTAATCGAACATCAATTGCACAACCATTTACTAATTTGAATTCTTAACTTAGTATACACCCTTGTATTCATGCTATTTACATTCCATGCCACCGGTTCTCTTTGTCCGAGAGACCTGCTCCCTCCTCTTATGCGATCAACACATTCTCTGCGGATCGCAGGCGGCCGGCAGAGCCATTTCTCCTTCTCCTCTCCACTACCTCTCTTCCCTTCCTCTTCTATTCCACTCTCTCCTCATCTCTTCTATTCCTCCTCACTATTCCTTTATTCTTCCTTTCTTCAAACTAACCCTAGCCGCCGCTATTCTTTCTCTCCTAGCATCCCGTCGACCATCTACTGTAGTGGCCGACGACCACCAGATCTGCCTTGAGAGCTGCAAGCACTCTCCACATACCCATCTTCACTTCGGGCCTTTGGAAACTCGATTCCTTTAGCTAGCACCTATAGCCAGCCATCGTGGCAGGCACATCTGCCGCCATCAACATCTAGACTCACCACCACTTCAGCAATCTGCCTTCTCCTCTCCCTCTTCACCTACCTTTTCTGTCCGGATCACTGCCACCTCCTCTCCTATCGCTGGTGGCTGCTCAATTACCAGTGTCACCGCCTGTGGAGGAAGCCGCAACGGACATCGTTCACCTCCCTAAACGTGCCAATGTAGACACCATGGTCTACCACCTGGAGTGCAGCCATTGCTATGGTCCTCATCCAGGATCCCCCTTGCTGACCTCGACCATCTGTAAGACGATTAGATCTTCCTCTTCTCCCTATTTGTTATGTTCGTCATCCCTTGGCCGTTGGTTCCTCCTCCACTTTTTCCCGTTAGCGCTAAGTAATGCCAAGCAGTGTCGAGTGCCGCCAGGCGGTGCTGGGCATATCCCGACCAATGGATGGCTCCCCTTCATGTCCTCTTCTTTGCCTCTCCCTTCCTCTTTCACTTCTGCTCTTCCCCCTACTCTCACCACAGCCGAGATTCATCTTCTTCCTACCCTGGTACCTCTCCTTTCCTCACTGTAGACCTGCAGATCGCCGACCACAAGCAAGATCAATGATTGCCGTGAAGCTGCATCATCCCATCCTCAAACTCTAAAGATCAGATCAAGAGCATCACTCCTTCCTCTTATTTGTACGTTCCCAACAGACCCCCACCCGCTGTGCCTTCTTCCCTTACACCAGTCGCCATGAGGATCACTAGACTCCTCCCTGTGACGGCTCTAGAGTCAGATCGCACAGGGCTGACACTCACGGAAACAACCACCTACGACCTTCATCAGTTTTTATTGAAGTGGCATTGCTCCCCCATCTCTGCTTCCACATGCCTTCTCCATCCTCCAACACCAAAACAGACTCTGTTCTTATTATCTACTGCAGAGCCAGACACCACGATGCTTCCACTACCAGCATCTGCGTCTTCCCCCACTCTATTGCCTGCAACCCAGGAAGCTATCATGACCACCATTGATGTGACGTTGGCTGCTCCATTCCTTCACGACACCACCAAGAACCTACCACGACAGAACCTTCTCCCACCTCCTCAACCTACTCTTCATTCTCAAGCCACCTTGGATATGATTCGACGTCAAAGACCAGTAGACATTCAAATCTATAGATAATGGTTGATTGATTGTTCACAGGTCAGTAATCTCTTCATTCTTGTCTTTAAATTGTTAATAAGTCAAGTTAACAAAGATAATGATAGCACAGATTGAATAAGTCAATCCACTATTTACTATTGTATTACGGTTGGTATACACACGCATACAATATATTAATACTGCAGCCAGGGAGACAATGGTTTATATACACTTAGATTCCTAATATCCATAGTAATTAGAGTTATTTAGAGTATAAGACATGGTTAGGACAATGACCCTTATCATGTGACAATCTACTTGATAATAGTTGTATGAATACAAATGTTGGTGTATGTGGAACACAAATATGCATATCAGTATATTTGATTCATGTAAACCTTATGATTCAACTTTATTAGTAGTTATAACATATTTGGGAACTATATGTTTTGATTGAATATCCTAATAATTAGTGTGCTAACATATATGTGTTGGAGTACAAATATTTAGGTACAATATGTAATCTTACTAATTTTAAGAACTACATACGAAACTCTCAATAGATTTTGAGAAACAAGCCCCCCAAATGAACATATCAATATTTGGTGATGATTATGATGCTTAGGGATCTGAGTAATGCATTTAACTAGATTTGTTCAATTTGAATAAATTGACATATGATAGAAAGAATAAGGAAGATTAATTTTATAAGTATATTTATGGGTTATTTTATGTTGGGAATAGTAAACCCATATATGAATGTGTTGGATTTAAACCCTAGACTCCTCTAATTAGGGTATTTTGATTAAATAGTATCATGTAGCACATTTTGACCTAGTTGAACAAATTTAGAATTATGATATAAAGAGAGAAATGAATTACAAGACCCAAATTGAATGAATGCATATTTAACTTAAACATATCTAGAGTTATGTGACTAAATATGTACCTTAAAACTAAAATAGATATTTGATGGATTATATATTCACTTAAAAATCCTAATATGTCATTAGGTCATTAGGACTTGAATAAGAACAATATGAAATCTACAATAGAAATGTACACACATGCTAATTTTGGTTTGACTAATAGACTTGATGTGTTCCTAGGATGAATACTCAACCATGGGGACCAAGTATATCAATCGAGATAACCTTAGGTGTCAATATCAGGTATGTACATCCTCTATTTTATTTTGGGCATTATTTGACTAAAACCTAATTTCTTTTAATGAGGCATCTCTTGAAATATTGTTTCTCTTGGAAATCTAATATTCGTGGACATTTCTAATTCCTGATATAAAACTCTTTTTACTTCTGTGATTGGACATGTTATATGGGTCTTTAGGCCCCTCCTGCCTTGTGGTATTTTGTTTGATATTGACTAAAATGATAGTCTTGCCACTCTATTATAGCATGTTGCGTGTTTGACTAGATTATCTAGAATAGTGGTACTTATATACAACCATACTTATATAGGGCGTGCGTATTCCGCCTGGGGTGTGTGTTTCCACCCTTATTTCTTTTAGGCCATGATCCTATGGTGTTATGGCCCTATTTTAGGTATATTTAGTCTACATTGTTATGCATGCAAATATTCATTGTTTTAATATGATTCCGTGGATGATTGGTATAGCAATACACTTTTTATTACTATGTTTGTAATTTGAAATTTAATATGCCTCATTTCTTTTGTTACTTTTCTCTTGAACATACCTACTTGTAAATAGCCCTTTTTTTATGGGAACATCTCTCTTTACACTTTTACCCCAATGTAATGCCCAAAGTTTATTATGTGTACATACTCAACCTTTGCTGACCTCTTTGTTGTTTCCTATGTTCTGGGTGATGTTCCCTTCCACCCAGGTTTAGGTACATTGGAAGACAAAATCTCAAAAAGATCACCAACATGGCATGGACTTAAGGATAGCTTGGAATGGCTGAGTTACCCTCTGCTACTGGCTTTAGCTGTACTTAGTTCAAGTTTTTGTAAAATCACCTATTATGGTGAGGAACAATTGTATTAATGAATCATGAAGTAACTTTGTAATAGTTTTGTTTCTGCTGCTTTATTATTACATGGCTCTTGTATTATATCATTTGGGTGGATCCCCTTTCGGGTCCCACTCTTTACAGGAGGAAGCTAAGCCCCTGTTTGGTTCGAGATTGAGTCTGGATTAGCGACTATCGTTTTGCACCATCTCAATGAAATTCGGTCCGAGTTTGCTTCGATTGTTGTTTGGTTCGTTATCCCGATACGGGTCCGTTTTGGTGTTCTGTTATCCTCAAATCCGGACCAACTCGGTCCCGGTCTGAGTAGGATTGTGATTTGCAATCTGAGTTTTGCAGTCTTGGATCGTTTCTCCACCCGACACCGCTGACACCCCCGACTCCCTCCCTCCCTCATATTTACTCCGCGACTGGAATAACAGCTCCTGAGGAAGACGGAAAGGCAGCCCCTGGTCTCGATAGAAGCCTGCGATGTTGTCTTCAAATTGAAGATGAGGGCGACGCTCTGTCCCACCGACGGAATAATTTGTAGGAGGCAGAACAGGAGCCCATCTATCCCCCTATGCACTGCGTGTGTGAGCAGCTGCAGCGTCACGAGCGGAATAGCTGGTCACATGAGGATTCGAGTAGGTTCTAGTAGGAGGTAAGTCATCTTGTAACATCACCCCCATCGCGTCGAATTAGTAAATTTGACCATTGTTTCCCACCACGGTTTTAAGGAATAGGCGGGAAGGAGCGCAGGCGGTACACAAACCCTATCAGCTGGTGTATAGCTTCTTCTATAAATTGGGGTTGTCCGTAGTCGAATTGGTGCTGTTGCATCTTCACATCGTAGTCTAGTTGATTGCAAAATCTTCCGCTTGTGAATCCTCATTCGCCGATTTATCCACACTGCTGAGTTGAGTCTTCTTCTGCAACCCATTTTCTCATTTTTTCCTTTGTTCACGACATGTTTGTTTGATTGAAACTAATGTTTTCCTTGTTTAATTATTGTTTGGTCTGTGCTGCTCCATCCATATGGATGATGTGGTGCCTCTCCTTATCAATCGTCAATGTAGGTATTTCACTCACCCTATTGCTTGATGTAGTACAGCTAACATTTTAGGCGTAATTGTAGATTGGTTTAACTTAATTCCTCTATTAGATGCCAGTTGAATGTGGATATATGTTGGCGAATTTGTTATCAGTGATTGAGGTTGTAATCTTGATATAAATCACATTGCACTCCATCCATGACCATATTGTACATTTGTTTATATTCTGTCACTCTTTGACCTACCTTGTTATAAATCACTATTTGACCCGATCCATGAATTGACTGAGAGTAATTGTTTGAAGTGCAAATTGAATCGTTTGTTTGCATCTTCTTCACATTTACTTTATTTGTATCTTAAATTTAATAAACTAATACATACTGTAAACTTATATGATGTAACCTTAAATTGATTATTTGTTGTTACAACCTTTATACTACATCTCTATTTATCATGTTTGATATGCTTGACTATTATTATCTAGTTGTAGCAGTAGATTATGGGGGTGTAGGTGATGCACAACTTGTCGCATGTATTGATGATTGGTGCTCTCATCTAACCTCGTATGCTCTCACCTAAACCAAATACCATTCCATGTAGGATTGTATAGGTACTGTCACCTCCTTCATAGACACAGACATTGAAAGTGTGTTGTGTGTTAGTCATATATGATTAAATCCTGCTATATAATTTGCATGTAGTTGGACCAAATTGATTGATTTTGTATTGTTGTCTATATTATATTAAGACAATATTGTTGTCTGTATTATATTAAGATAATAATTGTTTTTACTTTGTTCGGCATGAACACCTGAACGATGTTATTGGGTTGATTTTTTCACCACATGTTCTGCCACTCTGTCATTGTGGTTATTTCTATATGTCCATTGTGTTCTCTATTTATCATCTCGAACATGTACAACAACATGTTTTTAAATGTTGTTCTGTTTGTGTATGATTAATACAACTTTCTTATTATAAACACCAAAATTTCTCAATATACCACATTACACTTGAGAAATTCTTGTTATTACGATGTCCTTCAAGTTTGTAATATATAAAAGCTGGAATAATCTATTTAGTGTTGACTTTGGTATTAATTTATCAACTTTTACGGTTCATTGTTGCCTTGACCTTACCTCAGTTGGTTTCTTATATATTAGATGTGGGTTTTGGTGTGGATTATTGTATGAATATTATATATCCAAAGTACAATTTGAGCACAATGAAATAATGTTTATTTCACATTGATTTTAGTTTGTGTAAATTGTGTATATAGCATTTTTGGTTTATGTAAATTGTGTATATAGCATCGACCTAATACTAAAATATGGTACTTATCCAATATTAAATGTTATTTGTATATAGCATTTTTGGTTTGTGTAAATTGTGTATACATTAATATTTTAACTGTTTAACTGAGTCTACTTGTAATGTATCATATTTGGTTGAGTGAATCATATCTACAACAATAATTAGATGTCTCGAAATCCAACAGAAAGAACATTTATGTTCTAGCTTTGTAGGTATTGTAGCACTATTTCCCCACTTATATATGCATATTTGTCAAGTAGACATATGCATTAATTTATTTATATGGTTTGTAACCATATTTTTTTCATATTTTAGTATTAGGTTGATGTTGTACATGTTACAGATAGATCACAAACTATAATTTTGCACTCCATGTTTGGTGTGAGAAGTGCACAACAACTTTTTATGCTAAACCTATGATCGTGTTTTATTTTGGAATTTACTTATAAGTTCAATGAGGCATAATACATTCTTGAATGAGTCCTAATTGGTATAGATAAATTTTTTATATTTTTTATATATTAATAAAATAGCGTTTGAAATCACATCCGCAAAATCAGATACATAATGACAGATAGAATGGAATGTTTGTCTTGCAGAGTAAGATAAAACACTACTAGTAACTAGTGATGATGGAAAACAAACACTACTTTGTGGGAGACACACCATAACAAACCTCAATTATCTAATAAAGATATATGCTCTGATCTTCAGACAACGTCATGGTGCCCATTCAGAATGTGCTCCATGAAGTAGTTCCCTTGGCATAGGTCCACATCTTTGCATTGTAGCCTATTTATGGTTTAGCCTCCTGATGATAGCTCTGATCCCTGAATCAGGTGTTGGAATGTAAGGTATTATTGTATGTGCCTGTGATATTTTGTTTCTAAATGAAAACTTGTGTTCTTTATTGTCAAAGATTCTGTAATTTCTTTGAATCCATATGGACCACCTGATCGTTGATGTAAGTGTATATGGCTGTGTGATTCAAATGGATTTAGGTTTGACTTTGTAAATCAAATTGATGGTGTCCAACTGATCTTATTTGTTTTAATTGTGAGTTGTAGGTACTTTTACCATATGTTCCTAGTGTATGTGTAGTTGAAAAGAATATGCATTTGACTTTTTCTATCTTGTCAAAGACGCTATCATATCGCATATCCTCATTGGCAGAGATGTGTATACTTCATATGTAGAAAGTTTGGTTGAATTATTTTATTTGAATATAATTACTAATGTTGCCGAAATCCAACCAAAAATAAACTATGATCTATCCCCTACTTCCAATTACATGTAAGACTTAGCTGACATATATGCATTCAAGTGTTATTTTCCCAATTGGCCTATACATTGAATTTGCTTGGGACAATTCACTACCCATTTTTAGCATAACATAGGTCATTCAACATCGTAAGTTAAAGGATGGTTCAGGTTGTGGTTTGCCTTCTCATTTGTTGCGCGTAATAGTTTATTCTGTCACATCTATCATATAATGTTTATGTTGTTAGTCTTTTAATTTTAGGGATCATGTCAAGTTTTATAGCCTTTTTCTTATAGGCATCATGTCTGGTAGTGGTCATACAGAACCAACAGACCTCCTTACATAGATTTTAGATATCGTGTTTGGTCCAACAAATCGCATTGTTGATGCAATAGCTGAATCAATAGCGAACTCCATCATGGACGATATTTCTGATGATGATAACGTACCTCCTTCAATACCTAGGTCAGTTAGTATTAGGAGTGAGCACCAAAAGGTGCTAGAAATCATGACCGATCATGAACAGAGGGCTTATGACCTATACCGAATGCGTCCACAAACTATAATAGGCCTCGTGGACAAGCTTGAGGATCGTGAGTTGTTAAAAAGTAGTAGAGGAGACTCATCAGTTGAGGCTGTATGATACTTCCTCCAGATGGATGGCCATGGCCATACAAATCGTGCTTTAGCTGAGGACTACATTCACTCTGGAAAAACCATAAGTAGAAAGTTCAATGAAGTTTTGGATGCGGTGTGTGCGTTGCGCCCTGAGTATGTTGTCATGCTAACCACAAACACAACCACACATCGTCATATATTGGAGAGCCCAAGGTTCTACCCTTACTTCAAGGTAGTAATAGTCATCCCCTACAATTTTTAATATTTTTCAATTTGTTTGTATGTTGAAACCCAATTTAGGTATTGTAGAATGCCATCAGGGCTATTGACGGGGACACACATCCTAGTCTTGGTGATACACGACAAGCAAAATCATTACAGAGATAGAAAAGGGAATGTCTCCCTGAATGTCATGGTTGTTGTAGACTTCTCAATGGAGTTTACATATGTACTGACTGGGTGGGAGGGCTCGGTCGCTGACCAAAGGGTCCTACAAGGTGCAACAACCACATGCGGTTTTAAAGTACCGGCAGGAAAGTATTACCTAGTTGATGCAGGATACTCGAACACTCGTCAATTTCTTGCACCTTATCGCAACACAGCTTACCATATATTTGAGTACTGAGGAAACAAACATTCCTACAACAACAAGGAAATGTTCAACCACCGTCGTGCTCAATTATGTAATGTCGTAGCAAGAGCATTTGGAATGTTTAAGAGACGGTTTACCTACCTTAAAAAGGGGGCGACAAATCCTATTCATTCGCAGTGTCGCCTCGTAATGGCTTGTTGTATCCTCCACAGTTTTATATGTCGCCAGAATGATGGTGACACTATGATGGAGGAAATACCAAATAACAGTTCAACATCTGTCGTCCCACCCAATGGCGTCGACCTGAGTTCGCTACAACAAACAAATCCGGTCGATGCAAGGGAGGGTGATGAACTACATGAAACAATTTCCAATTTCATTTAGGATACTCGTTGAGCTGAGTTTGTGTTATCATCATTCATATAGCATTTGAGAACTCATCTAGGAGTTCACATGTGCTCTACCCCTCTTTGTTTAATACAATGTTAGCATTTGACAACTGATCTGTGACTTCACATGTGTTCTCAAATTCTGTAGTACATGCAAATTTTTATATGCCTCATAATAAAAAATGTCACATTTTCTTTCATTAGGTTGTCTGTCTTAAAATGGAATGCCGTCGTGTCCATGTGGGCTCCAGTGCACCGTACGAGTGTGCATGGATGGCACAGATGCAGAAAATGGACGGTTTGAAGACAACAACCCCCACAGGTTGTATTTTACATGTGGTAGGGGTGTGTTCCAAACATATGTCGCATGATGTTGCCCGCGCAACGAGTACAACTTACACTTGCCACTCTAACTACAGTTAGGGATGCGCTGGTAAAACAACTTGCATATGCACGCAATGAATGCAAGACATGGTCATAACAATGTGACTTTGTCTCTTCCATTAGAGCTAACACCGACCGGCTAATAGCAGAAATTGAAATTATACAATTATCATCATCTTATGTGGAATTCTTTTTTTGGTCAGGGCCTATTTATCATTTTCACAACAGTGCTTATCACCTAGAGTTGTTTTTCATGTCTTGAAATTGAGATTTAATAAAAATCCTTGCATGAAAATGTCGTAACGACCAACTACATTTTTTGCTATTTAATAGATATCTACACATGAGTGATACAAATTCTTAATAAACATAAAATTTTAACCAAACTTTATTATTGTGGTTTCATTGTTTATGACAAGCAGTCTGTTACAACCCCGAATGTTGGGTTCACTTGTTGAGAAATTTAATTTCTCATAATAAAGATAAATGAACAAATAATGGATGAATGCATGGATTTCATTTACAATAGCCTTGTTGTTTGATTTGTGGGCTTTATTGGCTATTGGGCCCAATAACAAGGATATTCAATTAATTAATGAATAACTGAGATTTAGAGATAAGAAAGGTTTGGAAACCTCTAGAAGGCAAATCCAAAGAGGATTTCGTGCCTCTTAGATTCCTTGGGTTCCAAGGAGTCCAAAGTTGTAAAGAAAAGGCAATAAGAAAAGAAAATAGCAATTAAGTATTTCCTTGTTAATAAAGAAATTGAAAACATTGATGAAATAGGGGAAATAAGTGAAAAGAGGTATTTTTGAGTTATCCATAGTGGGATTTCGTATCCCAATGATTCCTAATAATAAAAGGAATACTAATGAGGAAAATGAGAGAGAAATAAAAGAGAAATCTACAAAAGGAAATATTTTAAGAAATAAAATAGGATAATGAAAATAATGCATATTGATGCATTTAAGGATGATGAGTATTCCTTTAAAAGGAATTTCGAAATCTTTGAGTCCCTTGGGATCCGAGGAGTCCCAATAAAGAGGAAAGAAAGAGAAAATACCATAATTATAAAATAAAGGAATAATGGGAATACATAATTAATGGATTATGTAAATTTACTAAAAAGAAAATAATTGCCACTAAAAGAAAAGAGGATTTCGTTCCTATGGTTTAAAAAGGAGATGAAAGAGGAATTTCACATTCCTAATATCCATATAATAGGATATATTCAAAGGACAAAGAGAGAGAGAGAGAGAGAGCTTATTTCCTTATGAAGGAATTATATTCCTATTAGGAAAGAGCTTTACTAAATCATGGGTGAGCACCATGGGGAGTGGATACTCTCCCCTATAAGAGGGGTAGAGCCCTGGGCCGAAGCCAGGAGAGAGATCCCACATATCCCTTCTTCTTTCTCTCTTCTTCTTCTTCATCTTCTTGGGAAAAACCCTAACCATGAAGGCTTGGTTATAACGCAAGCAACGAAGGTCATGACGTCGTCCTAGTGAGGGCATGGTGTTTCTTGGGCAGCCCATGGATGATCGAGCAACACCACGTTGCTCCCGCATGTGCACATCGTCACCGGAAGGCTGCAGCAAGGCTGCGTCTCGCAGGCCGAGCACCGCGCCCCTAACCATCTGAAGCGCCTGAAATAGGCTTGGTCGAGTGCGGCCAAGAACGGCAGAGCCAGGGAACGAGTTCCAAGGAAGATCGTGCCTTGGAAAGGGGGGAAAGATCCCGCGAGTTCCTGCAGCGCGGCTGCATGGGGGCTGTGAGTCGCGGGCGTCCTGGGGTTACTCATGGCCATATTGGTCGCGTCTTGAAGGCGCTGTGCATACCCCAGGGTGCGACGGAGCTACAGGGCCCTCCTTGGTGTCCGACGAGGCCAAGGGAGGCAAGGAGGAGCCACGCAAGGGCGGCTAGGGCGGCCACTGCCAAGCAACCCGAGGTAGAAGAAGAGGGAGGGCCGGTTGGACCGATTTGCCCTTCGCGGGTGGAAGAAAAGGCCGACTTAACCGAGGGCAAGGAGGACATTTCGAAATGTTTCTAATCTCGCAAGGACGTTGCATGGTAAAGTGACGTGGCGCCATCCCATTGGTCAGAAGTAAGTTAACTTTGTTAAATTCATATCTCCTCAACCGTAACTCGGATTAGCACGCATAAAATATGAATTTTGCTCAGAAAAACGAAGGGAATCCATTAAAAATAAAATTGAAGCATTATTTCTTGTGCAATTCAAAAAGTAATGGAAGATATCAACTTTAATGTATTAATGTTTAAAGTACCCTATTTTGATATCATTAAAGCGAATAGTAGGGTTTAATAGATGATTAAAGTTGATCTTAACCTGTTAATGATGAAAAGGCACATTAGGAACAAAAAGGATGAAATTTGCATATAATTAGTTTAATTTGGAGTTTATGTGCATAAATAGGCTTTAATGGGCCTTGAAACCCTAATGTTGACTAAATCGACTAGTAATGACTTTAATTGATTAATTTCATGATTAAAGTGGAATATGTTGAATCTAAGCTAATTCGAGCATTAAAGTTCTTAATTGATGGATAAATACCCTAAATGAAGTAATTAGGGTTTTCTCATGAATTAAGGTAGAATTGGTGATTAATAACGTTCATATGAGTAATAGAGTATAATGAATTACACAATGATGATAAATAAGCATAAGGATCTTGTCATGGATGAAAAGGATAAAAGTGACAGTTTTATTGTAAGATAAGTTTAATGGGTTTAATTGATGGACAATGATGCCTTTAATTTGAAAATAAGGTTAAATGTTGTAAAGGGATAACCTTAATATCTTTTGTGAATAATTAGGGTTTAAAACAGTAAAAGATCAAAGGAAACCCTAATTGCAATAGAAACCCTAAAAATGAAATACTAACCCTAGGACTCGAATAGGTCTATTAGACTCGGATACCATGATCCATGATAGAAGATATTGGATGTTTGTTTCAGGATCTTATTGAATGCTTGCTTGCCTTGTTGATTGGACTATTCTGTTTCAAGTCTGCTTAACAGGTATGTGGTTACGCTTATGAATAACCGCATTAGTTTCCCGTGTGTTTGCCGGATGGTTAATCGCATTGACTGCAACTAAACTGTTTGGATGTTCATACTTGCAAATCATAAAGTCACTATGATTATCACATTAATAGTAGAAGCATGTATTCTCGCACCTACATGCCACCCTGATGGATGATGCCAAAGGTCATGCCCGGATGGGTAGACAAATGGACACCTTGAGTGGTGACCCCAGGCACCAAGAAGGTGGCCTATGATATTGCATGACTAGTGGACACCATGAGTGGTGACCCCCAGGCACCAAGCTCGGGATTGAGAAGGTGGCCTTAAGTCATTGGCAAAGGGCACCCTAAGGTGGGTATGCCAGGGTTAGGGCAAAAGCGGTGGAGAATATCATACTGAAAAGTGTAAATTGGCTTGTTAAATAATTTGATTATGATATTTAAATTGTTAGCCATATGTGCAAACTTTTGGTTGTCCCCACATACCAGTATATTTAGATATACTGACCGACGTTTTGTTTGTCGGCATTTTAGGTACAATGAAAAGAACAAACAGTAAAGTGGCATATGTGGAATTAAATGAGAAGTAACATACACAGGAGGATTAGTTAGAGTAACATCTTCATGGATAGAAGTTTAGAAATCCCAGTTTTTCCAAGGTAAGAAAAGTTTTTATTTTATACCAGTTTTCAGTTTAGTTGGTAAAGTTTATTAATTATTACTGATTATTTGTCGAACCTTTGATCCTGTATAATGGATAACGGCACCGACCTTTCGGTCTCCCTTAATTGGGAGTTATCGGGAGGCGGGGTCGTTACAATTGGTATCAGAGCATAGGTTCCTCATCTAATCTTTAATAATTATTAAATTTTACAAATTCCGTAGAACCCAAGGGAGTTATTAGAGGATTATCCGAAAGACTGAGGTGACTAGAAAAGGATCACGACCGGGGGCTGGCAATATTTTCCTCCGCACCGCTAGTCGGAATACGAGGACTCCCGGATCTGTGTGACTGCCTGGCCAAAGTCTTAGGGTATGAATCGAAATAAGATACCTTTTAGGACTCTCTTATCTCGTTCATCCTTTCTCAACTCAAATTCTGTTAAGGACATTAAGGATTAGGGTTTTCTCCCTTTCCCTCACCCTCTTGAGGTATGGGTAAGGTTGATAAGGATTAAGGAATCCTCCATCAAATTAATAAAAAGCATGTAAATAAGATGTCATGGACATAAGTTAATAGTGTAAGCGTAAAGGAATAGATACATGCTTAGGTCGTATGACACGAGTTGTCATTGCCCTCAGGAGAGACATGAGAATAGACCTCCTTGGTAGGAGGATGTGTAGAGAGAGTTAGTCTGGGAGGTGGAGACCTCCATTACAGGTAGAAACCTAGCACATCCTTTTAGGATGATGGTAACCCTAACCCTAAGTGAAGGTTAGAGATAGAGATGACATGATGAGTTAGACCGAGTGTGTGGTTGGACATGCCTTGGGATCGTCATATGGGCCATGAGAGGTTGGATAACCTAGTACCTTTGGTTACCCAACCCTGGAGAGGGTCGTGCATGTTTGGGCGAAGGGTAACTCGTTCATGGATGAGGTTAGAGAAGAGCCTATAGGGCTGTTACCAGTAGGATATAACTTGTACCCAGAGTGCGTCAGTAATGGTGACATTAAACGAAACCCTAGTCAAGGGATCATGATGAATGGCTTATGAGATAAGCATAAGGGGTTATGGATAACCTTGAGTAAACATAAGTTTGAGTATAGGCTTCTTTCAAGTAAGGGCATGCTTAGGAGTTTGATCCTTCATAAAGACAGGGCCTCTTATAGAGAGGTTGGTTGTAGGATTAGCTCTAGAGAGAGGGAGCAGACCTCGGCCAAGAAAGTTGGAAGCCTAAAACCCCAAAACTTGAGAAACGGTGGGAGTCGATAAGGATGCGACCTAAGTGGACGATAATGGTTGCCTCATGCATGATCCCTGGAGGTTGATGATGTCTTGGGAGTAACCAAATCCTAGAGGGAGGATGATGCTTCTGGTACCTATGGTACAAGTGATTACCTACTAGATGAGATAGAGAGTGCTTTAGACCCTGAGGAGGTTAAGGCACCAGTTGTGAGGTTTTATACCTAGTAGTTGTCCAGGAAGAGGAATCAACTCTGAAGTGTTGATTGAGTAGAAAGATCATGGGAGTACATGACATATCTCGGACATGCTTGATTCATGGTTAAGAGTTTGAACATGCAGTTGGATACCCAAAAGTGAATATAGTGTTCCTAGGCCTAGGAGGGGAAGCAGTATACTCGATGCTCATGATGAGATTTGAGTCTCTATAGTTTCGAGCATGGTACTCATCATGTGTAGAGGTAAAGGAAATCCCTTAAGTTAAGGGTATGTTTGATGAACCCCTCACAACTAAGTTGATCTAATGTTGAGGATGATAACAAGTATGACCTATCATGGTTTAATAGGTGGTCTACTTGTGCCTTAGTAGTTGTCGAGTTAGGCATGCTCATGTGAAGGTAAACCCTAAGGGCAGTTGTGACCTTTTTGTCAAGAGTTGTAGTTTCCTCCCATCCTGGGAGAGGGACCCTTTGGTAGGGTGTATACCAGTTTTGTTGGTTTTGAGGTGACCTAAAGAGGTCTCATAGGGTCTTGAGAAGCTAAGTGAAGAGTACATGGTACGAGAATGAACCAGTAAACCCATAAGATAACCATCTCTAGGTGCATGTGGATGTGTTACCATGGAGGTAGCTGATATTGGACCTGACCAAGGTAGGCAGGTTGCCATGACCCCTATGAAGGAATGAAAGTCAAACAAGAATGCAGAGAGAGATGATGAAGGATTGGGTAAGGTTCTATGCTGAACATGTACTATGATATAATCCTAAGTCTATCCTTGGGTCAGGTAGGGATAAGACCGATGGAAGTAGGAGTTTCCTGATTCCCTAGTTGCACATGACCATAGGGTCGGGAGGTAACAGCTATCATTGTCTGAGGGCCATGGGTTGGGAGATTGATCACCTTCATGAACTCATGTGACCCAAAGGGCAAATGAGTAGGGCACTCTCTGGTGCATATGGGAAGAGGGATGACTCCAAAAGTGCCGGTACCCTATAGACCTAGAGGATATGACCAAGGATTGTGTGTAAACCCAAGTAGGTTCGAGGCCAGTTTTCCATGGAAGTAACGTTGATATAATGATGATTGTGATATAAAGACATGAGTTGCACGTTTCAACGGAGAGTTGAAAGTGTACTGGCGAGGTGGGCTGTACCATCCCTACTCTTGGAATAGGAAGAACTCTGTATTTGGACGGCCGCCAAATGCTTATTTCTTCTTGTTATGAGAGTGAGAGATAGGACAATATGCATGCCATACACCAAGGACAAGGATGTTGTGAGTTGGAACGTTGCTATAAGGAATAAGGATAGAGATGTGGAAGGAATGATACATGGATGGTTCGCAACCACTAAGAGAGGTAGTGTAGCCAGCTTATGAGGATGTTTTATCAAGAGCTATGTGGAATTTGCAAGTTAACCAAACTTGAGTTCGATCACAGTGAGGATGAACTCAGAGCTTCTTGATAGACTTAGAGTCTGAGATGAGATGATAAGTATAATACATGGAGGTGTATGTTACCTAACACCTAAGAGGTGGTAATGAATGCTCTGGTTGAGATATAGTGCCTAGCTTAGCTGGAAGCTAGAAGAAGTTGAGGTTGTTCGACTAACCCTATGTTTGAAAAGAGGATGTGTTTTAACACACAGAGGAATAAGATATGTTTGTTTGGTTAGCCAGTTTAGTCCTTGATGTAGTAGAAGGATGGTGATAAAACCTCAGATACACTTCTTTGGATAGGAAGGTAATAAAACCCTTTTTAGAGTGGTTTAGGGTTTTCGAGGTATCAAGTTTGAGGAATCATAACAATACAGGAGGTCATGTTATACCTTGGTACTACAAAGATAGTAAGTGATAGTAGCAGTCTGGATGCTTAAAACAAAGATGCATGAAGCATGTGGCCATGCAAGCCAGGAGGTGAAGGACGAACACCATTAACCCAGTGCATGGATATAAAGTATAAAGAGTTCCCGAGAGGGAATGGGAGTTCATCACTATGGATGTTGTGAGTCTCTCCTAGACCAAGAAGGCCAAGATACAATATGGGTTATGGTAAATCGCCTTACCTAGAAGACATGAGAAAGGAAGAGTTCTGTCAAGGGACAGATCTGGTTGAACTACATATGAAAAGAGATGATTCAACTACACCATGATGCGAATTCAAAAGTTTTTGATGTGACCTAAAGGTTCACTTCCATGAGGTGGAAGTAGATACATGAAGAGCTCAGTGTTTGTACAGTTTATCACCCCATACTAATGGACAATATGATCCAGACTAGTGGGTCTGATGAGAGCATGTGTACTCATTTAGGGTGATACATAGAGACAGTTCCTGAGATGTGATGTTAACCACCATGGCCTTTATCGGGATGCAAGATGTTCCATAAGGAGGTAGTGTCGGTCACCACTTCATTATGACGATGTTGGTGAAGGAGGCCTCGCGAAGGTCATAAAAGAACCCTAGGTGTGTGTAGATGACGTCGCTTTGATCATGCAATGGCTGAGAGAGAGCCCAGTGGTGACATGAGTCACGAGCTGATGCAAAGCAGACTGACATGCAGTTCACTGTGGAGGAATAATGTGAAAATCCGACCCCTCTAAGCTACAGCTAAGAGAGCTGAATCCCCGATATAGGGATCCATTTGAGATGGATTGGTGGAGATGGTTGTGTTTAGTCTTACCCCTCAGGATAACATGATGTGTAATGTGTTCCATGAGTCTGATCTAGAGCACTATGTGAGGTACCCAAGCCATGTGTTGAGCCCTGAACCTATTCAGCGTTTGAGAGGCTGAAATATCCTGAGTTACCTATGAGGGTACGATATACCAAGGTAAGAAAGAACTCATATGGAAGCATATGAGATAATGAAGGTTCATGGGAAACACCATGGAAAGGGTGAAGCCACATGGGAGCCATGATGGACATATGAAAGGCTTATCCTGTTTGTTTGCTTGCTTGATGGAATTTTGAGGGCAAAATTCTCATAAGAGGGGAAGGATGTTACAACCCCGAATGTTGGGTTCACTTGTTGAGAAATTTAATTTCTCATAATAAAGATAAATGAACAAATAATGGATGAATGCATGGATTTCATTTACAATAGCCTTGTTGTTTGATTTGTGGGCTTTATTGGCTATTGGGCCCAATAACAAGGATATTCAATTAATTAATGAATAACTGAGATTTAGAGATAAGAAAGGTTTGGAAACCTCTAGAAGGCAAATCCAAAGAGGATTTCGTGCCTCTTAGATTCCTTGGGTTCCAAGGAGTCCAAAGTTGTAAAGAAAAGGCAATAAGAAAAGAAAATAGCAATTAAGTATTTCCTTGTTAATAAAGAAATTGAAAACATTGATGAAATAGGGGAAATAAGTGAAAAGAGGTATTTTTGAGTTATCCATAGTGGGATTTCGTATCCCAATGATTCCTAATAATAAAAGGAATACTAATGAGGAAAATGAGAGAGAAATAAAAGAGAAATCTACAAAAGGAAATATTTTAAGAAATAAAATAGGATAATGAAAATAATGCATATTGATGCATTTAAGGATGATGAGTATTCCTTTAAAAGGAATTTCGAAATCTTTGAGTCCCTTGGGATCCGAGGAGTCCCAATAAAGAGGAAAGAAAGAGAAAATACCATAATTATAAAATAAAGGAATAATGGGAATACATAATTAATGGATTATGTAAATTTACTAAAAAGAAAATAATTGCCACTAAAAGAAAAGAGGATTTCGTTCCTATGGTTTAAAAAGGAGATGAAAGAGGAATTTCACATTCCTAATATCCATATAATAGGATATATTCAAAGGACAAAGAGAGAGAGAGAGAGAGAGCTTATTTCCTTATGAAGGAATTATATTCCTATTAGGAAAGAGCTTTACTAAATCATGGGTGAGCACCATGGGGAGTGGATACTCTCCCCTATAAGAGGGGTAGAGCCCTGGGCCGAAGCCAGGAGAGAGATCCCACATATCCCTTCTTCTTTCTCTCTTCTTCTTCTTCATCTTCTTGGGAAAAACCCTAACCATGAAGGCTTGGTTATAACGCAAGCAACGAAGGTCATGACGTCGTCCTAGTGAGGGCATGGTGTTTCTTGGGCAGCCCATGGATGATCGAGCAACACCACGTTGCTCCCGCATGTGCACATCGTCACCGGAAGGCTGCAGCAAGGCTGCGTCTCGCAGGCCGAGCACCGCGCCCCTAACCATCTGAAGCGCCTGAAATAGGCTTGGTCGAGTGCGGCCAAGAACGGCAGAGCCAGGGAACGAGTTCCAAGGAAGATCGTGCCTTGGAAAGGGGGGAAAGATCCCGCGAGTTCCTGCAGCGCGGCTGCATGGGGGCTGTGAGTCGCGGGCGTCCTGGGGTTACTCATGGCCATATTGGTCGCGTCTTGAAGGCGCTGTGCATACCCCAGGGTGCGACGGAGCTACAGGGCCCTCCTTGGTGTCCGACGAGGCCAAGGGAGGCAAGGAGGAGCCACGCAAGGGCGGCTAGGGCGGCCACTGCCAAGCAACCCGAGGTAGAAGAAGAGGGAGGGCCGGTTGGACCGATTTGCCCTTCGCGGGTGGAAGAAAAGGCCGACTTAACCGAGGGCAAGGAGGACATTTCGAAATGTTTCTAATCTCGCAAGGACGTTGCATGGTAAAGTGACGTGGCGCCATCCCATTGGTCAGAAGTAAGTTAACTTTGTTAAATTCATATCTCCTCAACCGTAACTCGGATTAGCACGCATAAAATATGAATTTTGCTCAGAAAAACGAAGGGAATCCATTAAAAATAAAATTGAAGCATTATTTCTTGTGCAATTCAAAAAGTAATGGAAGATATCAACTTTAATGTATTAATGTTTAAAGTACCCTATTTTGATATCATTAAAGCGAATAGTAGGGTTTAATAGATGATTAAAGTTGATCTTAACCTGTTAATGATGAAAAGGCACATTAGGAACAAAAAGGATGAAATTTGCATATAATTAGTTTAATTTGGAGTTTATGTGCATAAATAGGCTTTAATGGGCCTTGAAACCCTAATGTTGACTAAATCGACTAGTAATGACTTTAATTGATTAATTTCATGATTAAAGTGGAATATGTTGAATCTAAGCTAATTCGAGCATTAAAGTTCTTAATTGATGGATAAATACCCTAAATGAAGTAATTAGGGTTTTCTCATGAATTAAGGTAGAATTGGTGATTAATAACGTTCATATGAGTAATAGAGTATAATGAATTACACAATGATGATAAATAAGCATAAGGATCTTGTCATGGATGAAAAGGATAAAAGTGACAGTTTTATTGTAAGATAAGTTTAATGGGTTTAATTGATGGACAATGATGCCTTTAATTTGAAAATAAGGTTAAATGTTGTAAAGGGATAACCTTAATATCTTTTGTGAATAATTAGGGTTTAAAACAGTAAAAGATCAAAGGAAACCCTAATTGCAATAGAAACCCTAAAAATGAAATACTAACCCTAGGACTCGAATAGGTCTATTAGACTCGGATACCATGATCCATGATAGAAGATATTGGATGTTTGTTTCAGGATCTTATTGAATGCTTGCTTGCCTTGTTGATTGGACTATTCTGTTTCAAGTCTGCTTAACAGGTATGTGGTTACGCTTATGAATAACCGCATTAGTTTCCCGTGTGTTTGCCGGATGGTTAATCGCATTGACTGCAACTAAACTGTTTGGATGTTCATACTTGCAAATCATAAAGTCACTATGATTATCACATTAATAGTAGAAGCATGTATTCTCGCACCTACATGCCACCCTGATGGATGATGCCAAAGGTCATGCCCGGATGGGTAGACAAATGGACACCTTGAGTGGTGACCCCAGGCACCAAGAAGGTGGCCTATGATATTGCATGACTAGTGGACACCATGAGTGGTGACCCCCAGGCACCAAGCTCGGGATTGAGAAGGTGGCCTTAAGTCATTGGCAAAGGGCACCCTAAGGTGGGTATGCCAGGGTTAGGGCAAAAGCGGTGGAGAATATCATACTGAAAAGTGTAAATTGGCTTGTTAAATAATTTGATTATGATATTTAAATTGTTAGCCATATGTGCAAACTTTTGGTTGTCCCCACATACCAGTATATTTAGATATACTGACCGACGTTTTGTTTGTCGGCATTTTAGGTACAATGAAAAGAACAAACAGTAAAGTGGCATATGTGGAATTAAATGAGAAGTAACATACACAGGAGGATTAGTTAGAGTAACATCTTCATGGATAGAAGTTTAGAAATCCCAGTTTTTCCAAGGTAAGAAAAGTTTTTATTTTATACCAGTTTTCAGTTTAGTTGGTAAAGTTTATTAATTATTACTGATTATTTGTCGAACCTTTGATCCTGTATAATGGATAACGGCACCGACCTTTCGGTCTCCCTTAATTGGGAGTTATCGGGAGGCGGGGTCGTTACAATTGGTATCAGAGCATAGGTTCCTCATCTAATCTTTAATAATTATTAAATTTTACAAATTCCGTAGAACCCAAGGGAGTTATTAGAGGATTATCCGAAAGACTGAGGTGACTAGAAAAGGATCACGACCGGGGGCTGGCAATATTTTCCTCCGCACCGCTAGTCGGAATACGAGGACTCCCGGATCTGTGTGACTGCCTGGCCAAAGTCTTAGGGTATGAATCGAAATAAGATACCTTTTAGGACTCTCTTATCTCGTTCATCCTTTCTCAACTCAAATTCTGTTAAGGACATTAAGGATTAGGGTTTTCTCCCTTTCCCTCACCCTCTTGAGGTATGGGTAAGGTTGATAAGGATTAAGGAATCCTCCATCAAATTAATAAAAAGCATGTAAATAAGATGTCATGGACATAAGTTAATAGTGTAAGCGTAAAGGAATAGATACATGCTTAGGTCGTATGACACGAGTTGTCATTGCCCTCAGGAGAGACATGAGAATAGACCTCCTTGGTAGGAGGATGTGTAGAGAGAGTTAGTCTGGGAGGTGGAGACCTCCATTACAGGTAGAAACCTAGCACATCCTTTTAGGATGATGGTAACCCTAACCCTAAGTGAAGGTTAGAGATAGAGATGACATGATGAGTTAGACCGAGTGTGTGGTTGGACATGCCTTGGGATCGTCATATGGGCCATGAGAGGTTGGATAACCTAGTACCTTTGGTTACCCAACCCTGGAGAGGGTCGTGCATGTTTGGGCGAAGGGTAACTCGTTCATGGATGAGGTTAGAGAAGAGCCTATAGGGCTGTTACCAGTAGGATATAACTTGTACCCAGAGTGCGTCAGTAATGGTGACATTAAACGAAACCCTAGTCAAGGGATCATGATGAATGGCTTATGAGATAAGCATAAGGGGTTATGGATAACCTTGAGTAAACATAAGTTTGAGTATAGGCTTCTTTCAAGTAAGGGCATGCTTAGGAGTTTGATCCTTCATAAAGACAGGGCCTCTTATAGAGAGGTTGGTTGTAGGATTAGCTCTAGAGAGAGGGAGCAGACCTCGGCCAAGAAAGTTGGAAGCCTAAAACCCCAAAACTTGAGAAACGGTGGGAGTCGATAAGGATGCGACCTAAGTGGACGATAATGGTTGCCTCATGCATGATCCCTGGAGGTTGATGATGTCTTGGGAGTAACCAAATCCTAGAGGGAGGATGATGCTTCTGGTACCTATGGTACAAGTGATTACCTACTAGATGAGATAGAGAGTGCTTTAGACCCTGAGGAGGTTAAGGCACCAGTTGTGAGGTTTTATACCTAGTAGTTGTCCAGGAAGAGGAATCAACTCTGAAGTGTTGATTGAGTAGAAAGACCATGGGAGTACATGACATATCTCGGACATGCTTGATTCATGGTTAAGAGTTTGAACATGCAGTTGGATACCCAAAAGTGAATATAGTGTTCCTAGGCCTAGGAGGGGAAGCAGTATACTCGATGCTCATGATGAGATTTGAGTCTCTATAGTTTCGAGCATGGTACTCATCATGTGTAGAGGTAAAGGAAATCCCTTAAGTTAAGGGTATGTTTGATGAACCCCTCACAACTAAGTTGATCTAATGTTGAGGATGATAACAAGTATGACCTATCATGGTTTAATAGGTGGTCTACTTGTGCCTTAGTAGTTGTCGAGTTAGGCATGCTCATGTGAAGGTAAACCCTAAGGGCAGTTGTGACCTTTTTGTCAAGAGTTGTAGTTTCCTCCCATCCTGGGAGAGGGACCCTTTGGTAGGGTGTATACCAGTTTTGTTGGTTTTGAGGTGACCTAAAGAGGTCTCATAGGGTCTTGAGAAGCTAAGTGAAGAGTACATGGTACGAGAATGAACCAGTAAACCCATAAGATAACCATCTCTAGGTGCATGTGGATGTGTTACCATGGAGGTAGCTGATATTGGACCTGACCAAGGTAGGCAGGTTGCCATGACCCCTATGAAGGAATGAAAGTCAAACAAGAATGCAGAGAGAGATGATGAAGGATTGGGTAAGGTTCTATGCTGAACATGTACTATGATATAATCCTAAGTCTATCCTTGGGTCAGGTAGGGATAAGACCGATGGAAGTAGGAGTTTCCTGATTCCCTAGTTGCACATGACCATAGGGTCGGGAGGTAACAGCTATCATTGTCTGAGGGCCATGGGTTGGGAGATTGATCACCTTCATGAACTCATGTGACCCAAAGGGCAAATGAGTAGGGCACTCTCTGGTGCATATGGGAAGAGGGATGACTCCAAAAGTGCCGGTACCCTATAGACCTAGAGGATATGACCAAGGATTGTGTGTAAACCCAAGTAGGTTCGAGGCCAGTTTTCCATGGAAGTAACGTTGATATAATGATGATTGTGATATAAAGACATGAGTTGCACGTTTCAACGGAGAGTTGAAAGTGTACTGGCGAGGTGGGCTGTACCATCCCTACTCTTGGAATAGGAAGAACTCTGTATTTGGACGGCCGCCAAATGCTTATTTCTTCTTGTTATGAGAGTGAGAGATAGGACAATATGCATGCCATACACCAAGGACAAGGATGTTGTGAGTTGGAACGTTGCTATAAGGAATAAGGATAGAGATGTGGAAGGAATGATACATGGATGGTTCGCAACCACTAAGAGAGGTAGTGTAGCCAGCTTATGAGGATGTTTTATCAAGAGCTATGTGGAATTTGCAAGTTAACCAAACTTGAGTTCGATCACAGTGAGGATGAACTCAGAGCTTCTTGATAGACTTAGAGTCTGAGATGAGATGATAAGTATAATACATGGAGGTGTATGTTACCTAACACCTAAGAGGTGGTAATGAATGCTCTGGTTGAGATATAGTGCCTAGCTTAGCTGGAAGCTAGAAGAAGTTGAGGTTGTTCGACTAACCCTATGTTTGAAAAGAGGATGTGTTTTAACACACAGAGGAATAAGATATGTTTGTTTGGTTAGCCAGTTTAGTCCTTGATGTAGTAGAAGGATGGTGATAAAACCTCAGATACACTTCTTTGGATAGGAAGGTAATAAAACCCTTTTTAGAGTGGTTTAGGGTTTTCGAGGTATCAAGTTTGAGGAATCATAACAATACAGGAGGTCATGTTATACCTTGGTACTACAAAGATAGTAAGTGATAGTAGCAGTCTGGATGCTTAAAACAAAGATGCATGAAGCATGTGGCCATGCAAGCCAGGAGGTGAAGGACGAACACCATTAACCCAGTGCATGGATATAAAGTATAAAGAGTTCCCGAGAGGGAATGGGAGTTCATCACTATGGATGTTGTGAGTCTCTCCTAGACCAAGAAGGCCAAGATACAATATGGGTTATGGTAAATCGCCTTACCTAGAAGACATGAGAAAGGAAGAGTTCTGTCAAGGGACAGATCTGGTTGAACTACATATGAAAAGAGATGATTCAACTACACCATGATGCGAATTCAAAAGTTTTTGATGTGACCTAAAGGTTCACTTCCATGAGGTGGAAGTAGATACATGAAGAGCTCAGTGTTTGTACAGTTTATCACCCCATACTAATGGACAATATGATCCAGACTAGTGGGTCTGATGAGAGCATGTGTACTCATTTAGGGTGATACATAGAGACAGTTCCTGAGATGTGATGTTAACCACCATGGCCTTTATCGGGATGCAAGATGTTCCATAAGGAGGTAGTGTCGGTCACCACTTCATTATGACGATGTTGGTGAAGGAGGCCTCGCGAAGGTCATAAAAGAACCCTAGGTGTGTGTAGATGACGTCGCTTTGATCATGCAATGGCTGAGAGAGAGCCCAGTGGTGACATGAGTCACGAGCTGATGCAAAGCAGACTGACATGCAGTTCACTGTGGAGGAATAATGTGAAAATCCGACCCCTCTAAGCTACAGCTAAGAGAGCTGAATCCCCGATATAGGGATCCATTTGAGATGGATTGGTGGAGATGGTTGTGTTTAGTCTTACCCCTCAGGATAACATGATGTGTAATGTGTTCCATGAGTCTGATCTAGAGCACTATGTGAGGTACCCAAGCCATGTGTTGAGCCCTGAACCTATTCAGCGTTTGAGAGGCTGAAATATCCTGAGTTACCTATGAGGGTACGATATACCAAGGTAAGAAAGAACTCATATGGAAGCATATGAGATAATGAAGGTTCATGGGAAACACCATGGAAAGGGTGAAGCCACATGGGAGCCATGATGGACATATGAAAGGCTTATCCTGTTTGTTTGCTTGCTTGATGGAATTTTGAGGGCAAAATTCTCATAAGAGGGGAAGGATGTTACAACCCCGAATGTTGGGTTCACTTGTTGAGAAATTTAATTTCTCATAATAAAGATAAATGAACAAATAATGGATGAATGCATGGATTTCATTTACAATAGCCTTGTTGTTTGATTTGTGGGCTTTATTGGCTATTGGGCCCAATAACAAGGATATTCAATTAATTAATGAATAATTGAGATTTAGAGATAAGAAAGGTTTGGAAACCTCTAGAAGGCAAATCCAAAGAGGATTTCGTGCCTCTTAGATTCCTTGGGTTCCAAGGAGTCCAAAGTTGTAAAGAAAAGGCAATAAGAAAAGAAAATAGCAATTAAGTATTTCCTTGTTAATAAAGAAATTGAAAACATTGATGAAATAGGGGAAATAAGTGAAAAGAGGTATTTTTGAGTTATCCATAGTGGGATTTCGTATCCCAATGATTCCTAATAATAAAAGGAATACTAATGAGGAAAATGAGAGAGAAATAAAAGAGAAATCTACAAAAGGAAATATTTTAAGAAATAAAATAGGATAATGAAAATAATGCATATTGATGCATTTAAGGATGATGAGTATTCCTTTAAAAGGAATTTCGAAATCTTTGAGTCCCTTGGGATCCGAGGAGTCCCAATAAAGAGGAAAGAAAGAGAAAATACCATAATTATAAAATAAAGGAATAATGGGAATACATAATTAATGGATTATGTAAATTTACTAAAAAGAAAATAATTGCCACTAAAAGAAAAGAGGATTTCGTTCCTATGGTTTAAAAAGGAGATGAAAGAGGAATTTCACATTCCTAATATCCATATAATAGGATATATTCAAAGGACAAAGAGAGAGAGAGAGAGAGAGCTTATTTCCTTATGAAGGAATTATATTCCTATTAGGAAAGAGCTTTACTAAATCATGGGTGAGCACCATGGGGAGTGGATACTCTCCCCTATAAGAGGGGTAGAGCCCTGGGCCGAAGCCAGGAGAGAGATCCCACATATCCCTTCTTCTTTCTCTCTTCTTCTTCTTCATCTTCTTGGGAAAAACCCTAACCATGAAGGCTTGGTTATAACGCAAGCAACGAAGGTCATGACGTCGTCCTAGTGAGGGCATGGTGTTTCTTGGGCAGCCCATGGATGATCGAGCAACACCACGTTGCTCCCGCATGTGCACATCGTCACCGGAAGGCTGCAGCAAGGCTGCGTCTCGCAGGCCGAGCACCGCGCCCCTAACCATCTGAAGCGCCTGAAATAGGCTTGGTCGAGTGCGGCCAAGAACGGCAGAGCCAGGGAACGAGTTCCAAGGAAGATCGTGCCTTGGAAAGGGGGGAAAGATCCCGCGAGTTCCTGCAGCGCGGCTGCATGGGGGCTGTGAGTCGCGGGCGTCCTGGGGTTACTCATGGCCATATTGGTCGCGTCTTGAAGGCGCTGTGCATACCCCAGGGTGCGACGGAGCTACAGGGCCCTCCTTGGTGTCCGACGAGGCCAAGGGAGGCAAGGAGGAGCCACGCAAGGGCGGCTAGGGCGGCCACTGCCAAGCAACCCGAGGTAGAAGAAGAGGGAGGGCCGGTTGGACCGATTTGCCCTTCGCGGGTGGAAGAAAAGGCCGACTTAACCGAGGGCAAGGAGGACATTTCGAAATGTTTCTAATCTCGCAAGGACGTTGCATGGTAAAGTGACGTGGCGCCATCCCATTGGTCAGAAGTAAGTTAACTTTGTTAAATTCATATCTCCTCAACCGTAACTCGGATTAGCACGCATAAAATATGAATTTTGCTCAGAAAAACGAAGGGAATCCATTAAAAATAAAATTGAAGCATTATTTCTTGTGCAATTCAAAAAGTAATGGAAGATATCAACTTTAATGTATTAATGTTTAAAGTACCCTATTTTGATATCATTAAAGCGAATAGTAGGGTTTAATAGATGATTAAAGTTGATCTTAACCTGTTAATGATGAAAAGGCACATTAGGAACAAAAAGGATGAAATTTGCATATAATTAGTTTAATTTGGAGTTTATGTGCATAAATAGGCTTTAATGGGCCTTGAAACCCTAATGTTGACTAAATCGACTAGTAATGACTTTAATTGATTAATTTCATGATTAAAGTGGAATATGTTGAATCTAAGCTAATTCGAGCATTAAAGTTCTTAATTGATGGATAAATACCCTAAATGAAGTAATTAGGGTTTTCTCATGAATTAAGGTAGAATTGGTGATTAATAACGTTCATATGAGTAATAGAGTATAATGAATTACACAATGATGATAAATAAGCATAAGGATCTTGTCATGGATGAAAAGGATAAAAGTGACAGTTTTATTGTAAGATAAGTTTAATGGGTTTAATTGATGGACAATGATGCCTTTAATTTGAAAATAAGGTTAAATGTTGTAAAGGGATAACCTTAATATCTTTTGTGAATAATTAGGGTTTAAAACAGTAAAAGATCAAAGGAAACCCTAATTGCAATAGAAACCCTAAAAATGAAATACTAACCCTAGGACTCGAATAGGTCTATTAGACTCGGATACCATGATCCATGATAGAAGATATTGGATGTTTGTTTCAGGATCTTATTGAATGCTTGCTTGCCTTGTTGATTGGACTATTCTGTTTCAAGTCTGCTTAACAGGTATGTGGTTACGCTTATGAATAACCGCATTAGTTTCCCGTGTGTTTGCCGGATGGTTAATCGCATTGACTGCAACTAAACTGTTTGGATGTTCATACTTGCAAATCATAAAGTCACTATGATTATCACATTAATAGTAGAAGCATGTATTCTCGCACCTACATGCCACCCTGATGGATGATGCCAAAGGTCATGCCCGGATGGGTAGACAAATGGACACCTTGAGTGGTGACCCCAGGCACCAAGAAGGTGGCCTATGATATTGCATGACTAGTGGACACCATGAGTGGTGACCCCCAGGCACCAAGCTCGGGATTGAGAAGGTGGCCTTAAGTCATTGGCAAAGGGCACCCTAAGGTGGGTATGCCAGGGTTAGGGCAAAAGCGGTGGAGAATATCATACTGAAAAGTGTAAATTGGCTTGTTAAATAATTTGATTATGATATTTAAATTGTTAGCCATATGTGCAAACTTTTGGTTGTCCCCACATACCAGTATATTTAGATATACTGACCGACGTTTTGTTTGTCGGCATTTTAGGTACAATGAAAAGAACAAACAGTAAAGTGGCATATGTGGAATTAAATGAGAAGTAACATACACAGGAGGATTAGTTAGAGTAACATCTTCATGGATAGAAGTTTAGAAATCCCAGTTTTTCCAAGGTAAGAAAAGTTTTTATTTTATACCAGTTTTCAGTTTAGTTGGTAAAGTTTATTAATTATTACTGATTATTTGTCGAACCTTTGATCCTGTATAATGGATAACGGCACCGACCTTTCGGTCTCCCTTAATTGGGAGTTATCGGGAGGCGGGGTCGTTACAATTGGTATCAGAGCATAGGTTCCTCATCTAATCTTTAATAATTATTAAATTTTACAAATTCCGTAGAACCCAAGGGAGTTATTAGAGGATTATCCGAAAGACTGAGGTGACTAGAAAAGGATCACGACCGGGGGCTGGCAATATTTTCCTCCGCACCGCTAGTCGGAATACGAGGACTCCCGGATCTGTGTGACTGCCTGGCCAAAGTCTTAGGGTATGAATCGAAATAAGATACCTTTTAGGACTCTCTTATCTCGTTCATCCTTTCTCAACTCAAATTCTGTTAAGGACATTAAGGATTAGGGTTTTCTCCCTTTCCCTCACCCTCTTGAGGTATGGGTAAGGTTGATAAGGATTAAGGAATCCTCCATCAAATTAATAAAAAGCATGTAAATAAGATGTCATGGACATAAGTTAATAGTGTAAGCGTAAAGGAATAGATACATGCTTAGGTCGTATGACACGAGTTGTCATTGCCCTCAGGAGAGACATGAGAATAGACCTCCTTGGTAGGAGGATGTGTAGAGAGAGTTAGTCTGGGAGGTGGAGACCTCCATTACAGGTAGAAACCTAGCACATCCTTTTAGGATGATGGTAACCCTAACCCTAAGTGAAGGTTAGAGATAGAGATGACATGATGAGTTAGACCGAGTGTGTGGTTGGACATGCCTTGGGATCGTCATATGGGCCATGAGAGGTTGGATAACCTAGTACCTTTGGTTACCCAACCCTGGAGAGGGTCGTGCATGTTTGGGCGAAGGGTAACTCGTTCATGGATGAGGTTAGAGAAGAGCCTATAGGGCTGTTACCAGTAGGATATAACTTGTACCCAGAGTGCGTCAGTAATGGTGACATTAAACGAAACCCTAGTCAAGGGATCATGATGAATGGCTTATGAGATAAGCATAAGGGGTTATGGATAACCTTGAGTAAACATAAGTTTGAGTATAGGCTTCTTTCAAGTAAGGGCATGCTTAGGAGTTTGATCCTTCATAAAGACAGGGCCTCTTATAGAGAGGTTGGTTGTAGGATTAGCTCTAGAGAGAGGGAGCAGACCTCGGCCAAGAAAGTTGGAAGCCTAAAACCCCAAAACTTGAGAAACGGTGGGAGTCGATAAGGATGCGACCTAAGTGGACGATAATGGTTGCCTCATGCATGATCCCTGGAGGTTGATGATGTCTTGGGAGTAACCAAATCCTAGAGGGAGGATGATGCTTCTGGTACCTATGGTACAAGTGATTACCTACTAGATGAGATAGAGAGTGCTTTAGACCCTGAGGAGGTTAAGGCACCAGTTGTGAGGTTTTATACCTAGTAGTTGTCCAGGAAGAGGAATCAACTCTGAAGTGTTGATTGAGTAGAAAGACCATGGGAGTACATGACATATCTCGGACATGCTTGATTCATGGTTAAGAGTTTGAACATGCAGTTGGATACCCAAAAGTGAATATAGTGTTCCTAGGCCTAGGAGGGGAAGCAGTATACTCGATGCTCATGATGAGATTTGAGTCTCTATAGTTTCGAGCATGGTACTCATCATGTGTAGAGGTAAAGGAAATCCCTTAAGTTAAGGGTATGTTTGATGAACCCCTCACAACTAAGTTGATCTAATGTTGAGGATGATAACAAGTATGACCTATCATGGTTTAATAGGTGGTCTACTTGTGCCTTAGTAGTTGTCGAGTTAGGCATGCTCATGTGAAGGTAAACCCTAAGGGCAGTTGTGACCTTTTTGTCAAGAGTTGTAGTTTCCTCCCATCCTGGGAGAGGGACCCTTTGGTAGGGTGTATACCAGTTTTGTTGGTTTTGAGGTGACCTAAAGAGGTCTCATAGGGTCTTGAGAAGCTAAGTGAAGAGTACATGGTACGAGAATGAACCAGTAAACCCATAAGATAACCATCTCTAGGTGCATGTGGATGTGTTACCATGGAGGTAGCTGATATTGGACCTGACCAAGGTAGGCAGGTTGCCATGACCCCTATGAAGGAATGAAAGTCAAACAAGAATGCAGAGAGAGATGATGAAGGATTGGGTAAGGTTCTATGCTGAACATGTACTATGATATAATCCTAAGTCTATCCTTGGGTCAGGTAGGGATAAGACCGATGGAAGTAGGAGTTTCCTGATTCCCTAGTTGCACATGACCATAGGGTCGGGAGGTAACAGCTATCATTGTCTGAGGGCCATGGGTTGGGAGATTGATCACCTTCATGAACTCATGTGACCCAAAGGGCAAATGAGTAGGGCACTCTCTGGTGCATATGGGAAGAGGGATGACTCCAAAAGTGCCGGTACCCTATAGACCTAGAGGATATGACCAAGGATTGTGTGTAAACCCAAGTAGGTTCGAGGCCAGTTTTCCATGGAAGTAACGTTGATATAATGATGATTGTGATATAAAGACATGAGTTGCACGTTTCAACGGAGAGTTGAAAGTGTACTGGCGAGGTGGGCTGTACCATCCCTACTCTTGGAATAGGAAGAACTCTGTATTTGGACGGCCGCCAAATGCTTATTTCTTCTTGTTATGAGAGTGAGAGATAGGACAATATGCATGCCATACACCAAGGACAAGGATGTTGTGAGTTGGAACGTTGCTATAAGGAATAAGGATAGAGATGTGGAAGGAATGATACATGGATGGTTCGCAACCACTAAGAGAGGTAGTGTAGCCAGCTTATGAGGATGTTTTATCAAGAGCTATGTGGAATTTGCAAGTTAACCAAACTTGAGTTCGATCACAGTGAGGATGAACTCAGAGCTTCTTGATAGACTTAGAGTCTGAGATGAGATGATAAGTATAATACATGGAGGTGTATGTTACCTAACACCTAAGAGGTGGTAATGAATGCTCTGGTTGAGATATAGTGCCTAGCTTAGCTGGAAGCTAGAAGAAGTTGAGGTTGTTCGACTAACCCTATGTTTGAAAAGAGGATGTGTTTTAACACACAGAGGAATAAGATATGTTTGTTTGGTTAGCCAGTTTAGTCCTTGATGTAGTAGAAGGATGGTGATAAAACCTCAGATACACTTCTTTGGATAGGAAGGTAATAAAACCCTTTTTAGAGTGGTTTAGGGTTTTCGAGGTATCAAGTTTGAGGAATCATAACAATACAGGAGGTCATGTTATACCTTGGTACTACAAAGATAGTAAGTGATAGTAGCAGTCTGGATGCTTAAAACAAAGATGCATGAAGCATGTGGCCATGCAAGCCAGGAGGTGAAGGACGAACACCATTAACCCAGTGCATGGATATAAAGTATAAAGAGTTCCCGAGAGGGAATGGGAGTTCATCACTATGGATGTTGTGAGTCTCTCCTAGACCAAGAAGGCCAAGATACAATATGGGTTATGGTAAATCGCCTTACCTAGAAGACATGAGAAAGGAAGAGTTCTGTCAAGGGACAGATCTGGTTGAACTACATATGAAAAGAGATGATTCAACTACACCATGATGCGAATTCAAAAGTTTTTGATGTGACCTAAAGGTTCACTTCCATGAGGTGGAAGTAGATACATGAAGAGCTCAGTGTTTGTACAGTTTATCACCCCATACTAATGGACAATATGATCCAGACTAGTGGGTCTGATGAGAGCATGTGTACTCATTTAGGGTGATACATAGAGACAGTTCCTGAGATGTGATGTTAACCACCATGGCCTTTATCGGGATGCAAGATGTTCCATAAGGAGGTAGTGTCGGTCACCACTTCATTATGACGATGTTGGTGAAGGAGGCCTCGCGAAGGTCATAAAAGAACCCTAGGTGTGTGTAGATGACGTCGCTTTGATCATGCAATGGCTGAGAGAGAGCCCAGTGGTGACATGAGTCACGAGCTGATGCAAAGCAGACTGACATGCAGTTCACTGTGGAGGAATAATGTGAAAATCCGACCCCTCTAAGCTACAGCTAAGAGAGCTGAATCCCCGATATAGGGATCCATTTGAGATGGATTGGTGGAGATGGTTGTGTTTAGTCTTACCCCTCAGGATAACATGATGTGTAATGTGTTCCATGAGTCTGATCTAGAGCACTATGTGAGGTACCCAAGCCATGTGTTGAGCCCTGAACCTATTCAGCGTTTGAGAGGCTGAAATATCCTGAGTTACCTATGAGGGTACGATATACCAAGGTAAGAAAGAACTCATATGGAAGCATATGAGATAATGAAGGTTCATGGGAAACACCATGGAAAGGGTGAAGCCACATGGGAGCCATGATGGACATATGAAAGGCTTATCCTGTTTGTTTGCTTGCTTGATGGAATTTTGAGGGCAAAATTCTCATAAGAGGGGAAGGATGTTACAACCCCGAATGTTGGGTTCACTTGTTGAGAAATTTAATTTCTCATAATAAAGATAAATGAACAAATAATGGATGAATGCATGGATTTCATTTACAATAGCCTTGTTGTTTGATTTGTGGGCTTTATTGGCTATTGGGCCCAATAACAAGGATATTCAATTAATTAATGAATAACTGAGATTTAGAGATAAGAAAGGTTTGGAAACCTCTAGAAGGCAAATCCAAAGAGGATTTCGTGCCTCTTAGATTCCTTGGGTTCCAAGGAGTCCAAAGTTGTAAAGAAAAGGCAATAAGAAAAGAAAATAGCAATTAAGTATTTCCTTGTTAATAAAGAAATTGAAAACATTGATGAAATAGGGGAAATAAGTGAAAAGAGGTATTTTTGAGTTATCCATAGTGGGATTTCGTATCCCAATGATTCCTAATAATAAAAGGAATACTAATGAGGAAAATGAGAGAGAAATAAAAGAGAAATCTACAAAAGGAAATATTTTAAGAAATAAAATAGGATAATGAAAATAATGCATATTGATGCATTTAAGGATGATGAGTATTCCTTTAAAAGGAATTTCGAAATCTTTGAGTCCCTTGGGATCCGAGGAGTCCCAATAAAGAGGAAAGAAAGAGAAAATACCATAATTATAAAATAAAGGAATAATGGGAATACATAATTAATGGATTATGTAAATTTACTAAAAAGAAAATAATTGCCACTAAAAGAAAAGAGGATTTCGTTCCTATGGTTTAAAAAGGAGATGAAAGAGGAATTTCACATTCCTAATATCCATATAATAGGATATATTCAAAGGACAAAGAGAGAGAGAGAGAGAGAGCTTATTTCCTTATGAAGGAATTATATTCCTATTAGGAAAGAGCTTTACTAAATCATGGGTGAGCACCATGGGGAGTGGATACTCTCCCCTATAAGAGGGGTAGAGCCCTGGGCCGAAGCCAGGAGAGAGATCCCACATATCCCTTCTTCTTTCTCTCTTCTTCTTCTTCATCTTCTTGGGAAAAACCCTAACCATGAAGGCTTGGTTATAACGCAAGCAACGAAGGTCATGACGTCGTCCTAGTGAGGGCATGGTGTTTCTTGGGCAGCCCATGGATGATCGAGCAACACCACGTTGCTCCCGCATGTGCACATCGTCACCGGAAGGCTGCAGCAAGGCTGCGTCTCGCAGGCCGAGCACCGCGCCCCTAACCATCTGAAGCGCCTGAAATAGGCTTGGTCGAGTGCGGCCAAGAACGGCAGAGCCAGGGAACGAGTTCCAAGGAAGATCGTGCCTTGGAAAGGGGGGAAAGATCTCGCGAGTTCCTGCAGCGCGGCTGCATGGGGGCTGTGAGTCGCGGGCGTCCTGGGGTTACTCATGGCCATATTGGTCGCGTCTTGAAGGCGCTGTGCATACCCCAGGGTGCGACGGAGCTACAGGGCCCTCCTTGGTGTCTGACGAGGCCAAGGGAGGCAAGGAGGAGCCACGCAAGGGCGGCTAGGGCGGCCACTGCCAAGCAACCCGAGGTAGAAGAAGAGGGAGGGCCGGTTGGACCGATTTGCCCTTCGCGGGTGGAAGAAAAGGCCGACTTAACCGAGGGCAAGGAGGACATTTCGAAATGTTTCTAATCTCGCAAGGACGTTGCATGGTAAAGTGACGTGGCGCCATCCCATTGGTCAGAAGTAAGTTAACTTTGTTAAATTCATATCTCCTCAACCGTAACTCGGATTAGCACGCATAAAATATGAATTTTGCTCAGAAAAACGAAGGGAATCCATTAAAAATAAAATTGAAGCATTATTTCTTGTGCAATTCAAAAAGTAATGGAAGATATCAACTTTAATGTATTAATGTTTAAAGTACCCTATTTTGATATCATTAAAGCGAATAGTAGGGTTTAATAGATGATTAAAGTTGATCTTAACCTGTTAATGATGAAAAGGCACATTAGGAACAAAAAGGATGAAATTTGCATATAATTAGTTTAATTTGGAGTTTATGTGCATAAATAGGCTTTAATGGGCCTTGAAACCCTAATGTTGACTAAATCGACTAGTAATGACTTTAATTGATTAATTTCATGATTAAAGTGGAATATGTTGAATCTAAGCTAATTCGAGCATTAAAGTTCTTAATTGATGGATAAATACCCTAAATGAAGTAATTAGGGTTTTCTCATGAATTAAGGTAGAATTGGTGATTAATAACGTTCATATGAGTAATAGAGTATAATGAATTACACAATGATGATAAATAAGCATAAGGATCTTGTCATGGATGAAAAGGATAAAAGTGACAGTTTTATTGTAAGATAAGTTTAATGGGTTTAATTGATGGACAATGATGCCTTTAATTTGAAAATAAGGTTAAATGTTGTAAAGGGATAACCTTAATATCTTTTGTGAATAATTAGGGTTTAAAACAGTAAAAGATCAAAGGAAACCCTAATTGCAATAGAAACCCTAAAAATGAAATACTAACCCTAGGACTCGAATAGGTCTATTAGACTCGGATACCATGATCCATGATAGAAGATATTGGATGTTTGTTTCAGGATCTTATTGAATGCTTGCTTGCCTTGTTGATTGGACTATTCTGTTTCAAGTCTGCTTAACAGGTATGTGGTTACGCTTATGAATAACCGCATTAGTTTCCCGTGTGTTTGCCGGATGGTTAATCGCATTGACTGCAACTAAACTGTTTGGATGTTCATACTTGCAAATCATAAAGTCACTATGATTATCACATTAATAGTAGAAGCATGTATTCTCGCACCTACATGCCACCCTGATGGATGATGCCAAAGGTCATGCCCGGATGGGTAGACAAATGGACACCTTGAGTGGTGACCCCAGGCACCAAGAAGGTGGCCTATGATATTGCATGACTAGTGGACACCATGAGTGGTGACCCCCAGGCACCAAGCTCGGGATTGAGAAGGTGGCCTTAAGTCATTGGCAAAGGGCACCCTAAGGTGGGTATGCCAGGGTTAGGGCAAAAGCGGTGGAGAATATCATACTGAAAAGTGTAAATTGGCTTGTTAAATAATTTGATTATGATATTTAAATTGTTAGCCATATGTGCAAACTTTTGGTTGTCCCCACATACCAGTATATTTAGATATACTGACCGACGTTTTGTTTGTCGGCATTTTAGGTACAATGAAAAGAACAAACAGTAAAGTGGCATATGTGGAATTAAATGAGAAGTAACATACACAGGAGGATTAGTTAGAGTAACATCTTCATGGATAGAAGTTTAGAAATCCCAGTTTTTCCAAGGTAAGAAAAGTTTTTATTTTATACCAGTTTTCAGTTTAGTTGGTAAAGTTTATTAATTATTACTGATTATTTGTCGAACCTTTGATCCTGTATAATGGATAACGGCACCGACCTTTCGGTCTCCCTTAATTGGGAGTTATCGGGAGGCGGGGTCGTTACACAGTCAATCTTCCCCGACATCCTCAACAATCCCCCACTCTAAATTTTATCCTCAAACAATACAACCAATGATTTTCCCATCCTAGGTACTCCTTATCTAAGTACAACTATGTTCCCCTTTTCTATATGGAAGAATTATGACATTTTACCAGTCACGGTTACTCACTAAGACTTACGCCTGTGCGGGGAGCTGGTTGGGGCATCATTGGCCCACTTTTCTTAATGAGAAGGCACCCAATCATCGCAACCAGATCGGTATTTTAAGCTAGATCGGCATACCAAGTGGGTTGTTTCATGCCTCTGTTTGCAAGTTTTAATAATTTTAAATTTTAGTTTGATTATTTTCAACTGATAGAATCAGGGTCAAGTTGTTACTAGAGATAAATTTTCCTAAGTGGGTTCATCGTTGGGTTGTTGCATGAAGTACTTGAGAGTAGTTCATTCATGACGATATGGGAAGAACATCATTTAAAATTTAATGTCTATTACAATTTGCTATCACTCATGTTTTCATATATAATTTGTAAAACCACAAAAAATAGTTGGTTGGTATGACATTTTCATCGAATATAATGGTCACTATCATTTATACTCAATTTTAAGACAAGACAAACCACAACGGGTGATAAGCACTATTGTAAAAATGATAAATATGTACAGTAGAATCAAAGCATGTGCCATGTAATATGGTGATAATATGTACAGTAAAATGACAATATAACTATTGTGATATGTTCACGCCAAACACTGACAAGCCAGCAAAAATGGGAACGATGTACGCCGATGTGTACTTGCTTAAAAAGCTGCAACTCCAACTCACGTGTCTTGACAAGTATGACATGAACCATAAGTATTAGACCATCATAGCTTTTTAATCTTCTAAGTGTATTTTCTCTAATTTAAGTATAGCTTTTAGTCATCAAGAAAATTTTCCTAAATAAACATGTCGGGTGTCTATTCATAGGTATAGAGATATACATAGACTTCTCATTTAGGGTTCCCATGATATGCATATTGGTCTGTCTTTCATTAATGATGATTGTGGAGTATAAGAACTTGGGGTTCCTATAATATAAAAATTAGTTAGGCTTTGGTTATAGAGCACTCCTTTTAGCACCATGACACCTAGGCTGAAGTGAGCATGGAGCTTTATTCACGCTTGGTTAAGATGATGTCAAGTTATGAGCTAAATAGAATCCATACCACTCTGGTGCGTCTACCTCCTAGATGCACCTTAACAAGCAATATGAAAACGATACTAAACATGAGCACTAATCAGACTTGCCAAGGCAAGGTGCTAAGAGCCAAAGCAATGTACCTTGGTAAACCTTGGCTCATGTATGTTTTTATCAGTGTATTAAAAAATGGCCCAGGCGGCCGCTTAATTGGCCAAGACACCCATCCGCTTAATTTTGCCCTAAGCACCCGTTTACTCGGTTTGAAGAAAAGCGCCTGCTTTTTTCCCACTTTTTCCCACTTTTTTGCCCGCTTTTTTCCGCTTTTTGAAAAGAATGTTGCTGTAAGCATGTAATGTTAAATAAATATATAATCCAAGTAGTATTGAGTATAATATATGAAGATTTTATACATCAAATGTTCTATAATATACCTAGTCCTACTTAGAATGCAAACTTTGTATGTAAGTTGTATATAATAGGGTACTGTTGTAATAATCCAAGTAAATATCGTATTACTCTATTATACTTCAAATGGTTTTACTAATTTTCTTGCAGATTTTGTTCATCACTAATTGATACTACTGGTTAGTATTACTGATTTCCTTAGAAAGTATATTTTTATATACACATACATGTAATTTTGTATATAAATATATAAGTTTTTAAGCATCTGCTTTTTCAAAAATCGCCCGCCTTCTGCTTAATCGGCTACAAGGTCCCGTCTGCATGCCTCCCGCTTCACACTTTTTAAAACATTGGTTTTTATTTATAGTCTCTAATTCGTAATACAAGGTGTTCAATAACATTCATAATCATGAATTATGCACCATTATAAATCTTATATAACATTTTCAAAATCACTATTTCGAATGATATTTATTGTAAAGACAATTTTATATTAATCATAAGCACGAACCAAAAGATATAAAACATGTTTAACATTTTCAAAATAGTTATTTTCAAAAGATATTTTTCTTATGTAGCCTGATTATTTGAAATTACAAGTAGCATCATGATAATATTCTTGATTTTTTTTCTTTTCTATTTTTCTCTTTTTCCTCTTTTAAACTCCTCTTCATAGTCCCATCTCACCTTAACATCTACTACGTTGATTCCCTAATTTCATCAATGCAAGGTCATGGTACCATCAATGCTTTCACCGAGTCGTTTGAATGCAATATACAAATATGAATTTTCTTCTTCAATGTGACTTCATAGGAAAATATGCTAGTTAAGCACTTTTATAAATTACGAGACATCCTAGGAAAATATTTAGAAAAATAATGCCAAAATTAGATGTTGTCAACTACTCGTTGTTTGTCTCTATGCAAGACTCAACTCAACTGTACGGAGAATATTGAACATGGTCTGACAAAAGAAGTTCGAAAACTCAGTACCAAGATACCAGTCGCCAGTGACAAGTTGCTAGAAAATGCGGCTAGTGAAAGATCACATGGCATGTAAGTACTATTAAGTAAGATCGTAGTAAAAAAAATAAAACCTATTTGGATATGAATCGTGTACAGGTCATAAAAAGAGTCGAATGAGTACAACTGACAAGCATGACTTTTCTTCTTCAATGTGAAGGATGATAAGAAATCGTGTTAGTTAAGCACGTTTACTCATTACAAGATATCCGAGGAAGATATTTAGAAAGTCATCCAAAAATTAGGTCTTAGCAGATACCATTGCTTATACCTAAGCAAGATTCAACTCACGAGAAATAAAAGAGAAGAATCATCCTCAAGAATTTATACAAACCTAATCACGAATTTTGCTACTACCACTTATTCAGAAACTACAATAAATTAAAAGAAAATACTCTAATGAACTTAAGAATCCCAAATCTGCTACAGGCATTCATTTAGCGAGCTATGGTCCCTACAGTCCGAGACACTTCACCTGAAGTAGTGAGACATCCTACTGGTACTATGCCAGAACCAACCATGCTCTGGTAAGATTCCA
Source organism: Alisma plantago-aquatica (assembly GCA_963693085.1). Lineage (NCBI taxonomy): Eukaryota > Viridiplantae > Streptophyta > Magnoliopsida > Alismatales > Alismataceae > Alisma > Alisma plantago-aquatica. The sequence goes on along the minus strand of OY856409.1, from coordinate 995,758,201 downwards.
TCAGTTTGCAAGGGGTACCTGAACGACTCTAATGAGTTTTTGGGTGATACTACTAGGCACATCATATTCGCATCACTGTCGCAGTCATATACTTGTCAAGCACCACCGTAGACTCTCCTAAAAAATATAATTAATTTATGTTTTTATGACGAGCATAATTCAACCTTTATTCATTCAAATTAACGTATATAAAAAACAAAATAAAAGGACTCTCATGGCCTTTGGAATCCGCAATAAGCTATAAGAGGTCCATGTAGTGAGCAACAGTCCCTATAATCTGGGCCAGTGAGCCAAAAATAGTGAAGTCACCTCCTTGTACCACACTAGCACACTCGAACCAACCATGCTCTTGGGAAGATTTTTTTTTTAAATAAGCCAGGGGTCAATCTATTCATCCCACACCTCTCATGTGAGCAAAACATCATAAAAAGGAACACAGCTTCTGCTTATAAAATCGCAGATATCACCCACCCTACACATCAGACCCACATCCTAATCGTCGTTGTTCATCAGCACAACATAAGGCATGTGTCTCTTCTCCAAAGCGACCATCCCACGGATCTTCCTAGGGATCCTAAGGATATCTGTCGAGATAAAGAGGTCTGCCATCCTGCAGCCCCATTTCCCGATCTCCCTCGGTATAGAATTAAGGGTCTTGTGCACAACAGAACCCATAACACAAGCATTGATCAGTTCCGCTTTGAGCTCTCTAGCAAAGAGCGTCGCCCTCCAAGGTGCAGAAGCATCTTTCCACATAATATTGTAGATATTACCATCATCAATCTCAACTAAAGAAATCTGCAGCCTCTGATCTCTCGCAAGCTTGAGGCCGATCGTCACCGCTTGGAAGTAGGCCATAATGTAATCATCAGATCGGAGCCAAGCCCGAAAAGTTAAGCATACATCCGCATTGTGATTGTGAATAATACCAGCCCCCCATCTCCGGTAAGAGTCGTCCAGGCATTTTCTTTTTCCTACCGTAACATTCATCTTCAAGTTATATAGGTCAGGTGGCATCCACCTAAGCAGCCTGATCTCCCTCATCTTCAGCCTTGGATCTTCAATATGTTCCTCCCTCATCCTATTGTATCTCGACGTATCATGCCCAAGCCTGAAAGTCTTCCTCTTCATCATACTGTTGAGAAGTGTAATAATCTGATTCCACTCAAAGCTGACATCCCGATGTCTACCATCAAAGCGAGATGTGCACTGGATCCTCCAAATAGCCAGCGGGATGAGGGCAACGATCCTCCCAGCCACCCAGACTGAGAAGATATCAGAAAGACTCATCTCACACAACCCCAAGAGGGAGGGAAAGTTATTCGGCGCCTCCATCCCTGTGACATGAGTGAACTTCGACCAAAAGTGTCTGGCTACCTGCCCCCGGAATAGCAGGTGGAGAGTGTCCTCTTCAAGCGGATCCATGTAGCAATTGCACCGTGAGGCCATGGGGATACCACACATAATTCTGATATTATCATCCATCGGAGCAGCGCCTCTTGCCAATTTCCATATAATCGCACAGGCCTTGGGAGCATCAATCTTCCAGAGATAATGGAGGCCCGCCGGACCCTCAGATCGGGCGTCCCATAGGAGCTGCTTAACAGACTTTAGGGTGAACTTGCCACTAACCTCCGGTGCCCAAATCAGCTGATCCTCTTCTTCCGAGGCCAAAACACCTGCTCTCTCTATCAGATCCAAGCCACGCTCGTCAACAATTTGTCGTAGGGCGGCCCAATCCCAGCCACACCCCACAATCCAGAAGTCCTTAACCAGAAAAGGGTGCCTCTTGTCACTAGGCACCAGCGCATGATCAGCTAGTCTGTCCTCACACCACCATGCATCCCAAAAAGGGATCTCTCCATGCCCAATCAACCATCTGCACTTCGGGAAAATTTTCGGGAACATCTCCCATACCCTTCTCCAATAGGGGGATGGATTGCTGCTGATTTTGATCATAGGGGGATATGTACTCGATCGTCCATTGGCAGTATTAGCATACTTATCTTTATAGAAGGATGCCCACAACGAGTCACCTGCAAGAATTTCCCAGCAAGCCTTAGCTATAAAGGCTTCGTTGATCATCTTCAGAGGGACTAAGCCCAAACCGCCATTTTCCAAAGGTGTCGCAACCCTTTGCCACCCTACCCAACTTCTTCTGTGATTGTTGTCTCTGTCCGCCCATAGGAACTTCGTCAACTTACTCTCAATACGGTGGATGATCCCCGCCGGTAGACCTACTGCCTCAGCAGTATAAAGGGATATGGAAGATAACACATGGGCAATCAGCATACGACGACCAGCAAAGGACAGCAATCTGGCTTTCCAAGAGGCCACCTTGGAGTTTATCTTACTCAAAAGGAAATCATAGTCCCCCATCTTAGTTCTTCCTTTTGAAATCGGGATGCCTAAATAGATGAAAGAGTCTGCGGGCGCTACAATTCCAAAATCTGTAGCAATACTGCAAGCAAGAGGTATGTCATCTCCACCAACAACACATACCGACTTGCTTGTGTTAATCCGCTGACCAGTGGCCCTCTCATAGGATAAGAAAATTCTTCAAACCTCCTGAATAGAATTCCGGTCAGCATTCAAGAAAATCACAAGGTCATCAGTGTACAGCAAGATAGAGGGAGCAAGGGCATTTCCTCTAGTAATGAATCTAGAGATACCATGGTTCAGCGTCAAGCTAACAATCTTCCTGTAGAGGAGCTCTTCAAAAATAATAAAAAGGTATGGCGATAGAGCGTTCCCTTGTTTAAGGCCCTTGGCGAACATGGAAGAAGCCCGTCGTCTCCTCCCCAATAGAAACAGTAGCCCATGCATACATGAAGAAGCTCATACAGAGCTCTACAGACTCGGGCAAGAACCCAAATGCAGAAAGGACCTTACGCAAGACATCCCATTCAACCCGGTCATAGGCCCTCGACATGTCGAACTTAATCACAGCGTTGGGCATGTCCTTCCCCTGATTAATGTCATGCATCACCTCCTTAGCTAAGCAGATATGGTTCGTAATATCGGAACCCTTCATGAAAGTAGCTTGGGGTAGAGATATCATCCGTGGCAGAAGAAGAGAAAGCCGATTACTGAGAATCCTTGCCAGGACACGGAGGGCTACGTTCTCGATAGAAATCGGCCTAAAGTCTGTAACCAAATGACGTGGATCCTCATTCGTGGGGACGAGAAGAATTCTGCAACAAAACAAGCCTCGATGACAAATCTGCCCCACAAAGAAGGAGCGCGCCATAGCCAAAAAAATCCCCTCCTAAAATGTGCCACGCTGCCTTGTAAAACGGGATAGTGAATCCATCAGGGCCTGGGGCGGCAGTGTATTCCATCATGCTCAAAGTCTCCAGAACCTCATCTTCTTGGGGGGGGGGGCACAGCAAGGGAGCAACTATCGTCAGCTGATATGCACATCGGGATCTCATCAAGGAAGGAGTCCAGATCCTCCATATCTAACTCAACTTGTTCAGTATACAGCTGTTGGAAATACTCCGCCGCCTTGAGCGCCACCTCCGTAGGATCAGCAACCGTGGTGCCATCTTGCATCACAAGGGAAGTCAGCCTCCTGCGTCGTCTCCTGGTTTTCACCATAGCATGGTAGAAGGGGGTGTTCCACTCCCCATCTTGGAGCCATTTAATCATGGCCTTCTCCTTCCACACTGCTTCCTCAGCGTCGAGCAACTGCTGTAGCTCAGCTTCAGCCATCTTTAAGTTGTCTTCATTAATAGCAGTGGGGTTTTCATCATAAGCACTCTGAGTGATAAAAACGATGTCTTCCAAGTCCTTAATCCGTTGGGATAAGTCCCCAAACTTCCTCTTGCTCCAAGATTTTAAGGCCGATCTCGCCTTCTTCAGTTTGCTGTAGAAAACAAAAGATGGATGTCCCACGACCGGCTCAGCCCATGACTCCTCAATGATCTGCAAGCACTCCTCATCTTGAAGCCAGGACGAAGCAAAAGAAAAATGTGCCTTTCTGATACGGTGGTCCTGAGAGCCAGGGATCGTGACTATAGGACAGTGATCTGATACCCTGGACCTGGTGAGATGGACGGATCTAGTCGTAGGCCTCTCCCCAATCCATGCCTCATTTGTGAAAACCCTATCAAGCCTTTCCCAGATTGTTGGAGTGAGCAGCTATTTGTTGACCCAGGTGAAGCGACTTCCTTCAAAAGGTATCTCTCTAAGAAGGGCATCCGCAATCATGGAGTTAAAATCAAGCATATCCTGGAAGGCTGGGGCATTTCCACCACGTTTCTCCAGACCATCCCTCATAGTGTTGAAATCACCAGCTATAAGCCATCGAGAGTCACCAATGTCCGAAGCTAAGCTCACCATTTTCTCCCACAGAATTCTCCTCTCGGCATTGTCATAGCTTGCATAAACCGCCATCACAAAGAAGGAAGGGCCATCATTCCTCCCAAACCTGACCGTAATGTGTTGCGTATGTACCCTAAACACCAAGGGACTCATGCTCTGATCAGCAAAAAACCAAATCTTCCCATTAACATCATCGTTGTCCACGACCCAGTCCAAACGAACAAGGTCCAAAAGCTCTGCAGCCTGCTCCGCATGGAGAAAGGGCTCGAAAAGGCATATCACGCCATGTTTAAAACGGCCGCACATTCTTCTTAAGACTCTCCTGGTAGGGTTATTAGCAGCCCCCCTTATATTCCAGAAAATCGATGTACAGTCCATAAACAAAAGCTGTACCGCTGGAAGATACAAGTCGCTAAAGGATTAACGACTGTATCTCCACCCATCCTCCCAGCTGGAAGTCTCCAGGTATTCTCCTTCATCTACTGACCACCACCTTCTAGAGCGGTCTCTTCTGTTAGATAAGCTATGGCGATGGGGCCTGCGGTCCTCCCTCGTATCTCTTCTGGAGCCCTCTCTAGAGCGTCTCCTTCCCTCCCTTCTGTAATCCCTACCCCCATTCTCTCCATAAAACATGAAGTCCTCCAGACGAGTATGAGATAAGAATCTTCTATTCCCCTCTCCATCCACTATGACCCTCCTAGGAGAACGAGAAGTCCTCGGATGATCCTACCTAACCAGGGATGACTCTCTCGATCTCTGACGATCAGGCGGAGACGGAGGTCTCGGAGGCAAAACCACCAAAGCATTGGAAGTGGACTCCTCAGCAGGCACAACTAGAGCATCACGTGGAATATTTATCTCCTTCCCAACTTCTGTCAATTGTGTATCCCGTGAGCCAATCGGACCTCTAGCCACCATCTTCAAATGAACAACGGTTCTTCTCATGCCAAAGGTGAGGGAAACAAATTGGGGTATGTCTTCACTAAAAGCTTCCATCTGTATAAGGATACCGGACAGGTCGTCTGCTTTCTTCTGCCAATCCGATATGTGGACAAGATTACCGAAGGATCTGGTGATGCTCGCGATCGATCTGTCATCTCTACAAATAATAGGAATATCAGTCAGCCAAAACCAGAAGGACTCCTTTCTGTTGTGGCGCTCACCCCCTGCCAGGTGACTCAACTCAATTTTCCTATCCCTGAACAAAGGTATACCCTTCTCCACCACAACTCTTGCTTCCTCCGTACAGGAAAAAAAGGCAATCGCCTTCCTATTAGCAAATCGATAAAGATCTGCCGCACCTGGCCAGTAGTGTCGTAGGAAAAGGATCAGTTCACTCCATGATAGATCATAAGCCCATGAGATCTCGATCGCTTTCTCCATAGCCTCCGTCTTCAGTCTCCTCGTCTCATCATCCGGACCAAGGTCCACAGCAACCCTCTTTGGGACATGAGAGGGAGAACCCCTCGTCGGGTTTCCAGGTGTGAGAGGGGGGAACGCCGTCTTCGAATGAATATCTAGCGGAGCCCAAGATGTGTTCGATGGCCCCTTAAAAGAGCACCTCGCCGCAACATGGCCTGGTTGACGGCACTTATAGCAGATCTTCCTCCTTCTGCATTGGGCCTGCCAATGTCCCCTCCCCATACACCTAAAGCAAACGTCATGGGGTATATTGTAGAGAGGTTGCTTCCTTTGCGACCGATCAGGACCCCTGGACGGCACAGGACGATTAGCCGTAGATTCTTGCACCGGTCTCGCTTGAGAAGAGGGTGTCGTGCTGACCGCCGTCGCTTGAGTCTCCGCGTCAGCACTAACACCCGTCGTCGCCGATTGCGTCTCCGCACATGGGGTCTCCTGAGAAGCCGGAAGATTTCCCCAGTCTCCCAGGGATTCCTAAAAGACTCAGATGAGCTTTCCAACGACACTACTAGGTACAACATACCTACGTCACTATCGTAGTCATGTACCGATCGGGCACACCCTAGACTCACCTAGAAAGAAAAAATCAATATCCATTCTTTTATTTGCGCTTAGGATTTCATTAGTTTCATTTTATTTCATTGGCATGGGTCTTATTCATTTTTTAGGCTTTCATGCTCATTAGAGTTTTTTAGTTGTTTTTGAGATTGGGGCGCCAAGCCTTTTGTACATTTTTTATTTTCTTTTTAGACTCTAAAACCGAATTGTGAGAAGAAGGTAGTTCCTTCCAAAGATGTAGTCAAACTCGATTACAATTCAAACTCGTCAACCACAAGCCTGATTAACAGGTGAGATCAACTATGATCCAAAGAATCCTTAAGAGTTTAGACAAATTCATGAAAGGTCGATGGAGTTTGATCAATCGTCGGCTTAAACAACCATGCAAATCCTAGAAAAGTTGTCCACAAACTGAAACGAGTTGTTGACAAGTGACTTTGAACCCTAAGAGATGAAAAACACATACATGTAGAATCACTTGTCGAACATAATCATTAGAAAGTATTACCCTATTTAGTTACTAGATTAATCAGTCTATTATGTACATGGGATTGTTTGTCGTGGCCGTCAGGGTCTAGTCCAATTCCTTGTAACTTCCTCCTCTCCTAAATATAGGGCATGGGTGTACATATCTATTAATATATATTCTTGTTATATGTATTTTGTTATTTATTTTGTTATTTCCATATTATATGTGGACCTCTCTGTAAATGTTTCAGTTTTATACATATGAGGTGCACACATTGTGCAACCCTACGCTTCCCAAAATTACTGACTTTGTCACATGGTATCAGAGAAGTATTTAAAAAAAAACAATAACAGAATACATGCGCTTGTTAACAATAACCATGAAGCTCTAGAAGGATAACGATGAACTCAACCGAGTCTGAAAAATAAGCAAGAACCAAAAATCTTGGGGCAACCAAATAACGACCGTGAATGGTAGGTTAAATTCCTTGATATGAAATCATGATTAGTGTTAATCGTCAAGCTACAAATTATGTAAATCCATACTAAGTAGTAAAGGCTACTCTAGTATCAAAATAAACATGCAAATGTAAAAATAAAACAATTCAAACAACTGAAACAACTTAAGATTTCTATGATAAACATGATTGGCTCAAATATAACTATTGTGATTTGTTCATGCCAAACAATGACAAGCCAGCAAATTGGGAACGGTTAGGCTAGTGCGTACTTGTTTAAAAAGCCTCAACCCCCAAGTCACGTGTCTTGACAAGTATGACATGAACCATAAGTATTAGACCATCATGGCTCTTTAATTTTCTGAGTGTATTTTCTATAATTTAATTATAGCATTAAGTCATCAAGAGAATTTTCCTAAATACACATGTTGGGTGTCTATCCATAGTTATATAGATATACATAACTTCTCATAAAACACATATATAAGCCCAAAACAATAAATAAAACATTTATGAAGTACACTTCATTCATGCTAATTGTGAAGTATAATTAGTTAGGGTTCCTAATATGCATATTAGTCTGGATTTGGTTAACGCTAATTGTGGAGTATAAGTACTCGGGGTTCCTATAATATAAAAATTGTTCAGGTTTTGGTTATGGAGCACTCCTTCTGTTACCATGACACCTAGGTTGCAGTGAGCATGGAGCTTTATTCACGCTTGGTTAAGACGATGTCGAGTTAGGAGCTAAATAGAACCCATACCACTCTGGTGAGTCTACCTCCTAGATGCACCTTAACAAGTATAATATGGAAACGATACTAAACATGGACAGAAACATCAGCATGAATCAAACATGCTATGACAAGGTGTTGAGAGCCAAAGCAAGGTACCTTGGCAAACCTTGGCTCATGTATGTTATTATTTATAGTCCCTCATTCATAATGCAAGGTGTTTGATAATATTCATAATCATGAATTATGCACCATTATATATCTTGTATAGCATTTTCAAAATAACTATTTCGAATGATATTTATTATTAAGACAAGGTATAACATTTTTCATATTAAAAATGAACAGAAAAATGAGCACGAACCAAACTAGTTAAGGCAAGGTATTGAGAGTCAAAGTGAGGTGCCTTGGTGAGCCTTGGCTCCTATATGTTTTTATTTATATTCTCACATTTGTAATCTAAGGTGTTCATTATATTCAATCATAATCATGAATTATGCACCATTATAAATAATGTATAACATTTTCTGAATAGCTATTTTTAAAAGAAATTTATTATTTATGTAGCCTGATTATTTGAAAGTACATGTAGCATTCTTGATTTTCTTTTCTGTTTTTCTCCTTTCTTCCTCTTTTTCTTCCTCTTCATAGTCCCATCTCACCTTCTAAACTTGCTACGTTGATTCCCTAATATATGCACCTGAGCCACACATCACCTTAGACCAAATAATCCACTTACTCTAAGGCCCTGTTTGGCAGGGTGTAATTAGAGTACAAATTGTGTTTTATAATGAATGATGATTAAAAACATAGAGTTGGAACTACTAATAATTTATTTAGTTAGGTGTAACTGGATCTTTTATCTTTCATTTTTGTGTATTTGGTTGGCGAAGAAGGTCCAGTAAAACACAATGGCAACTATTGGTATTTATCTGTTCGTTTCGTGGTAAAGTAGGTGTTGTAGGCATCTGAAATCGCAATATGACCTCCGCACAGAGAGAGAGAGAGAGAGGGAGAAATAGAGAGAGAGACCACACCGGGGGTCACCTTCTGGCCACCATGTTATCATTTGTTGTTACAGCTACTGTTATAGCCTATAAAGAAAAAAACACATCGCTCCCTGGAAAGCATGGCACACGTCACGGACAGCCTAACTACACCTGACCGCACCCTATCTGGGCGCGGTACATTTTCCATGAATTCACGACAGATCGAGTAGTTAGATGCAATTACAATTCCGCAAACCGCATCCTATTACACCCTACCAAATAAAATTAAATAACGAAAACATCACATTCAAACTCATTTTTACCAAACAGGGCCTAAATTCGAACTCCTCTATCATATCTATTATAGAGATACACAATGTGTGTCTTAGGAGCATTATGGAGCATTCACTCTAATTCTCGGCCTTATAAAGTCTGTTATCTTTTCAACTTGCACCAAAGCTTCGGGATGCAACTACTGTGGATAAGTATAAAGCAATGCTCTGGAAAAGTGTATCTTTGGGTGGGGATGGGCCTTATCTTTAAGAATGTGATAGTCTCATATGTCATACTTAGGTAAAATTGTCTCACCAACTCATAGTCCCTTGCAAAGGAGAACAAATCGAGGTACCTCATCGACTCCACCAACCTAGGGAAGGTGGCCTAAAGTGGAAGGTTACGGTACCATCAATGCTTTCATCGAGTTGTTTGAATCCAATAGACAAATATGAATTTTCTTCTTCAATTTACTTCATAAGAAAATGTGCTAGTTAAGCACTTTTATTCATTATGATACATCTTAGGAAAATATTTAGAAAATAACGACAAAATCAAATGTTATCAACTACCTGTTATTTGTCCCTATGCAAGACTCAACTAAACTGTACAAAGAATTTTGAACATGGTTTGGCAAAAAAAGTTTGAAAACTCGGTAGTGAAAGATCACCAATGACAAGTTCCTTATATTCAAACATCAACTGAACATACCAAAAGCGGAAAGTGAAAGATTACATGGTAGCTAAGCATTATTAAGTAAGATTGTTGTAAACCAACAAAACTTGTTCAGATAAAAATCGTGTATAGGTCACGGAAAGAGTTGAATGACTACAATAGACAAGCATGAATTTTCTTCATGATAAGTTTGTGAGTAAAATTTCAAGGCCTTTAATTCCTTTTTCTAAATATAAGAAAGAGGAATGCTTTGGCATAATTGATTAGGTTACCATGAGTTGTATGTGCTATGACATCAAGTGCTTCTATCTCTTGTATGTGAGTTAAAACTGATCTAATAGTCGGTTTAGTTAACTTAGAACTAAATCAAAACCACCAACTTAATCTTTGAATCATTAAGTAATTATATAATTTAAATTTTGATATGGATTGATTTCCTAGTAGAGATGACTTTAAGCTCATACTACTTTTGAATTGTTATGTTGTAGTCAATTGTTTGTGTTGCTTTGGTAATTTAATTGCATGCACACAAAATGTGTATGAATTTTTATGGGGTGAGTGGCAACTGAACTATTTTCAGTTGTTTTCGTTGTCTTTTTATGCATTTGCATGTTTATTTTGACATTGTAGCTTAACCTTTACACTTGGTGTGAAAGATTTTCAAATATGTTGACGCAGCCAATGCCTAGAAATTAATCCTTTTCTAAACTACCATCGTCTTACATGGCATTCTTTTTTTAGACAGGGCCTATTTATCACTTTCACACCAGTGCTTATCACGTGGAGTTGTTTTTCATGTCTTGAAATTGATTGTTAATGAAAATCCTTCCATGAAAATATCATAACAACCAACTACATTTTTTGCTATTATAATTGATATGTACACATGAGTGATACAAATTATTAATAAACATAAAATTTTAACCAAACTTTATTATTGTGGTTTCATTGTTTATGACAAGCAGTCAATCTTCCGCGACATCCTCAACAATCCACCACTCTAAATTTTATCCTCAAACAATATAACCAATGATTTTCCCATCCTAGGTACTCCTTATCTAAGTATAACTATGTTCCCCTTTTCTATATGGAAGAATTATAGCATTTTACCAGTCCCGACTGCTCACTAAGACTTACGCCTGCATGGGGAGTTGTTTGGGGCATCATTGGCCCTCTTTTCTTAATGACAAGGCACCCAACCATCGCAACCAGATCGGTATTTTAAGCTAGATTGGCATACCAAGTGGGCTGTTTTCATGCCTCATTTTGCAAGTTTTAATGATTTTAAATTTTAGTTTGATTATTTTCAATTGATAGAATCAGGGTCAAGTTGTTACTAGAGAGAAATTTTCCTAAGTGGGTTCATCATTGGGTTGTTGCATGAAGTACTTGAAGTAGTTGATTCATGACGATACGGGGAAGAGTGGTTGCTTGTCATAAATAATAGAACCATAGTAAAAAAGCATCATTTAAAATTTAATCTATTACAATTTTCTATTACTCATGTTTTCTTATATGAATTGTAAAACCACAAAAAAAATAGTTGGTTGGTATGACAGTTTCATCAAATATAATGGTCACTATCATTTATACTCAATTTTAAGACAAGACAAACCACAATGGGTGATAAGCACTACTGTTAAAATGATATTATGTATAGTAGAATCTAAGCATATGCCATGTAAAATGGTGATAATATGTACAGTAAAATGACAATACAACTATTGTGATATGTTCACGCCAAACACTAACAAGTCAGCAAAATCGGCAACGGTGTATGCCAATGCGTACTTACTTAAAAAGCTGCAACCCCAACTCATGTGTCTTGATAAGTGTGACATGAACCATAAGTATTAGACCATCATAGATTTTTAATCTTCTAAGTGTATTTTCTCTAATTTAAGTATAGCTTTCAGTCATCAAGAGAGTTTTCCTAAATAAACATGTCAGATGTCTATTCATAGTTATACATATATACATAGACTTCTCATAAAACCCAAATATAAGCCCAAAACAATGAACAAAACATTTATGAAGTACATTGCATTCATGCTAATTGTGAAGTATGGGCATTTAGGGTTCCTATGATATGCATATTGGCCTGGCTTTCAATAACGTAGATTGTGGAGTATAAGTACCTGGGGTTCCTATAATAAAAAAAGTGGTCATACTTTGGTTATAGCACTCCTTTTGGCACCATGACACCTAGGATGAAGTGAGCATGGAGCTTTATTCACGCTTGGTTAAGACAATATCTAGTTAGGAACTAAATAGAACATGTACCACTCTGGGGTGTCTACCTCCTAGATGCACCTTAACAAGTAATATGAAAATGATACTAAACATGAGCAGAAACATGAGCACAAATCAGACTTGCCAAGACAAGGTGTTGAAAGCCAAAGAAAGGTACATTGGTAAACCTTGGCTCATGTATGTTTTATTTATAGTCTGTGATTCGTAATGCAAGGTGTTTGATAACATTCATAATCATGAATTATGCACCATTATAAATCTTGTATAACATTTTCAAAATTAATATTTCAAATGATATTTATTATTAAGACAAGGTATAACAATTTTTTATATTAAACATGAACAGAAACAAGAGCACGAACCAAACTTGTCAAGACAAGGTATTGAGAGCCAAAGCAAGGTACCTTGGTGAGCATGGGCTCCTATATGTTTTATTTATATTCTCTCATTCATAGTATAAGGTGTTCATTACATTCAATTATAATCATGAATTATGTACCACTATAAATCATGTATAACATTTTCAAAATAGCTATTTTTAATGTAGTAAATCATGTATAACATTTTCAAAATAGCTATTTTTTATGTAGCCTGATTATTTGAAATTACAAGTAGCGTCATGATTATATTCTTGATTTTCTTTTCTTTTCTATTTTTCTCCTTTTTTCCTCTTTTAAATTCCTCTTTATAGTCCCATCTCACCTTTTACACCTACTGCATTTGATTCCCTAATTTCATCAATGCAAGGTCATGGCACCATCAATGCTTTCACCATGTCGTTTGAATGCAATAGGAAAAAATGAATTTTCTTCTGTAATGTGCCTTCGTAGGAAAATATTCTAGTTAAGCACTTTTATAAATTACGAGACATCTCAAAATATTTAGAAAATAATGCCAAAATCAAATGTTGTCAACTACCTATTATTTGTCTCTATGCAAGACTCAGCTCAACTGTAAGAAGAATTATGAACATGGTCTGACAAAAAAAGTTCGAAAACTCGGTATCAAGCTACCAATCACCAGTGACAAGTTGCTAGAAACACGACTAGTGAAAGATCGCATGGCATCTAAGCATTATTAAGTAAGATCATAGTAAAAACACAAAACTTATTAGGATAAGAAGTGTGTATGAGTCATAGAAAGAGTCGAATGACTACAATGACAAGCATGACTTTTCTTCTTCAATGTGAAGGATGATAGGAAATTGTGCAAGTTAAGCACTTTTACTCATTACAAATATCTGGGGAAGATATTTAGAAAATCATGCAAAAATCAGGTCTTAGCAGATACCCATTGCTTATACCTAAGCAAGATTCAATTCACGAGAAACAAAAGAGAAGAATCATTCTCAAGAATTTATACAAACCTGATCACGAATTTCACAACTACCACTTATTCAGAAACTACAATAAATTAAAAGAAAATACTCTAATGACCTTAAGAATCCCAAATCTGCTACAGACATTCATCTAGTGAGCTATGGTCCCTACAGTCCGAGACACTTCACCCGAAGTAGTCAAACATCCTCCTGGTATTGTGCCAAAACCAACCATGCTCTAGTAAGATTCCATCAGTTTGCAAGGGGTACCTGAACGACTCTAATGAGTTTTTGGGTGATACTACCAGGAACATCATATTCGCATCACTGTCGTAGTCATATACTCGTCAAGCACCACCGTAGACTCTCCTAAAAATAGAATTAATTTATGTTTTTATGATGAGCATAAGTCAGCCTTTATTCATTCAAATTAAGGTATATAAAAAACAAAACAAAAGGACTCTAATGGCCTTTGGAATCCGCAATAAGCTATAGGAGGTCAATGTAGCGAGCAACGGTTCCTATAATCTGGGCCAGTGAGCCAAAAGCAGTGAAGTCAACCTCCTTGTACCGCACTAGCACACTCGAACCAACCATGCTCTTGGGAAGATTTTCTCAGTCTCCTAGTGGTTCCGAAAAGGCTCGGACGAGTTTTCTAACGACACTACTAGGTAGAGCATACCTACATCACTATCGCAGTCATGTACCGATCGGGAACACCCTAGACTCACCTAAAAAGAAAAAATCAACATTCATTCTTTTATTCTTGATTAGGTTTTCAATAGTTTCATTTTATTTCATTGGCATGGGTTTTATTCATTTTTTAGGTTTTTATGCTCATTAGAGTTTTTTAGTTGTTTTTGAGATTGGGGGCACCAAGCCTTTTGTACATTTTTTTTTCTTTTTAGACTCTAAACCGAATTGTGAGAAGAAGATAGTTCCTTCCAAATATGCAGTCAAACTCGATTTCAATTCAAACTCGTCAACCACAAGCCCGATTAAAAGGTGAGATCAACTATGATCCAAAGAATCCTTAAGAGTTTAGACAAATTCATGAAAAGTCGATGGAGTTTGATCAATCACCGGCTTAAACAACCACGCAAATCCTAGAAAAGTTGTCCACAAACTCAAACAAGTTGGTGACAAGTGACTTTCAACCCTAAGAGATGAGAAACACAAACATGTAGAATCACTTCTCGAACATAATCGTTAGAAAGTATTACCCTATTTAGTTACTAGTATAATCAGTCTATTGCGTACATGGGCTTGTTTGTCATGGCCGTCAGGGTCTAGTCTAATTTCTTGTAATTGCATCCTCTCCTAAATATAGGACATGGGTGTACATATCAATACACAACAACGATTACAGTGTCCCACACGCTTGTTAACAATAACCATGAAGCTCTAGAAGGATAACGATGAACTCAGCCGAGTCTGAGAAATAAGCAAGAACCAAAATCTTGGGGCAACCAAATAACAACCATGAACGGAAGGTTAAATTCCTTGATATGAAATCATAATTAGTGTTAATCGTCGAGCTACAAATTATGTAAATCCATACTAAGTAGTAAAGGCTACTCTAGTATCAAAATAAACATGCAAATGCAAAAATAAAACAATTCAAACAACTGAAACAACTTAAGAATCCTATGATAAACATGATTGGCTCCAATATAATTATTGTGATCTGTTCATGCCAAACAATGACAAGCCAACAAATCGGGAAAGGTTAGGCCAATGTGTACTTGCTTAAAAAGCCTCAACCCTTAAGTCACGTGTCTTAACAAGTATGACATGAACCATAAGTATTGGACCATCATGGATCTTTAATTTTCTAAGCATATTTTCTCTAATTTAAGTATAGCATTTAGTCATCACGAGAATTTTCCTAAATAAACATGTCAGATGTCTATCCATAGTTATATAGATATACATAGACTTCTCATAGAACCCTAATATAAGCCCAAAACTATGAATAAAACATTTTTGAAGTACACTTCATTCATGCTAATTGTGAAGTATAATTATTTAGGGTTCGTAACATGCATATTAGTCTAGTTTTGGTTAACGCTTATTGTGGAGTATAAGTACTTCAGGTTTCTATAATATAAAAATTGGTCAGGCTTTGGTTATGGAGCACTCCTTTTGGCACCAGGACACCTAGGCTAAAGTGAGCATGGAGCTTTATTCACGCTTGGTTTAGACGATGTCGAGTTAGGAGCTAAATAGATGCACCTTAACAAGTATCATATGAACATGATACTAAATATGAACAGAAACATCAACATGAATCGAACTTGCTACGACAAGGTGTTGAGAGCCAAAGCAAGGTACCTTCCAACCTTGACTCATGTATGTTATTATATATAGTCCCTCATTCATAATGCAAGGTGTTCAATAACATTCACAATCATGAATTATGCATCATTATATATCTTGTATAACATTTTCAAAATAACTATTTTGAATAATATTTAATGTTAAGACAAGGTATAACATTTTTCATATTACACATGAACAGGAAAATGAGCACAAACCAAACTAGTTAAGACAAGGTATTGAGAGCCAAAGCAAGGTACCATGGCAAGCCTTGGCTTTTATATGTTTTTATTTATATTCTCTCATTCGTAATCTAAGGTGTTCATTATATTCAAGCATAATCATGAATTACGCACCATTATGAATAATGTATAAATTTTTTTGAATAGCTATTTTTAAAAGATATTTATTTTTTATGTAACCTGTTTATTTGAAAGTACAGGTAGCATTCTTGATTTCTTTTCTTTTCTATTTTTCTCATTTTTTCCTCTTTTTCTTCCTCTTCATAGTCCCACCTCACCTTCTAAACTTGCTACGTTGATTCCCTAATACATGCACCTGAGCCAAACATCACCTTAGACCAAATCATCCACTTACTCCCACTCTAAATTCGAACTCTTCTCTATCATATCTATTATAGAGATACATAATGTGTCTCAGGAGCATTATAGATCATTCACTCTAATTCTCGGCCTTATAAAGTTAGTTACCTTTTCAACTTGCACTAAAGCTTCGGGATGCAACTACCATAGATAAGTATAAAGCAATGCTCAGGAAAAGTGTTATCTTTGTGTAGGATGGACCTTATCTTTAAGAATGTTATAGTTTCATATGTCATACTTAGTTATAATTGTCTCACCAATTTGTAGTCCCTTGCAAAGGAGCACAAAATGAGGTTCCTCATCGACTCCACCAACCTAGGGAAGGTGACCAAAAGTACAAGTTACAATACCATCAATGCTTTCATCGAGTTGTTTGAATGCAATCGACAAATATGAATTTTCTTCTTCAATGTACTTCATAAGAAAATGTGCTAGTTAAGCACTTTTATTCATTATGATACATACTAGGGAAATATTTAGAAAATAATGCCAAAATCAAATGTTATCAACTACTCGTTGTTTGTCCCTATGAAAAACTCAACTAAACTGTACAAAGAATACTAAACATGGTTCGGGAAAAACAATTTGAAAACTCTGTAGTGAAAGATCACCAGTGACAAGTACCTTGTATTCAAACATCAACTGAACATACCAAAAGCGGCAAGTGAAAGATCACATGGCATCTAAGCATTATTAAGTAAGATTGTTGTAAACCAACAAAACTTGTTAGGATAAGAATCGTGTACGGGTCACAGAAAGAGTCGAATGACTACAATAGACAAGCATGAATTTTCTTCTTGATAAGTTTGTGAGTAAAATTTCAAGGTCTTTAATTCCTTTTTCAAAATATAAGACAGGAATGTTTTGGCATAATTGATAAGGTTATCATGAGTTATATGTGCTATGACACCAAGCGCTTCTAATTTGAAGTTAGAACTAAATCAAAGCCATCATCTTAATCTTTGAATCATTAAGTAATTAGATAGTTTAAATTTTGATATGCACTGATTCCTAATAGAGATGACTTAGAGCTCATACTACTTTTGAATTCTTCTATCGCAGTCAACTGTTTGTGTTGCTTCGGTAATTTAACTGCATGCACACAAAATGTGTATGAATTTTTATGGGGTGAGTGGCAGCTGGACTATTTTCAGTTGTTTTCATTGTCTTTTTCTGCATTTGCATGTTTATTTTGACATTATATCTTAACCGTTACACTTGGTGTAAAACATTTTCATATATGTTGCGTAGTCAATGCCCAAAAATTAATCTTTTTCTGAATTATCGTCGTCTTACGTGGCATTCTTTTTTTAGTCAGGGCCTATTTATCATTTTCACACCAGTGCTTATCACCTGGAGTTGTTTTTCATGTCTTGAAATTGAGTGTTAATGAAAATCCTTGCATGAACATGTCATAACTACCAACTACATTTTTTGCTATTATAATTGATATCTACACATGAGTGATACAAATTCTTAATAAACATAAAATTTTAACCAAACTTTATTATTGTGGTTTCATTGTTTATGACAAGCAGTCAATCTTCCCCGACATCCTCAACAATCCCCCACTCTAAATTTTATTCTCATACAATACACCCAATGATTTTCCCATTCCAGGTAGTCCTTATCTAAGTACAACTATGTTCCCTTTTTCTATATGGAAGAATTTTAGCATTTTACTAGTCCCGGCTGCTCACTAAGACTTACACCTGCGGGATGCAATGTTCGGCTTTAGGGTAGTGTTTAAAAGTTTGTTTTCCATGTAATCATTTATCTTTTATTGGTCTCATATTACTTACAACCTGTGAATTAGAAAACGACCCAGGCCGCCGCCGCCTAATTTAGCCCCTAAGCGCCCGGTTAAATGTTTTGAACATAATCACCCACTTTTTTCCCGCTTTGTTTAAAAATACTAATGTAAGCATATAAAATTAATTAATTACACAGTTCAAGTAGTGTCGACTATAATATATGAAACTTGTATACATAAAATGTTCTATGATATAGCTAGTCCTAATTTAGAATGCATACTTTGTGTGTAAGTTCTAATAATTGGGTACTGTTGTAATGCATCTAAGTAAATATCATATTGCTCTATTATACTTCTAACACATGATTAGTTTTATTGATTTCCTTACTGCTTTCAGTGATTAATGATTGATACTACTGGTTAGTATTACTTTAGTGATTACTTTAAATCAATAATTCATAGTTTGTTATTTACAATTACAAATACTTAGTTGATTACTGATTTGCTGATTAGATATGTATAGAAGTTCCTTAGAAGTATATTTTTAATATACACATACATGTAATTTTGTATAAAAATATATAAAATTTTGACACCTGCTTATTAAAAAATTGCCCGCTTAATTGTCTGCCTACCGCTTAATCAGTTACAGGGTGTTGTCCGCACGCCTCCCGCTTTCTGATACCTTGCTTACAACTTAATATGTGTACACTTGTTCTTGATTGTCAATATTAAACTATACATACATATAAATATATATATATATATATATATATATTAAAAGGTGTGTCTGGTTTTCCAGAAAGTGGCCGCTTCAAAATTAAGCAATCAAGGAGGGTTGGGCGCTTGCTTCCTACTTCACACTTTCTATTGGCATTATGATTAGGGCAATAACAATAATGCCTTTCGTTGTTGAGGTTCTTGTTTTAACCATCAACCTAAACAACCAAATGTATTTTTGTTACTACTACAAATACAAATTTGAAATTTAGGTAGACGCTAGCAGACCTTTGAGTCTCTCTTTGTATAAACTAAGTGGTGGTCTTAGGTGGAAAACTCTTGAGTGATACTATAATCAGCATGAAACAAATAGTTTATGATGAGGGTTGATTGTGTCTATAAACATGGACTCTTATTTACAATATCTAACATGGCAGTGAAAAAAAAGATCAATATTTGGTGTATGACTAATGTACACTAATCCAATGTGTAATAATAGAAATATTACTATAGGTGCAAAGGAGAATTCATGAAAAAAACCTAGAGATCGAACCAATTACTTTAAGAATGGTGAGGCTAAAAATATAAACATGAAACTAAGAACATCAGATCATGTTGGTATAACGATAATAAAGAATTAATTCATAAAATCGGTGTTGTTTTTTTATCATGGCAACTAAATCATCCATAAGCATAGTCGCACTAATGCTTGGCTTTTATATTTTTTACCCTAGTGTGGACGATGGATTGTGATTGTGGTCATGACAAAAGTAGTTTCATAATCATACATTCATACGACTACAAAACATAAAATAGCCCGTATGACACAACGAGCATTGTGGATCCGGGATTTGAAAGTGAGTGAGGCTACCCTATATAGTTTCTATATGTTTTTCTCTTTTTCTTCACATATTTTTGGGTATCTCAAGCTCCTTTTTTCTCTTTTCATTAATTTGGTCTATGTAAAAATCTATAATGTGGTACTGTTACACCTTTTGCTAGTAAACAAGAAAACTAAGAAATAGAAGTAACTAAGAATCGGCAACCACTACTGAACCAAACCTCAAAGGGGACCTCAGACTGACATAACCCATACTGACTAAAGGCAATTTCTCTGAGAGTATTTATCAACTTTCTCATATGATCAGAATCTCGTGAAAGCAGAAATCAGCAAGAGTCCTCAAATTCAAGTAGATAAACATCAAAAAGTTATGAAACGAGTAAAAAATAATGAATCTCCTTATACATATATAAAACTAGCAGGAGACCCTTCAGCATCTTTCTCTCTACATAAAAACAAATGGCCATTGAAGTCCCAAAGAAAAAATGTTGCACACAAATCAGGGGTTTCTTGGTTTGTCCTGTTGGGAAATACGGGCACAGACTATAGCAGCGAAAACAAAAATTTTATCCATCCATATTCCCATAACAGCAAGATTGCATCAACTACTATGAAATAGGAAGGATGGTTTTAGCGAGTTATACCTAATCCTACAGTAAGACCAGCGACAAAACTCGCTTCTTTACAACTGCTGACAAGTTGCTCTTAGACGGTGGTTATGCAGCTCCTGGTCTTCACCATGAACGACGTCTGCGCAACCTCTACAGCGACACCTATAGTCATGCCATGGACTGCAAGTTGACTTTGCTCTCCGAGCAGCAGCCAAAGGACTCCTACCTCTAGAGTAGTCCACACGGACCAACTAGAATTCCTATTGTTCACCAAGAACAGACAGGAAAGAGTTGTCCCTCCCATTGGTGTACTAGTCACCAACCTACTCTCCCACAACGACAACTTCTCGATTGTTCTCTCATGCTGGCTATCCATCCTTTTCAGGTAGGACATGCCCGGGCTCTCTTGGTTACCACAACCAGAGAGGACAACAATAGTCAGAGGAACTGATTCTTAGTTGTCTGTGTTGTGTTGTTATTCTCTGCGAAGCCTCCGGTACCCTCTATTTATAGTAGAGTCTAGGGTCAAGGTTCCCAATTGTTGTCTGATATGGGATTAATGTGCGGGAGTAAAAAAGAACGAAAGATCTTGAATTTTCGCAACCTGCAACAGTCAAAACGGTCATTTTGCACACCCAGACAGTCGTCTTCTGCACGAGACGGTCTTCTCGCATTGCCAAATGGCCATTTCACAGTTCCCGATCATAAACGAATTTGGCTATTTCGAATTCAATTAATAACTCAAATTAAATTTCCTTATTCCTCAAGTAAAGAACAATCAAAACTATTCGGGAAACATCCCGAACCTCCATTCGACCCAACTGGGCCATCTCACCCAAACGAGAAGCCCATCTCACTCACTCAGACGGCCATCTAGTGAGTTGAGTCGAGCTGGTCAGTTCAATCACATTGAACTGATCGATTCAAGGTGAGAACTAAGCCAAATCAATCTCTGATCAGCTGACCCCTATTAGTATATATATTTACAGTGTTGTGTTGTTTCTTACTTAGTGTTTTTTGGCTTTTACCTATTGTACTTTTATCCCATATTGCATAGCGCTACTCTATGTCTCACTCTCTTTTCTTATAAAAGAAAGAGCCATGTACTTGTTTTATTCATTCAATAAGAAGTAGCCTTTCGTATTTTAGATGGTATCAGAGCCACCCGATCCTCCTGAAACCCCTCCCTCCTAAACCCTAATACCCATGCCCACATAACCCTAGCTACCACCTCTCCCTTTCCCTTTTTTCTTTCTTTGTTGCCCCCCTGCCGCCACTGGCCTCCTCAGCCCCTGCCGCCACCCCCGCCTTCTCCACCCCACCAACCCCTTCTCCCCGCTCTTCCTTTTCCAGCCCAACCGTGGCCGCAACCATCTACAACCCCCTCACCAGCCCACCGCCCCTTCTCCTGCCTATTCTGCCGCCGCCACCCACCTCTCAGTCTGCCGCCACCATCCTCTCTCCCCTCCACAACCCACCACCACCTTCCAAGTCGCAGCCCCTTCTCCGCCATCACCACACCCTTCATCCATTATCCCTCTCCCATCCCGTTGACCACACTATCCAACCTATCTCCTTCACGTTGGTCTTCGGACATCTTCGGAAACTTTCCAGTTCTGGCACGTTGATGATGTAAACTCAATTTTGCACTATTCTTGCCTACGCCTCATGGTGGAGTAATTTTTCCTCCATGTCGGTGTAGGTTTTTCTATATTCCTTGTTGCCCCTACGTGGGTTCCTGAGATCTGATGCTTGGATTTCCTACTATTATCTTGTGCGCCCAGTCTTGGTACTCCTAGATTTGCGCATTTATTGGGTTTCCGTTGCTGTCTCCTTTTGTTGACTGCTACATCAACCTTCTGCCTGCCTCCTTTTCCTGCCTGCTACTGCTGCCTACGCCCTTTGTTCAAGTTGCCTCCTTTTGTCATGGCATCCATAGACGTTCCCCGCAACTTGTGTGTCACCACTGTCGAACTGGATGGCTCCAACTATCACTTATGGGTAGCCTCCTTTGAGCTCTATGTAAAGGCTCAAGGACGCTTCTCACATCTGTCTACCAAAGGTCCAGTGACTCCTGCTATAGATGTTGATGATAAGACAAAACAGACCTATGATCTTTGGTCTAAAGAAGATTACAGCGTCATGACCTGGATGGTCAACAATGCAGAGCCCAAAAGCCAGTCTCTGCTCCGCCTGAAGAAGGCCAAAGAAATGTGGGATCACCTTTCCCACGTGTACTCTCACCAGCAGAATCTGAAGAAGGTGTTCGAAATCTTCAAAAACTTGGCCAAACTGGAGTACTCTGCTACTGATTTTGTGGAGGACTACTGTAATCAATGTTGTGCTCTCTGGGATGAGTTCGAGGTCTATCACCCCCTATCAGTAGATATTACTGAGATCCAGTGCCAGCGCAACGAATTATAGTTAGTCCAGTTTCTTGCTGGTATGTCGTCATCCTTTGCGGGGGTAGTTGATCAGATCCTTTCTAGTGATCCTCTTCCTACCTTACGCGATGTTCTGAAGCGTGTGCAGTGTCTTCCCTCCATCTCTCAAGCCCATCATGATATTTATGACGGGACACACCTTGCTATTAGGACAAGAGACTCCTTCCGTGGACGTGGACGTGGTCGTGGTCGAGGACGCGGTCGTGGACGCTCTTCTACTGGTCAAGGACGGGGGTCTTCCTCCTCTACTGTTGACACTACTGAACATCGCACCTTCTGCAAACGGACTAATCATAATGAAGACCGTTGCTGAATCAAACATGGAAAACCTATGTGGGAAAAATCAAGTCATATCTGAACAACCCGATACTGTTTCCCCCTCTTCTGCTCCACCGTCTGCTGACTAGATCAGATCGGAATTTGAGAAACTGCTTCAAGCATGTTTGGCCTCCTGTACTGAGACTTCCCACTGATGGCAGTACCACTCTCCTGACCCAGTATGGTAAAAACACATGGGTGATTGACTCTGGTGCGACCTCCCATATTACTGGCAATCCTACCTTATTTTCAAATTTGCATAAAACTACTGCTATTCCTCTTATTACTCGTGTTGATGGTTCACAAATGCATGTCTCTAGTTTTGGAAATATATGTCCTACTGGCTACCTACCTCTGCGCTCTGCATTATATGTTCCTAAATTTCCAATTAACTTATTATCTGTCAGTAGAGCTATTAAGAGCCTGCGTTGTTATATAATATTTGACCCGGATGGTGTTACATTTTAGGATCTGCGCATGAGGACGAAGATTGGTTCGGGCCATGAGGGACCAGATGACTTATACTACCTAGAAGTACCAAGGACTGATGTGTTTCTGACTTCTTCTGTAACGGGCATCCAATGGCACTATCGGTTGGGACATCCGTCAGCGGCTAAATTAAAGCACATACTACATGCTATTTCTGATTCTATTTTTCATTGTGAAACATGCTAGTTAGGCAAACAGACTAGATCTACCTTTTCAAAAAAATTATGTATTGGCTCAAAATGATCTTTTGATATAGTACATGTTGATATTTGGGGCCCATGTTCTGTTTCTAGCATCTCTGGTTTCTGGTACTTTGAGTTTTATTGATGATTTCTCTAGAACCACCTAGATATTCTTGTTAAAAGATAGGTCTAACATTCTTGATACTATTACTGCCTTTTTTTTCTGAAATACGTACCCAGTTTAGTAAACCTATAAAAATCTTTTGCACTGACAATGCCCTTTAGTTCATGCAAACCTCAGTCAGTTTTTTGTCACAAATTGGGTACTATTCACCAAACCTCATGCGGTTACACTCCACAATAGAATGGAGTTGTCGAACACAAATATCAACATCTTCTTGAAGTTGTTCGCACTCTCATGTTTCACTACCATGTTCCCCACTATTTTTAGCCAGAAGCTATTTCCACTGCATGCTATCTTATTAATCGCATGCCATCTTCAGTTCTTAGCAATCAAGTTCCATATCAAATTCTACATCCCGATGCTTCGTTGTTTTCTGTCCCTCCTCAGATTTTTGTAAGCACCTTCTTTGTTAAAAATCTGTGTCCTGGATTAACAAAACTTGATCCACGAAAAGAGTGATCGACCTCTAGGTCGATAGCACCGATCGATCGACTTGTTCAACAACAACTCAATAGCCATTGACCTCCAGTCGATCGACCTCTGCAAGTTCAAGGCTAGTCACCATTCCCTTCCTCGTCATATCAGGTGTAATTGTCTAAAGAAGAATATGCTCAGTTGATGTTCCTTCGAGCTTTATAGCAAGCTACGTCATTTGTCTCAATTGCACAAAGGTCCAATTTCTCAGCAAGCATTTCATAGGAATCAACGTCCAAGTTAGACAGGGTCCTTGGTTCTAGTGCAACCGATCACCTCAGCAAGTTACCTGAGATGTTCACCATCTATATCCATAAGCCCAACCTAACCGGTGCCACCCTTGTAGAAAGATTTTTTACCTCTGTTTCAATAAACTACAATAGTGTCTTTGACTCTACATATAATTCTTCTATTTACCTTGATCCTTCCTTGATTTCCATTTAGTTTGTTATCAATTAGAAAATTAACTTATTCTTTTAGAACTTGAAGACGGTGAATGTGTGGCAAAGGATATGAATTGATTGGACTCTACTACTTGCGACAACTTTCCACAACCGACGTCATTGTCTCCTTTGACGGTGCATAGTCGTCTGGACAAATTATAGTGTGAATCATGTCAGTTATGTAAACATATTGGGTTTTCATTTGGTTCAAAAGGTCAAAGAACAAAATCTATTTTGAGTTAATTCATTCTAATAAATGGGGTCCAAGTCATTTTACATCTAAACTTAGACCTTAGATATTTTGTTATTTTTTTCAATGATTATTCTCATGTTACATGGACTTTTAATGCTACATGGATTTTTAATGAAGGAATGATAAAAACTTTTTTCAATATTTGAATCCTTCTATGCATAAGTGGAAATCAAATATAAGAAATCAATATGTACTTGTTGTTTAAACAATGCCAGAGAGAAATTCAGTAGTAGGTTCATCCATTTCACCTCCACATGTGCCACTATCAGTCAGTGATCTCAAGTGTAGGTTGATTAATCCTCTGCTCGGGTGACCAAAATGTCTGATCGGCTGATCAGATGATTGGGTCAATAGATCAATTGATTGTCAATTGATCGACTCAGTTTTCCACTTTTTGAATTTTTTCCCCAAAAAAACCCTACTTTTTCTGATAATTTCTGTAAAACTCCCTTTGTTTTCATAAACCCTAAAGAATCCTTGTAATTTGACTGTCATGTTTGATGGTTGTTATGTTTCTTTCCTAATGTATACACATTACTTATTATATACTACTCTCTATTGTTTTATATACTTGTGATTATTTTGAAATCCGAATATTTTATTTAAGTAATACTTCTCTAGTTATGAGATTATATAAAAATATTTGGATGAAGCAGGTTCGACAAACATGTTTATCAAACAATCCATCCTAGACGGGTTGGACTCAGATAAATACAAAATATACAAGTCGTAGTCATAGCCGATTTTATGATGTGTAACCTGCAACTTTATTCAGACAAACCCAAATTGTCAAAGCTAGAATATGGATCTACTGTTTTTATTTAGAAGTTTTTTTATTTTTTTTAAAGGCATCTTTTGTTACGCAACGTATAAAAAATTGCATTGAGTGGGTTTAGGCGAAGAGGTGATAGGCTTCATCAAGCAATGCGATCTAGATGGATTGACCCTCACATGTTTACATATTATTGAACTTGTGTTGGACTAGAATTTATAATGTGAGACTTTGTTTGAATTATATATTTCTTCTAATAATTATTAAACAAATATTAAATGTTTGTATAAAATCCATATTTGCATTATTCCTTGGGGCCAAATTCATGTGGTAGCGAATTTTATGAAATGGTTACACAACATGAAGGCAGCCAACTGTGCAATTTAAATTCAAACTCGAGTGGGTATGGTACCCGAGGACCACAAAAGTTTTCACGGAGTGGGTCACAAAGTGGCTCTACCTGGGGTGGTTACCTCGTTAATCTACAAAAGGTTATTGCCTTAAATTTTATACATTGTTAAATTAGTGTTGAAACAGTTCATGTTATGAGTTGGGTCTGAAAAGGCTGAATGAATTTTCCATAGTTCAGACAAAAACCTGAAATTGAGAACCGACCAAGATTGTTATAATTTAACCGATATCAACTAAGACTTGGAGTTCGGTCAACCTATAAGCTAGGTTTGTCAAAAATCTAGTTCCATGTAACATAGATTTTTTACCAGTTTCACCATACTTGTACCCAAACCTAGAAATGACCCAGATTGTGAAAATTAGAACCACAAATGACCTTGACGCAATTTACTATCCATTTCTGAATGTAGAACTGACCCAGATTCTAGCTTTGACAATTTGTGTTTGACTGATATATAGTTGTGGGTTAGACATTATAGAACCTAGTCTGACTATGACTTAAATATTTTGTATTTTAGTCCATGCCCATTTAGGAAAATCTCTATCTTTTCCAAATTTTATTATTTAGGAACAATATGATGTGCTAGAGAGCATGTACTCTGATTTTATTAAAAAAATATTCATAATTTGCTTACACGTAACTGTTAAAGAGTCTATATTAGCCTATTTAGTTAATAGGTTAATTAGTTAGTGGGATTTTGTATTTCAACCCGTTTAGATTACTTGTGTCCTAAGTCTTAGGGTGTTTCCCCTCTCCTATATAAAGGAGAGGGCGTCCAGTCTTGTATCCATCCCATTGCGTTCAATACAATATTCTTTCACAAGAATGTTTGTCTAACCTAATCCCCGCTCCACTCCCCTCCTACCCACCTGTCATCACCGCCACCGCCTACAGTAGTTGTTGGCAGTGGTTTCCAGCGTTGTTGTTGCCAACTGCCGCCATGAGGGTTGCAACCTCCAACGATTTCATTAACTCATCAAACAAATCGAGGTTCATTGCCATTTTGTGTGAAATGTGATTGCCACACCATATGTGAAGCGGATGGTCGATATCCAAACTACTTCTACCTTCCTCTTTTATCTACATTGTAGCACATTGTCGATACTTGAGGGGGAGTGTTAGTGTATTATTTAATTATTTATGATGATAATGGAATGGATGGGCCTTCTCCCACATAAGCCCATTAACGTCAATCATGTTTATTTTTTTTATGGAAAAGTAGATATCATGAATAAAATTTAATATACAACGTCATGTTAATATAACAAGTACATAGAGTAACAGATAATACTCTGCATGTACATCCTACCTTGATCGAGTCGATATATAGGGCTCATTGTAACTAGTTTCACTTTTATAAGAGATCTCCATCATCATCATCATCATCTAAGCCCCAATCCCAACCATGTTGGGGTCGGCTACATGGATTCTTCTTTTCAAATCAGCTGTGTTATGGGTCATATACTCTGATAAAGATGTAAAGATTCAAAATCTCTCTTTATAAGAGCACCCAACATTATCACCAAAAGAACAACAAATTATACATGTATCTATTTACATTACGTTTAGATTAATCCCAAAATAAGCCCTATAGAATATTTAAAACTATATTGAAGTATATGCTATAAATGCTTACTTTGAGTATTTGAGTTCCCATATTAAGCCAGAAAATAAGAATGGTGTAACTACGTAGGCCAATGTGTTATCACTTAAAAAGCCTTGACCCCAAGTCGTGCATCGACATGAACCATTATTTTTAAGCCATGATAGCACTTTCATTTTCCAATTTAAGTCTATTTTCTCTATTTCGTATATAGCATATAGTCAATAAGAGAAATTTCCCAAATAAACATGCTTGATATGTATTCATTGTTATAAAAATATGCATAGCTTTTTGGTAATCCCAAAAATACCCTGATGCATAAAATATTGATGAAGTATACTTCATTTATGATGATTTTGAAGTAACCGTATTTGGGTTTCATGTGATATGCAAATTAGTCTACCTTTGTCATAAGAATCACTCTCTTCGGGCACCATGTCACCTAGGTTGAGGTAGCATGGAGCTTTGTACATGCTTGGTAAAGAAAATGTCAAGTTGATAGCAAACTAGTGAGTCTACCACCTAGGCATGCACCTTAACAAATATGACATGAAAAGATACTAAGCATAAATAGAAATATGAGTATGAACCAAAATTATAAAGACAACAAGGTGTTGAGGAGCTAAAGCAAGATACTTCGGAGAGCCTTGGCTCATGTATGTTTTTAGTTTTAGTCCACATCATCCACTTACTCCAACTCCAAATTCAATACTCTGCTCCATCCAACTAGCTTGGATGTGTAAAAAGCATGTTTGATGTGTAAAAATAGACCTTATCTTTAAAACGGTAATGGTCTTGTTTGTCATACTTAGCATAGTTGTCTCACCAACCCATGGTCCCTCGAAAAGGAGCACAAGTCAAGGTGTCTCTTTGGGTCCGCCAACCAAGGGAAGGTGACGATTTTGCGATCATGTGTTAGAATATATTTTATGCATGAAAACTAAATTGATTTGTCCTATTTTACATGTGTTAGAATATATTATTAGCCTATTTAGTTAATAGGTTAATTAGTGGGCTTAAGTGTCTCGGCCCATCTAGCGTGCCTTGAGTCCCAAGTCTGTAAGTCGCCACCCTTTCTCGTATATACAGGACAGGGTGTGCCATCTAATATAATAATACACAAGTGGGTTTCCCCCTCACCTTTCAACATTGTATTAGAGTGTGCCCTGGGGACCTAACCCTAGTTGTTGTCCTGCTTCTCTCTCCTCTCGACGCTCATTGCAGCCCTAGCCGCCGCCCATCTCTCCTAGAACAAGCAACAGAGAGAGAGTTTCCGTCTGCGGGTGGCCTTCGTCACACCATGGCTTAGGTCGGTCGGCCGTCAGGCACTTCCCAGCCTCCACGGTCGCTACTCCTCCTCTTTCACATAAATCATCATCTATGTGTCTGCACCATCCTTGCCAGCAATCTACGCTTCCTGAGTTTTAGTCTATGAACGGTGCTATGCTAATTCATGTGCAGATCAGTTCGTCGTCTCTTCCCTAAGGTTGTCCTCCCGATCATCTGAAGGCAGGGTTCATCTCAGCCATCATCAAGCACCGCTGACCCCGCCGCCGCATCAAGTTCCTCTGTCGAAGCAGAAAAGAAAGAAGACATAGCAGCAGGGGATCCACCTAATTCTTCCTTTGATCCTTTTGGTTTTAGACGGTGTTAATTTATATCCAATTCTGATCGTAGTCAAGCAACTTCACCGTCGTCATCCCCCTATGGCTATTCTTATCCTAGAAGCCTCCAGTACTCCATGGGCATTCTTCCCTGGACGGTGCTAATTCCTGTTTAGATTTGTCCTTGGTCTAGCAAAGGGTTGTTGTTGCCTCAGATCCACATGATCCATATGTCATAAGTGATTATGCTAATTCCTGTCAACTCTCGGTGCTAATTCTTAGGGTTGTGATTTCCTGGATTGTGCAAATTCCTATCCAGATCATGCATCAGTAGCCATCGACACGGTGTGTTGTCCAACTGACATGGCATGTCGTAGTCCAGAAATCAACTTGACGTCGCAGAGTTTTGCTCACATCGTAAGATACAAGATGTGTTGTCCAATTGACACGGTGTGTTGCACTTAGAAATCTTCCTGACATCACAGAGTATTGGGCAGAATGCAACTTACATGGCGTGTCAAATTCCCACACAACATGTTGACAGAAGCATGTTTAACACTTGCATGTTGTATCACATTTCCAACACGGTTGGCAGAAATCAGTTTCACACCTCTGAATATCCTACACAGTGTCACATCTCAATACGGCGTGTTGCTAGGAGCCTGTCACCTTCGACCAACAAGTTACACAGCGTGTCAAGATACAAACACGGCATGTCAGAAGTAGTTTGTATACTTTCAGTTATAGGTATTACGTCTTCCAAAGGTCTCCCTCCTCTAATACCTAATGATAATCGGATCCTAAATTTTTTGACCTAAGGGCCGAACAAATGTCCTTTTTGGTTCAAGAAAAGATCCATTTATTTTTCCTATCCAGATCTTGTAATCAGGTCATTTTGCATATTAACTCTAGTCATGGTTCAAAATTTGATCAAAATTGTGAAATTTCAGTCGAAATTGTAGTTTCAACGGGTGCCAGAAATAGAAATGGCACAATCTCTGGACTGAAACGTAACTTCACGATTTTTTTTTAAATTTCGCACCCCTTGCCGAAATTTTGAAAAACTGCTGGACTTTGGTGAAAAATGCCCAGTTGAGACCCTGTTTCACGAAACTCGACAAGAAATGGTGTTTCTATTTCTGACATTTGACGGAAACATTGATGTTGGAGAAAGAGCACTTTTTGGGCGATTTTGGTGGAATTTTCTTCTCTTGGAGGCTTCCTTCTTCGGTTCTTAGGTATGTTTACCCTCTCTTATACCCATCTAACTCCATTTCTCCCACTTCTAACCTTTTCTTTCTAGATCTAAAAGATGCAAAATGTGTGTACCCCGTATATTTATAAAGAGAACAATTACATAGAGGTCCTCATAGAATAGGAAAATAATAAGTGAATATAAAGAACTTAAATAAAACATTATTTAACACTCCCCCTCAAGTTGGAGCATAGATATCAATCATGCCCAACTTGTCCACAAGAGAACATAATTGTTTCTTGGCCAACAACTTTGTGAAGATACCAGCAACTTGGTCTTTTGAGCGAGTAAAAGGAGTGCAGATACAACCAGTCAAAATAGATTCTCTGATAAAATGGCAGTCAACTTCAATGTGCTTGGTCTGCTAATGAAAGATAGGATTATTTGCAATAAAAATAGCTACTTTATTATCACAGTGCATAGGAATAGGAGCAAGAGATCCCACATCAAGTTCTTTTAGAAGACACTGCACCCACAAAAGTTCACATGTAGTATGAGCCATACAACGGTACTCAGCCTCAGCACTAGATCTAGCAACAACATTTTGCTTTTTGCTCTGCCAGGTAACCAGATTTCCACCAACAAAGGTACAGTAACCAGAGGTAGATTTTCTGTCTATCTTGCTTCCAACATAGTTAGAATCAGAATAGCCTTCAAGAGAGCAATGACCATGTTTTTTATAAAATAGGCCTTTACCAGGAGCTTTCTTCAGATATTTCAAGATATGACACAGTGCTTCCCAATGAAACTGTCTAGGCTTGTCAAGATACCTGCTAACAACACCAACAACAGTAGAAATATCAGTTCTAGTAACAGTCATATAGATCAGTTAGCCAACCAGTCTTCTATATTTTTTACTTTCAGGATTCAGAGAAGATTCATCATCATCCCAATTCACATTAGGATCTAGAGGTGTATCAGTAGGTCGAGCTCCAAGCATGCCAGTTTCCTATAGAAGATCAAGAACATACTTTCGTGGTCATAGAACAAGAGCATTAGCAGTCCTAGAAACTTCAATCCCCAGAAAATATCTCAGTTTACCCATATCTTTAGTGACAAAATTCTTGCATAAGTAGGCTTTAGTCAACATACATAATAAGAACCACAATACCAGAAGACGTCTTTTTAATAAAGATAGAATGATCAACAAGTGATCTGAGAAAGCCATAGGTAGATAGAATCTTGCTCAGTTTATCAAACCAGGCACGCAGACTCTGCTCGAGTCCATAAATAGACTTTTGGAGGCGGCAAACTTTATGTGACTCCCCCTGAGCAACAAACCAAGGTGGTTGCTCCATATAGACCTCCTCTTGGAGATCACAATAAAGGAAGGCATTCTTCATGTCCTGCTGGATAAGGGGTCAATCCAGATTGATAGCCACAGAGAGCAAAACCCGCACATAATTTAGCCTGGCAACAGGAGAAAAAGTTTCAAAGTAATCAATACCATAAGTCAGAGTGTACCCTTTCGCCACGAGGCGGGCCTTCAGGCGTTCAACAGTTCCATCAGGATGATACTTGACAGTGTAATCCCAATGACATCCAACAGGTTTGCAATCAGAAGGAGGATCAACTAGATCCTAGGTACCTCTGTTAGTGAGAGAAGCCATCTCCTCAGTCATGGCATGTGTCCAGGTTGTACTCTGTAATGCGTCATGCACATTTTTGGGTACAGAGACAACAGAGAGAGCAACAACAAAATTACCCATCGGCAAATCGAGATCAGAAGTTACCTCGGCAGAGAGATGACCTTTTGAAGGAGAAGATTGGTTGTCAGTGGGAGGGGGAGACGTAGAATAGAGGCGTTGCAATGAGATCTGATCTTAACATATGTTCCCCTTAGTAGGGTAGTATGGAGTGTCCTCAAAGAAAACTACATCACTGCTCATGAATCACTTTTTAGTAACAGGACTATAGCAACGGTATCCTTTATGAGTCCATGAGTATCCCAAAAATATATATTTTTCAGCTCAAGGAGACAACTTGTCTTGAGTAGGTCCAAGCAAGCGAACAAAACAAGTCGACCCAAAAATTCTCAAAGGTACAGAAAACAGAGGAAGATTGGGTTGTAGTACTTGTACAGGAATTTTATTCCCAATAACAAAGGAAGGCATACAATTTATCAGAAAATAGGCAGTAAGAACCGCTTCTGGCCAAAAATGTTTGGAAACATTAGAATGCAGCATGATAGTTCTAGTAACTTCAAGTAAATGCCTATTTTTCCTTTCAGCAACACCAATCTGTTGGGGTATATAAGCACAAGAAGTCTGATGCATTGTACCCATAGAACGACAAAATAATTCAACATTTTTTTAAACAAATTCCATTATCAGTACGCAGGATTTTAATAGGCATAAAATACTGAGTTTTAATATCAGCAAAGAACTTAATAGTAGGCAGAACTTGGGATCTATCTTTCAACAAAAACAACTAGGTAGCACGGGAGTAATTATCAATGACCAAAATAAAATATTTATTGCCAGACAAACTTGGAACATGATAAGGACCCCATACATCAGCATGCACCAAATCAAAAATATTTTTGCTACCAATCTGAGATTTTTGGGATGTTAAAATATAAGATAGATTGAATATGAATTGATTGATACAAGACTGGACACCCTTGTCCTATATATAGGAGCAAGGGAGAAACCCTGAGACTTGTGTCCCAAGTAATCTAAACTAGACGGGATGGAATATAAAGGCCCACTAAACTAATTAGCCTATTTAACTAATAGACTAATATAGACACTTTAACATGGGAAATACAGTTCTGGACTGTTTTCCTAATTGACATGCATCGCACTGAAAACTGTGTGTGCCTACACCAGAAATAACATGTTTTAATTTATCAGTTGATGGATGCCCAAGTCTAAAATGCCATTGTAATGCAGAAACAGAAGATGATAATGTTGAAGCTAGTGTCGTAGTGACAATCCGTTTCAACTCATTTAAGTAGTAGAGTCCATCAAGTCCTTCATGCCCCCCACCAATCTTCATCCTCGTGTGAAGATCCTGAAAAACACAAATACCCGGTGCAAAGGTCAGATTATAGTTCAGATTGCGTACAATTTTACTGACAGATAGCAAGTTTAGCGGAAAATTTGGCACATATAAAGCAGATCACAAAAGGACTGGAGCAAAGATTTAGAACCATCAACAAGAATAACAGCACATTTAGAACAAGGCTTAGACAGTCTATAAAAGAGAGAATGGTTGCCAAAGAAATGAGAAGAGGCTCCAGAGTCAATCACCCATTTGGTATTACCAACACTAGAAGGAGCACTCAAGAAGGAAAAATCAAAACCAGTATAAGTGGCAGCATGTGCTCCAGATTCAGCAACAAATGAGGAGGAAGAACCAGTCCTCTCAAGCAGGAGACGTTCCACCTCGGAGCAGATGAACTCAGCAGTGAAGGCGGTCGAGGGAGCAACAGAAGGTGTCTGATAAGCACTAGGACTGTCAATGGGGAGGGTAAGGTCTTACCCTTACCCTTACCCACCAAGTTTAGCGGGAAAGGTATGGGTAATTCCCCACTCCACCAATATCCTTACCCTCCCCTTACCCTTACCCTCTTACCCATAGGGTAAATGGGGAGGGTAAGGGTGAAGTGGGGAATTTATATGTCTCTTCAAATTTTTGGTAATATTAATAATAATGGTCTAGCTAGTACATTCATATATTTGAGTGAAATATCAAGATGTTCCATAATGGATTTTAAATATCCAAAATGTTTCTAAGTAATATTCTACAAGTGTTGTAGTGAATGCATGTACAAATGGTAGTACCCTAACATTGGTGTGCGAAAAAATAAATTATTTGTTACGACCCCACCTCCCGATAACCCCCAATTAAGGGAGACCGAGAGGTCGAAGCCGCACCCATAACTTCCGGATCAAAGGTTCGGCAATTAACTAAGAATAATTATCAAATTTTAACATACTATACTGAAAAGCTGTAAGAAAATAAAAGTTTTGCATACCTTTTTGAAAACTTGGATCTCTATACTTCTATCCACTTAAGGATTCTACTCTAACTAATCCTCTTTGTATTTAACTTCATGTATTTCACAATATGATGATTTATTATTTGTCCTTTTGGCTTGTACCTAAAACGCCGACAAACAAAACGTCGATCAGCCGAAGCAGGTATGTGGGGGAAACAATAATTATGTAAATATGTTAGCAATGTAATCATTCAATTAATTATTTAATCAACAAAGATTACATTTTAGATATAACTCCGTGATCCAAGAGTACCCTATCCTCTATGTTGTCCCCATTAAACCCCTCATGATCCACCTATAAGTGAACCAATTTCTAGGGTTGAGTCACATGGCACTACTCGTAAGTAGCCCATTCCTTAACTCATGGCATGCTAATGAGTCTCATGGTACTACACGTAGGTAGCCCAGTTTCTAACTCTCGGTAACCTAGACTTTGCTCTAGGATTACCCCTTTTTTATTAGCCTTTTCAAAGCAATAGAGGTGGACCCGGATCTAGTCAGTTATATACGCACATTTATAGTGATAATCATAGTCACTTTATAGTTGCATGAAATAAATAAACATCCAACAGTTATTTTCAAGCAACCGATGAAAACTTCGGGAATCGCCGTGAAACTAGAGCGATTATTCATAATCATAACCACATACCTAATTTGATGAGTCATGCAGATTATTCAACATATACTTCATGTATATATAATCAAACCAATCAACAGATCCAAGCAAGTAATTCAATCATCACATAATTCTTGAAAAGAATATGTACTCTATTTATTACACACTTTAACAAGAATCTACTTTATTGACTTGGATTCTTTTTCTAGGGTTTCTAATCCACATTAAGGTTTCATTAATATTCATTAGGGTTTCTTAGATCAATTTCTCAAACTTTATTCCTTTTAGGTTAATAAACCCTAAAATACCCTTTTCCATTTATATGAATCTTCATTGCTCAACTATCCATTTTAATAGTCTTTTATACCCAAATTGACTTAGGATCATCACATCCCTATTTATCAATGGATTTGAACAATTTAAACAATTAAAGGACATATTCATCTAAATTAGGGTTTTCAAGATCATTACTGCATAATCATGCACGAAACCCTAAATTAAGCCAATTATATAAAATGATCATCTTTTTTTTAGATCCTATTTTCTCTTTTATTAATCAACAGGTTAATATCAGCTTGAATTATCCAAATACCGTCATTGAGTCCATCTATTATCAAATCTAAGAGTTTTTCTTTAATTAAATCATTAAAGATGACAACTTTATGTCCTTTTCAAATTTCAAGCATGTTTATGCACATAAACTCTAAATTAGACTAATCACATGCAAAGTTCTTCCTTTTTGAACATAATGTACCTTTTTACATTTAACAGGTTAACATCAACTCTAATGATCCACTAAACCCTATTAATCACTTTATTCATTTCAAAATAGAGTTTCTTAACCTTTAATTCATCAAAGATGATAACTTACACTACTTTTTGCATAGAATGCAAAATTATCCTTCCAACATAATTTCTTTTTGTTCCTTTCATTCTGAGGAACAATTTTCATATAGGACTTGTTTTAATCCGAGTTACGATCTATTAGATACGAATTTTGCAAAGTTTACTTACTCTGGCCAATCAAAGGGCGCCACGTGGCTGTTTCCATGCAACCTTGCTTTTGAGAAAACATAACGCAAAGACACAATTGCCCTTGGTTAAGTTGCACACTCTTCTAGCCCACAGAGGGCAGAACCGTCCAACGCCAGGTCTTCATCTTCAACCTCGCGAACGACCGCCGCAGCAGCCCTAGCCGTGGCTGCGTTCCTCTTCCTCCCTCTCCTGGACCTCGTCGGCCTCGGGGATTGGGTGCCAGACCTCCGCCTGACCTCCCCGCACCACAGGGTGCCCTCGGCTTGAGTCCAAGGGAAGCAGATCGTGTGGGCTATGTCCGCGACTGTCTGCAAGTTTTGCAGCCAAGCTGTGATAGCTATGCCTTGGTTTGGGCATGGTGATGTCGGTGGAGCTTCTTCCTGTCCTTGTGGAACCTCCCTCAAAGACCGTGGCGACCCCACACGTCCCCACTGCCCCAGGGTCAGACGCACTCTCCTCGACTAGGGTTTGAACAAGGAAGAAGGAGGAGAAGAGAGTGAGACGTGAGGGATTTCTTAACTCGAGCCAAAAGCCCTATCCCTTATATAGGGGAGGGTAACGATGCCCTAAGTTGCTTGCCTATGAAGCAACATGGTTCTTTCCCAATAGGAATCCAATCCCTATATCGAAAAGCAAGATTCTCTCTCTTCTAAACATATTTTGATATCCTTAATCATTTGGATGTTTTAGGAATTCGAAATTCCTTCTACTTACTCTCTTTATTCTTTCTTTTTAATCCATTGATCACGAAATCCTATTTTCCTTTATAGAAAATATCATCCTTTTAAACAATACCACATAATTCATTAACAATGCAACACATTATCCTCTTATTTTGCAATTTTAGTATTTTCTCTTTCTTTCCTTTTTATTGGGACTCCTCGGATCCCAAGACACTCCATTATTTCGAAATTCTTTCTATTGGATACTTACTATCCTTCTAGATGCATCATTATGCATTATTTCACATTATCTTGTTTACTTCTCATTTAAATATCTCTTTTTGAGGATTTCTTTTTATTTCACTTTTATTTTACTCATTGGTATTCATTTTATCATTAGGAATCCTTGGGATACGAAAATTCACAAATGATCACTCAATTATACATTTTTCCACGTATTTCCAACATTTTAACATTATTTTCAATTTCTTTCTTACTAAAGAAATACTTAATTAATCTTTTCTTTTCTTATTGCCTTCTTTATGCAACTTTGGACCCCTTGGAACCCAAAGAACCCAAGAGGCACGAAATCCTCTTTGGATGTGCCTTCTAGAGGTTTCTATCTCATTCTTTTCTCAAAAATTCAATTATTCATTTACTAATTGAATTTTCTTGTTATTTGGGCCCAATAGCCAATAAAGCTTACAACACAGACATCAAGGCTATTGTAAACAAAATCCATGTATTCAAAACAAATTATACAATTCTTTGTTCACTTATCTTCAATATGAGAAATTACATTTCTCACCAAATGAACCCAAAAATTGGGGTTGTAACATCCTTCCCCTCTTATAGGAATTTTGTCCTCAAAATTCTATCAAACAAACAAACAATTTAGGATAAGACTTTTCCACGTCCATCATTGGCCCCTATGTGGCTTTACTGTACTCATGGCATTTCCAAAGAACCTTTATTATTACATGTTCTTTTCTCTGAGTTCTTTCATCCTGGCGTCTACAAACTACACAGGTGACTCAGACCATTTCAGCCTCCCTTGGGGGCTCACTAGGTTCATTGCTCAGCACATGATTGGGGCACCTCACATAGTGCTCTAAATTGGACACATGGAACACATCCCACATTACTTTATCCTGAGGGGTAAGGTCAAACTTAACCTTCTCCACCAAACCATGTCAAAAGAACCCATGCATCGGGGCTCAACTCTCTTAGCTATAACTTAGAGGGGTCAGATTTTCATGTCACATATTCTCCCACAGTGAACTGCATGTTAGTCTACTTTGCATCTGCTTATGACTTTCATCATCTCTAGGCTCCTTTCAGCCATTACACGGACAAAGCGACTTCATCTACACTCACTGTGGCCCTTTTCTAACCATCATGTGGTCCTTTCACCAACATCACCTTACTAAAGTGGTGACCGACACAACCTCTCTTACAGAGCTTCTTATAAAACCCGATACTGGCTATGGTGGTCATTGTCACATCTTTCATAGGACAAGAACTGTCTCTAGATATCACCCTGAATGAGCACACATGCTCTCATCAGACCCTTTAGTCTGGGTTATACTAACCATTAGTTAGGGGTGATAAACTGTACTATCATCGAGTTCTTCATGTACCTACTTTCACCTTATGGAAGTGAACCTTTAAGTCATACTCATGAACTTTTGAACTCGCATCATGGTGTAGTTGAACCATCTCTCTCATATGTAGCTCAACCCGATCTGTCCCTTGACAGTATCCTTTCTTTCTTATGTCATCTAGGTAAGGCGATCTACCATAACCCATGTTGCATCTTGACCTTCCTTGGTCTAGGGGAGACCTATCACAACATCCATAGTGATGAACTCTCATTCCCTCTCAGGGAATCTTTTGTCCTCTATATCGATACACTGGGTTACTGGGGTTCGTCCTTTACCTCCTGGCTTGCATGGCCATAAACCACATGCAACTTCATCTTAAGCATCCAAAGTGCTATTGCTATTTACCACGGTGTATGGTTATCTTCAATCATGATTTCCTGTATGTCATGATTCTTCAAGATCGATTCCTCCAAAACCCTAAACCACTCTAGTTGGGGTTTCATCACCTTCTTTTCCAAAGAAGTGCATCTGAGGTTCTACCACCATCCTTTGATTGCATCAAGGACTAGACTGGCTAACCAAACAACCCTTAACTTTTCAACGAATCTTGTTACATCTGAGTGTTATCCAAACACCTCTCCTTTTCAAACTTAAGGTTAGCCAAACAACCTCTTCTAGCTTTTAGTCAAACAAGTCGGATGTATCTCAACCAGAGCATCCATTACCACTTCACATCCTTAGGTATTAGGTAATGTTGAAGACATACACTTCCATGTATTTCACTTATCATCTCACCTCAAACTCTATGTCTATCTTCAATTAAGAACACTCTCTGATTTCATCATCATGGTGATCAAACTCAACTTGGTATAACTTGTACGTTCTACATAGCTCATGATAAAAACTTCCTCATAAGGTGACTATCTCATTCCTCTTAGCAATGTTCCAACTCACATCATCTTTTATCCTTGGTGTATGGCATGCGTACTGTCCTATCTCTCACTCCCATAACAAGAGGAAATAAGCATTTGGCTGCAGTCCAAATACAGAGTTCTTCATGTTCCAAGAGTAGAGATGGTACATCCCACATTGTCAATACACCTTTACATCTAAGTTGCAATGTGCCACATATGTCTCTACATCACAGACATCATGATATCAAACTAGTCTTGAACCTACTGAGGTTTACACACATCCCGTGGTCATCTCCTCTAGGTCTATAGGGTGTCGGCACTTTTGGGGTCATCCCTCTTCCCTCATGCATCAAGAGAGTGCCCTACTCATCTGCCCTTTGGGTCCCATGAGTTCATGAAGGTGATCAATCTCCTAACCCATGACCCTCAGACAATGATAGCTATTACCTCCCGACCCTATGGTCATGTGCATTTAGGGAATTAGGCGACTCCTACTTTCATCGGTCTTATCCCTACTTGACCCTAGGATAGACTTAGGATTCTCCATTATAGTACATGTTCACTTAGAACCTTACCCATGTCTTCATCATCTCTCTTTCTGCATTCATGGGCTGGCTTTCATCCTTTCATAGGGATCATGGCAACCTGCCTACCTTGGCCAAGTCCCATACTGGTTACCTCCATGGTACCATATTCATATGCAATTAGAGATGGATATCTATGGGTCTACAAGTTCATTCTCATACCATGTACTTTTCACTTAGCTTCTCAAGATCCTATGAGACCTCTTTAGGTTACTTTAAACCAACCAAAAAGATACACACCCTACCAAAGGGGTCCCTCTCCCAGGATGGGAGAAAAACTTATCTCTTGACAACAAGGTCACAAAAGCTGTTAGGTCTAGGGTTTACATCCACATGATCCTACTTAACCCTAGCAAGCTATTAAGGCACAAGAAGATCACCTATTGTACCATGCTAGGTCATACTTATCCTCTTTCCTCGATGCTAGATCAAGATCATACTTTCCTTTACCATCAACCTAGTTGTGAGGGGTTCATCAAACATACCTTAAACTTAAGGGGCTTCCCTTTTCCTTTATACATGAGGCGTACCATGCTCGAAACTATGGCAACTTAATTCTCATCATGAGCATTAGGTATACCACTTCCTCTCTTAGGTCAGGAACCCTAGGTTCACTTTGGGTGTCCAACTGCATGCTCAATCTCTTAACCACAAACCAAGCATGTATCGGGTATGTCATACACTTCCTGTCATCCTTCTCTTCGATCAACACTTTAAGGTTGAGTCCTCCTCAAGGACAATCAACAAGGTGCAAGGCCTCATAACCTGTTACTATACCTCTCCAGGGTTTATGGAACTCTTCTTCTCATCTATACCATAGGTACAAAGGTATAAGCAGACTCATCCTCTCTCTAGGATTTGTTTCCTCTAAGACAACCAAGATATCATCATCCTCTAGGAATTATGCATGAGGCAACTGCTATCATTCACTTAGGTCACATCATCCTTGACTCCCCACTGTTCCTCATATCTTGGGGTTTTAGGCTTCCAGCCTTTTTTCCTGGGGTTATGCTCTCACTCTAAAGTTAATCCTACAACCAACCTCACCATTAGAGGTCCTATCTTCGTGAAGGGTCAACCTCAAAAGCATGCCCCTATCTAGATGAAGCCTATGGTCAACTTATGTTCGCTCAAGGTTATCCATAACCCTTATACTTATCACATAAGCTATCCATCGAACTCTCTCGGCCAGGGTTTCAACCTATTGCTTGCACTACTGATACATACAGGGTGCCTATTATGCCATGCTCATATCAGCTCATGGAGTTCCATAGGTTCTTCTCCAACCTTAACAATGAAGGAGCTATCCTTCACTCTAACATGCAAGACCCTTCCTAGGGTTGGGTTGCCAGAGGTATTCGGTCATCCAACCTCTCATGGCTCATATGGCATCCCAAGCATGTCCATCCAAACACCTGGTCTACCAAGACATATATCTCTCCCTCTCTACCCTTCACTTAGGGTTAGGGTTAGCATCATCCTCAGAGGATGTGCCAGGTCTCTACTTGCAATGGATATCTCCATCTCCAAGACTAACTTATCCTCCTGACAAGAAGGTATAACCTTAGGTCTCTTCTGAGGATATGACAACCTATGTCATACGACCTAAGCATGTATCTATTCTTTAATTTGCGCTTAATCTATTAAGCTTATGTCCATGACATCATATTTACATGCTTTTTATTAATTTGGTGGAGGATTCCTTAGACCTTATTAATCTTACCCATACCTTA
This sequence comes from Alisma plantago-aquatica, assembly GCA_963693085.1. Classification (NCBI taxonomy): domain Eukaryota; kingdom Viridiplantae; phylum Streptophyta; class Magnoliopsida; order Alismatales; family Alismataceae; genus Alisma; species Alisma plantago-aquatica. The sequence goes on along the minus strand of OY856409.1, from coordinate 995,716,297 downwards.
AGAGGGTGAGGAGAAGAAAGAAAACCCTCATCCTTTAGGTCCTTATCGGAATTTTGTGATGAGAAAGGATGAGAAGTCCTAAAGGTATTTAATTTCGATTCATACCCTAAGACTTTGGCCAGGCAGTCACACGGATCCGGGAGTCCTCGTATTCCGACTAGCGGTGCGGAGGAAAATATTGCCAGCCCCCGGTCGTGATCCTTTTCTAGACACCTCTGTCTTTCAGATAATCCTCTAATAACTCCCTTGGGTTCTATGGAGTTTGTAAAATTTAATAATTATTAATGGTTAACTGAGGAACCTAAGCTCTGATACCAAATGTTACGACCCCACCTCCCGATAACCCCCAATTAAGGGAGACCGAGAGGTCGAAGCCGTACCCATAACTTCCAGATCAAAGGTTTGACAATTAACCAAGAATGATTATCAAATTTTAACATACTATACTGAAAAGCTGTAAGAAAATAATTTTTTTTGCATACCTTTTTGAAAACTTGGATCTCTATACTTCTATCCACTTAAAGATTCTACTCTAACTAATCCTCCTTGTATTTAACTTCATGTATTTCACAATATGATGATTTATTGTTTGTCCTTTTGGCTTGTACCTAAAACGCCAACAAACAAAACGTCGGTCAGCCGACGCTGGTATGTGGGGGAAACAATAATTATATAAATATGTTAACAATGTAATCATTCAATTAATCATTTAATCAACAAGATTACATTTTAGATATAACTCTGTGATCCAAGAGTACCCTATCCTCTATGTTGTCCCCATTAAACCCCTCATGATCCACCTATAAGTAAACCAATTTCTAGGGTTGAGTCACATGGCACTACTCGTAAGTAGCCCACTCCTTAACTCATGGCAGGCTAATGAGTCTCATGGTACTACACGTAGGTAGCCCAGTTTCTAACTCTTGGTAACCTAGACCTTGCTCTAGGATTACCCCTTTTTTTTCTTAGCCTTTTCAAAGCAATAGAAGTGGACCCGGATCTAGTCAGTTATATACGCACATTTATAGTGATAATCATAGTCACTTTATAGTTGCATGAAATAAATAAACATCCAACAGTTATTTTCAAGCAACCGATTAAAACTTCGGGAATCGCCGTGAAACTAGAGCGATTATTCATAATCGTAACCACATACCTAATTTGATGAGTCATGCAGATTATTCAACATATACTTCATGTATATACAATCAAGCCAATCAACAGATCCAAGCAAGTAATTCAATCATCACATAATTCCTGAAAAGAATATGTACTCTATTTATTACACACTTTAACAAGAATCTACTTTATTGACTTGGATTCTCTTTCTAGGGTTTCTAATCCGCATTAAGGTTTCATTAATATTCATTAGGGTTTCTTAGATCAATTTCTCAAACTTTATCCCTTTTAGGTTAACAAACCCTAAAATACCCTTTTCCATTTATATGAACCTTAATTGCTCAACTATCCATTTTAATAGTCTTTTATACCCAAATTGACTTAGGATCATCACATCCCTATTTATCCATGGATTTGAACAATTAAAACAATTAAATGACATATTCATCTAAATTAGAGTTTTCAAGCTCATTAATGCATAATCATGCACGAAACCCTAAATTAAGCCAATTATATAAAAAGATCATCTTTTTTTTAGATCCTATTTTCTATTTTATTAATCAACAGGTTAATATCAACTTGAATTATCCAAATACCGTCATTGAGTCCATCTATTATCAAATCTAAGAGTTTTTCTTTAATTAAATCATTAAAGATGACAACTTTATGTCCTTTTCAAATTTCAAGCATGTTTATGCACATAAACTTTAAATTAGACTAATCATGTGCAAAGTTCTTCCTTTTTGAACATAATGTACCTTTTTACATTTAACAAGTTAACATCAACTCTAATGATCCACTAAACCCTATTAAACACTTTATTCATTTCAAAATAGAGTTTCTTAACCTTTAATTCATCAAAGATGATAACTTACACTAACTTTTGAATAGCATGCAAAATTAGCCTTCCAACATAATTTCTTTGTGTTCCTCTCGTTCTGAGGATCAATTTTCATATAGGACTTGTTTTAATCCGAGTTACGGTCTATTAGAAACGAATTTTGCAAAGTTTACTTACTCTGGCCAATTGGAGGGCGCCACGTGGCTGTTTCCATGCAACCTTACTTTTGAGAAAACATAACGCAAAGACACAATTACCCTTGGTTAAGTTGTGCACTCTTCTAGCCCACAGAGGGCAGAACCGTCCAACGCCAAGTCTTCATCTTCAACCTCGCGAACGGCCACCGCAGCAGCCCTAGCTGCGGCTGCGTTCCTCTTCCTCCCTCTCCTGGACCTCGTCGGCCTCCGGGATTGGGTACCAGACCTCCGCCTGACCTCCCCGCACCTCAGGGTGCCCTCGGCTTGAGTCCAAGGGAAGGAGATCGTGTGGGCTGTGTCCGCGACCGTCTGCAAGTTTTGCAGCCAAGCTGCGATAGCAATGCCTTGGTTTGGGCATGGTGACGTCGGTGGAGCTTCTTCCTGTCCTCGTGGAACCTGCCTCAAAGACCGTGTCAACCCCACGCATCCCCGGTGCCCCAGGGTCAGACGTGCTCTCCTCGACTAGGGTTTGAACAAGGAAGAAGGAGGAGAAGAGAGTGAGATGTGAGGGATTTCTTAACTCGAGCCAAAAGCCCTACCCCTTATATAGGGGAGGGTAACGATGCCCTAAGTTGCTTGCCTATGAAGCAACATGGTTCTTTCCCAATAGGAATCCAATTCCTATATCGAAAAGCAAGATTCTCTCTCTTCTAAACATATTTTGATATCCTTAATCATTTGGATGTTTTAGGAATTCGAAATTCCTTCTACTTACTCTCTTTATTCTTGCTTTTTAATCCATTGATCACGAAATCCTATTTTCCTTTATAGAAAATATCATCCTTTTAAACAATACCACATAATTCATTAACAATGCAACACATTATCCTCTTATTTGGAAATTTTAGTATTTTCTCTTTCTTTGCTTTTTATTGGGACTCCTCGGATCCCAAGACACTCCATTATTTCGAAATTCTTTCTATTGGATACTTACTATCCTTCTAGATGCATCATTATGCATTATTTCACATTATCTTGTTTACTTCTCATTTAAATATCTCTTTTTGAGGATTTCTTTTTATTTCACTTTTATTTTACTCATTGGTATTCATTTTATCATTAGGAATCCTTGGGATATGAAAATCCACAAATGATCACTCAATTATACCTTTTTCCACTTATTTCCAACATTTTAACATTATTTTCAATTTCTTTCTTACTAAAGAAATATTTAATTAATCTTTTCTTTTCTTATTGCCTTCTTTATGCAACTTTGGATGCCTTGGAACCCAAAGAACCCAAGAGGCACGAAATCCTCTTTGGATGTGCCTTCTAGAGGTTTCTATCTCATTCTTTTCTCAAATATTCAATTATTCATTTACTAATTGAATTTTCTTGTTATTTGGGCCCAATAGCCAATAAAGCCCACAACACAGAAATCAAGGCTATTGTAAACAAAATCCATGTATTCAAAACAAATTATACAATTCTTTGTTCACTTATCTTCAATATGAGAAATTACATTTCTCACCAAATGAACCCAAAAATTGGGGTTGTAACATTATTCCTAGTAGATTAAGACTTCTACGTTAAAATGCTATTAAAGGACAATACATAGAGAGTTATTATTAGAAACATGCATATCTTATACCCTCTAAAATGTTGTTGCATCCAAAAAAATAAAGCACAAATAAAATATATAACACCACCTCACATATGTATCAAATGATATATTAAAGATTAAATCTTGTAATTATAAACATGTTTGCCTTACACCACAAATTATTTAATGGAACATAGACTACTTATATACATATGTCTTGCACCTCCAAAACAGTGTTGTATACACAACCAAGTTAACTATATATGAAGTAGAAAAGAATATCATGTATTATTTAAAATGATGACCCCATAATATTAAATATTACATAGATTCAAACAACACATGACCATACATTTAATATAATATACATAAATATTGGAGGGTAGTGGGTTAGAGGGTATGGGTAATGGCTTACCCTTACCCTGACCCATTACAGTAGCAGTTTAGAGGGTAGAGGGTAGGTGGGTAAAGGGTAAGAAAATCCTTTACCCTTACCCTTACCCTACAAGGTATGGGTAAAGTGTAAATGGGTTTACCCTTACCCATTGACAACCCTAAGAAGCACCCTTAGACGCAGCATTGGCCCACGCATGTGTGCCATGTTTCTTCCAACATCTATCTTCAATATGGTTGTTGCGGCCACAAAAGTCCACAGTACCGTTGAGTAAAAGCACCTCCAGAAGCATCAACAGATGAGCCATGGCCAAGCGACCCACGTCCCCATCCAGGAGCAGAAGAAGGATTGTCTGGAGGTCGACCGCGACCCCTACCACGACCACGACTAGACATAGCAGCAAGAGCAGTATTGTCACCAGTGTCAGAAGGCAGATCCAATGAGGAAGCCGGCAGTCGTTGTAGACGCTGAAAAGCACTCTCTAATGTGGGTAAGGGATCACTGACGAGAATCTGGTCAACCACACCAGCATATTAGTCAGGAAGGCCGCAAAGAAATTGGACAACCTGAAGTTCTTGTCGTTGTCATTTCATCGTGGCTAAGTTGGTAGATAAGGGATGAAGATTCTCAATCTCAGCCCAGACATCTTTAAAGGTCGAAAAATAGTCAGCAATATATGGCCCAGTGAAGTGCAGGCAAGACAGTTGTTTGTTCAGGCCAAAAACCTTCGGATTCTTACTATGCGAGTAGGTGTTGGCCAGTTGATCCCACATCTCCTTGGCAGTCGGGAGATGAAGTAGAGTAACGTTGATGTGAGTTTCACGGTTGTTTAGAATCCACATCATCACAGTCGAGTCATCCTTGACCTAGTCATCATATATCTTTTCCTCCTTGGACTCGGTAGTACTGGGCGGAGCAGGAGGCGGAGCCTCAGTCAGATGAGAATGCTTGCCTTGTGACTTTGCAAACATCTCCATGGAGAAAACCCAATGTTGATAGTTGCACCCATCTAGCTTCACAGTAGTCACTTGACGACGAAAGTCCTCATGGGAGGAAGCCATGACGGAGATCGGGTCCAAAAATGACAGAGAACAACAACATGAGTCAGAACTGCCTAGATCCTCCAACTAGACGGCAGCAGGCAGATAGAGCAACTGGAAGGACCAGCTTTCATGAAGACTACGCCGAGGCACAGTAGAGAATCTGGTAGCTCAAGCGTTGACGCAGGCAGAAAGAAGGGTTAGGGCTCTGAAGACCCTCAATATGAACAGTCGGAGGCTAAATAACGATCGAGCGGGTTGCACCAATAAGCCAGGCCCACACGCGAAGGGCTGCCAGCGGTAGCGGAGGGCACACCAGGCCGCATAGTAAACAAGGTTGAAAAGATACTTATATATATTATATGAGTTTATTTCAGTAAAAAAATTATAGATACACAATATTTTGATTTTTAAATTAATTAATATATAATTGCAGAACTTAAAATAAAAAAAAATGTGAAAAAAACTAGAACCATTATGTATGATGCTAATAATTTATACATACATCATATCTACCATTGTACCATTATTTTACAAATCTAACTTATATTCTTCTTAAGAAAATGCATAAAAACATAATAAGAACTAGAATACCAGTGGACGTCTTTTTGATAAAAATAGAATGATCAACATAAGATCTGATGAAACCATAAGAAGACAGAGTCTTTCTCAATTTGTCGAACCAGGCACGTGGACTCTGTTTGAGTCCATAAATAGACTTCTTGAGGCGGAAAACTTTGTGTGACTCCCCTTGAGCAACAAACCCAGGTGGTTGCTCCATATATACCTCCTCCTGAAGATCACCATAAAGAAAAGCATTTTTGTCGTCCGACTGGATGAGGGGCCAATCCAGATTAATTACCACATAAAGAAGAACCGACACAAAATTTAGCCTGGAAATAGGAGAAAAAGTTTCAAAATAATCAAAAACATAGGTTTGAGTGTACCCTTTCACCATGAGGAGAGCTTTCATGTGTTCAACTGCTCCAACAGGATGATACTTAATAGTGTAGACCCAACGACATCCAACATGTTTGCAATCAGGAGGATCAACAAGATCCCAGGTACCCCTATCAGTGAGAGCAGCCATATCCTCTGTCTTGGCTTGAGTCCAGGCTGGATTTTGTAATGCATCATGCACATTCTTGGGTACAGAAATAGCAGATAGTGCAACAACACAATTACTAACATGAACACTCCGATGAGCAGTGGAGACATGATTAGCAATATTATGAGATGTACATGATCTAGTACCTTTCTTGAGAGAGAAATCACCTCAGTAGGGGCATGACCTTCTGAAGGAGAAGATTGGTTGTTAGTGGGGGGTCTTGAGCAGGAGTAGGTTTTGGCGGCTGATTTCTACGTTGATAAACAATAAGAGGAGTCGTAGTCGTATCTGATTGCACAGTAGAGGTAGAATCACAAATAATAGGCAGAGGTGTTACAATCAAATCGGAGCTCAACATAGTCCCTTTAGTAAAAAAAACATCACAACTCGTGAACCACTTTTTATTAACCAGACTATAGCAGCGGTACCCTTTCTGAGTTTGTGAGTACCCCAGAAAAATGCATTTTTCAACTCTAGGGGACAACTTGTCTTGAGTAGGACCAAGCAAACGAACAAATAAGTCGACCCAAAAATCCTTGGAGGAACAGAAAATAGAGGTAGATCTAGTTGCAGAACTTGTATAGGAATTTTATTCCCAATAACAGAGGAAGGCATACGATTTATCAGATTATAGGTAGTAAGAATCGCTACTGGCCAAAAAATGTTTGGGAACATTAGAGTGTAACATTATAGTACGAGCAACTTCAAATAAAAGCCAATTCTTCCTCTCAGCCTCTCCATTCTATTGGGGTGTATAAGCACAAGATGTCTGATGAATTGTCCCACAGAACGGCAGAATAACTCCACATTTTTTTTGAACAAATTCCAATGCATTATCAGTACGTAGAATTTTAATAGGCATAGAATACTAAGTTTTAATTTCAACAAAAAAATTTTAATAGTTGGTAGAACTTGGGATCTATCTTTTAACAGAAATAACCAGGTAGCACGAGAGTAATCAACAATGAACAAAATAAAATATTTATTGCCAGATAAACTTGGAATATGACAAGGACCCCATACATTAGCATGTACCAAATCAAAAACAATTTTGCTACCAATCTGCATTTTTTGGGGAAAACAGATCTAGATTGTTTGCCTAATTGACAAGCCTCACATTGAAAACTATGCGAGCCGACATCAGAACGATTTGAAACCGTTTGCTCCCAAATGGTTTGGGAAACCGTTTGATCAAGGATTGAAGACCGTTTCCTAAAGTAACTTTTTAGATATTTGTATAGAATATTTTCACCTTCGTCTACCTCTGTTCAACCAAGAATAGGGACTGTTCTTCATGGAAATTATAGCAAGAACTTAAGAGAATATCTAAAGAAGAAGAATAACCAACAATTTTAGGAGAGAAGGATGCATTAACAAAGCTTAAGAGTTAGAGTTATAAAACCCACCTCTAGAACTAATCCAGAGCTCCAAGCTCCACAGCTTTAATGGTGGATTGAGCTCCAGCAGTTGTCCAATGTCCGTTCTTCAAGTTTTGGATGAACACGATGGCTAGAAAGGAAAATCGTGTGAAGAAAACCAATTACTAACCATTGATTTAGGTTTTCCACCATGAATTCGAGGTAGGAGATGATCAAAACTTACCAAGCTAGTTTGGTCATCCTTCCTCTGGTCTAGATCTCTCCCTTGGTCAGACAAAGCAGGTTTGAGAAGAAAAGAAGCTAAGGAAATGATCCTTTGGTATTTGGAAAAAGGATGCTTATATATATATATGGATTTTCAAGGAAAATGGAAAGAGAGAGTTATTTCCTTTTATCTCCCAAACATATCCACCAAGGCTTGCTCCATTCTTTTGATATGTGGCCACCTTCTATAACCATGCAAAACTCTTCCATATTCCAAGGTTTAAAGGAAAAGGAACTAAACACCTTAAAGAGAGATATATTAATATCCACCCTTATTGGATATTGCTTAATATATTATTAGTGTGAGTAAATTTCACTTCTACCATGATATTTTTGGTGCCCAAGCATGAAAAAATCTCGTCCAAACTATTGCAAACATATCCTCCAACTTTTGGTTGAAGGGCTCCATATTAACCCGGTGCAAATCCTATCAAGCAGAAGACGTTCCACTTTGGAGCGGATGAACTCAGCAGTGGACTCAGTCAAGGGAGCAGCAGTGACTGTCTGAGAAGTACAATCAGTCGCAGCATTGGCCCATGTAGGTGTGGCATGCTTTTTCTAACACTTGTCTTCGGTGTGATTGGGGCGACTGCAGAAGTCACAATACCGTTGAGCAGCGGCACTTCCAGAAGTATCAGTAGACGAGCCACGACCAAGGAAACTGTGACCAGATGAGCCACATCCCCATCCAGAAGCAGTAGAATGATTGTCCGACGATCGGCCATGACCCCTACTATGACCACGGCCAGACATGGCAGCAAGAGCAGTGGGGTCAGCTGTGTCAGAAGATACATCTGATGAGGAGGTCGGGAGGCGTTGGAGACGCTGAAAGGCACTCTCCAAAGTAGGTAAAGGATCATTGACGATGATCTAGTCAACCACCCCAGCATATGATTCCAGAAGGCCGCATAGGAACTAGACAACCTAGAGTTCATGTCTTTGTCGTTGCATTGTAGCCAAGTCAGCCCAGACACCGTTAAAGGTGGAGTAGTAGTCAGCAATATCATGTCCAATAAAGTGCAGACTACATAGTTGTTTGTTCAGATCAAACACCTTTATGAGATTTTTGCTATGAGAATAGGTGTTGGCCAGTTGGTCCTACGTCTCCTTTGTTGACGGGAGATGAAGTAGAGTGACGCTGATGCGAGTTTCATTGTAGTTCATAATCCACATCATCACAGTTGAGTCATCTTTGACTCAGTCCTCATAGTTCTTTTTGTCCTTGGACTCGACAGTAGTAGGTGGAGCAGGAGGTGGATCATCAATCAGATGGGAATGCTTTCCCTGTGACTTGGCAAAGATCTCCATTGAGAAAACCTAATGTTGGTAGTTGCGTCCGTCGAGCTTCACAATGGTCACCTGCTTGTCCTTGGACTTGGCACTAGTAGGCGGAGCAGGAGGCGGATCATCAATCAGATGGGAATGCTTGCCCTGTGACTTGGCAAAGATCTCCATGGAGAAAACCCAATGTTGGTACTACTGGTTAATATTACTTTAGTGGTTAGAAATATTGATTAGTAGTAAAGTATTGACTAATACTTAGTTAATTACTGATTTGCTGAATAGATATGTATAAAACTTCTTGAGAAATATATTTTTTATATAAACATACATGTAATTTTGTATAAAAATATATAAAATTGCGGCACCCGCTTTTCAAAAATCTCCCTTTTAATCGCCTGCCTACCCGTTTAATCACTTACAAGGTGTTGTATGCACGCCTCACGCTTCCCACTTTCTAATACATTGTATATAAAATCAAGAGGACCACCTTTGGAATCCCCAATCTACTACAGGAGGCCCATGTAGCGCGAGCAATGGTCCCTGTGTTTTGAGCCAGTTGCCCTCATACCGCACTCAAACTAATCATGCTTATGGTAAAAATTTATCAGTCTCATGGGGTTTCACATACCTATTTAGCACCATCCTAGATTTTCCTAAAAAGACAAAAACACTCGTTCAATTATTCACACTTGGGCTTTTACTCGTGACATTCCATTTCATTGGCATGGGTTTTATTCATCTTTTAGGTTTTTATGCTCTTTAAAGCTTTTTTGATGTTTTTTACATTGTGGGCGACCAATCCTCTCTTGCAAAAAAAAATGTTGTTGGATTACCCTACTGTGGGAAGAAGCGATGTCCTTCAAACGATGCAATCCCAACTCGATTTAAATTCAAAACTTGTCATCTACAAGCCTGATGCGTGAAAAATCTACTCGGACTTTAATTGAACATCGTCTCAAACAACCATACACAACTCATAGGATAGTCATCCATAATCTGAAATGAGCTAACAAGCAGCTGTAAACCCTAAGAGATGAATAACACAAACTCTAGAGTGTCTTGCCAAACATAGCCATGAAGCTTAAGACAAATAATGATGAATTGGATCGAGTCAGATATATAAGCAAGAACCAAAATCTAGGGGCAAACAATTAACATCCATGAGAGACAGGTGAAATACCCTGGAGATAGGCCATCATCAGTCCTTATCATCGATCTACAAATTATACAAAAATTCCTACTAGGTAGCGAAGGCTACTCTAGAAAGCAGTAAATATATATAAAAAAAGATGTCAATGCATGGCATGATAATGAAAAAGAAAAACATACACTTAACAAACAGAAATTGTGAAACAGGATTGTACATGCATGCAATTCTAAACAAAATGGATAATAGAGCATAATGTCCTATCAACCCAAACTTAGGTTTTTCTCATCCTTGAGCAAACCTAAACTTGGGCATAGTAAGAACAGTGACATGAGAAGAACCAAGCTTGTGAAGACAAGGTATTGAGAACTACAATGAGTAACGTTGGCAGCCTTGGCTCCTATATGTTTTATTTTGTGCTTCTCATTTGTAATACGAGTTATTCCTTACATACATAATCATGAATTATGCATGATTAAAATTACTATTTTGGAATGATATTTATTGTTTTTTTATAAGTAGCATGATAATTTAAAAATTATAGATGGCATCCTGATATTATTCTTATTTTTCTTTTCCTTTCTCTCTTTTCCCTCTATTTTCCTCTTTCTCGACTTGAACGGGCCTTAAGATGCAACTACCTCGGATGCATAAAAAACACGCTTCATCCGCACTGGAAAGTGTATCTTGCAAACTTTTAGTCCCTTGCAAAGGTGCACAAATCGAGGCACCTCTTCGGGTCCACAAACCGAGGGAAGGAAACCATTTTGGCAATCAAGTGCAAGATTGTGGAACCAGCAATGCTTTCATTGAGTCGTATGACTGCACGAATTTTTTTCTTCAATGTGAAGGATCATAGGAAAATGTGCTAGTTAAGAATTTCTATCCATTACCAAATATCCAAGAAAAATATACAGAAATAATGTCAAAATTGGATGTTATCTAGGCTTTGGAAAGCACAAGCAGAAAGTGTAAATCCCTTGAGCGCTTAAGCGCGAAGCGGTTTTGAAGTTGTTGCTCCTAAAAAACGGCCTATTTTTAGTGAAAAACCACTCAATAACCAAGAAAAATGAGTGATATTGATCGATGATTTTGGTCAAAACCAATCAATAACCAAGAAATATGAGTGATATTGATCAATAAATTTTGATCATACTAGATAAGCTATACAGTTTAGAGATTGTATTTGACATTTAGGGCAGGTAATAGGAACAATAACTTCTTGTCAGGAACTATCAAATACTTACATATAAGTATTGTGTGTTTAACTGACAATGATATCTGTATTAATAAAAAGATAGTCTGGATTACTAATAGTTTAGTTGTATTTTACACAAATAATCAATTAAATAACTATGACAAGATTGTTGGGGCCTCAAAAAATAGGTCAAAGCAGCAAAAGCAGGAAAAGAATCCTGCTTCAATGCGAAACTCTTAAAATGCCGCTCAGCTGGAAAAACAACGGCTAGGATTTACGGATGCTCCAGCCAGTTTTTAATTCCATGAATGTTATCAACTACCCATTGTTTGTCCCTAAGCAAGACTCAGCTCAACGAGAAACAAAAAATACTGAAAATGGTTAGGCAAAAAAAGTTGGAAATATCAGTATCAAACCGAAAATCACCCATGACTGTTCGCTCTAGAACTAACATCAATTGAAAACATACCGAAATTGGGTAGTGAAAGATCACAAATCGAAAAAGATCTTTGCAAACCAACAAAACTTGTCAGGATAAGTACCACACATGGGTCACAAAAAAGAATCGTGAGAAGCAATGAAGTGAGAGAACAATCATCCTCTAGAATTCAGGCCTGATCCAAAATTTTGCAAATACCATTTATTCAAAAACTATAATAAAAAGAAAATACTCTAATGCCCCTAGGAATCCCTTATCTGCTACATGTGGTCCATGTAGCTAGCAATGGTCCCTACGGTCCAAGCTAGTAGGCCTAAAGCAGCAAGTCAACCTCCTCGTACCAAGGCCGAACCAACCTTGCTCCTGGTAAGATTCCATCAGTCTACTACGGGTACCTAAAATACTACCAGCCACATTTAATCCATGTCATTATCACAATAATATACCTGTGTGGCACACCCTAGACTCTCCTACAAAAAAAAGAGTTTACTCATGCTCATGCTTTCATAATGAGTTTAATTGATCCTTTAATTCATTCAAAACTTATTAACTTAATATATATAATCCTCGATTAGGTACAGGCGCTCCATGCAGGAGCAACGGTCCCTACAATCTGGGCAACTTGTCTCCTAGGGATTTTGTAAGACTCTCTAATGAATTCCAAGTGACGCTACAATAACTCATTCTTACATTCATGCTCAGGCTTTTATTCATTGCATTTTCTTTCATCAACATGGGTTTTATTCGGTTTTAAAGTTTTATGCTCTTTGGAGCATTTTTAGATGTTTGAGATTGAAAGTGGTACATTATAAAATAATGTGGGACAAAGGTAGGTCATTAAGAAGATACAATCCATCTCAATTTCAATTCAAAACTCGTCATCTACAAGCCTGGTTAAAGGTGAGATCAACTATAGTCCAAAATCATTAAAGAGTTTAGACGAATGCATGAAAATGCTGATTGGAGTTTGATCAAAACACCAGCTCAAACAACCTCATACAAGCTCTAGGAGACTTGTGCATAATCTAAAACTAAACCCTAACCGATGAAGAACACAAATCGTAGAGTCACTTGCCAAACATAACCATGAAGCTAAAAGAGGACAACTATGAATTGACTCAAGTCTAAGCAACAACTAAAATCTTGGGCAAGCAAATAATAATCATGAAAGATAGGTGATATTCCTTAAAGAGATCAAATCATAATCAAATGCCAAGCTACAAAATTATGAAGAGGTCATACTAAGAGTAAAGGCTGCTCTAGAAAGTAGTAAATATAAGAGGGGGGATTTTAATGCATGGCATGGTAATGGAAAATAAAGAAAAATACGCATACAAAAATATATGAAACCATGCAAAAGCAAAGAAAATGGATAGAAAGTGCATAATCTACCACCCCAAGTCTAGGGTTTTTCTTGTCTTGAACAAATGAAGTTGTCAGCCCTTTTTTTAACTTTGATATTCACCTTCTCGCATGTAGCGTAAAACTTGAGTCTCAGTTTAGTGATAAAATCCAGCGAAGGATGGGAAGGTTGGTCTTTCTAAGAAATCATGGCCCTACCAGTCCAAGAGTATGCAATGTCAGTGAATCATCAAAATTAGGATGAGTCTATAATTCCACTAGATCAAAAGAATGCAATAGAATCAAGCTCCTTTTCCGCATCTCGAGCATTCACCCTCTTTGCTCATATTATGGAAGTTCTAGCAGAGGGATGCATGTCAGGTGATGTCATGTTGCTTTAGAAGGTAATGGAGCACTGCCATAAGGAAGTGGAGTAAGTTGTGTAATGGTAGATGTGCCGCATTGTGAAGAGAAAGGTCGCTTTGTGGAGGAGGCACATTGAGACATAGATGGTCACTCAACCAGGGAGGCATTGGCGAGAACATGACATTTTCCTCCTTTTCGTACAAGCTTTAGTTGTAAAAGATTAGTTAATAATATAAGGAAGTTTGAATAAATATGAATGTAATGGGAGATCATATGTGGTTTTGTGACCAATTTTGAACTATAGGATAATAATAGGAAGGAACCCCAAAATTTCAAGCAAATGGACCTTCCTAGTGTCCTAATGATTTTTGGGAAGTTTTGTAGTTTTTATTTTGTTATAATAGTCCCATACCGCTGAGCTATGGGGAGGTCCTGGATCTTATAAGGTGTGTGGTCCCTTCGCCCATTGCCAATTAGTTTTTGGTTGAATACCACACATTCTAATATGGTATTAGAGTGGACCCCACGAGACAAGTGTGAGGACCACACCGTACCTAAAAAAGAACAAGTGTAAGCACACAAAAGTGGTTGCACTTGAGGGGGGATGTTAGAATAGTCCCATATCGTTGAGCTCTGGGGAGGTCCTGGAGCTTATAAGGCGTGTGGTCCCTTCAACCATTGCCAATTGGTTTTGGGTTGAATACCACACGTTCTAATATATTTACCTAGGAGGGGACCAAGATGCAACCTCTTGACCCGTCATGCGACCTGCAAGCCCTCCAATCTGGGATCATCCCTAACCTTGCAACATGGAAGGAAAGAAGCCCCAGACATCCCTCGCTTCTAGATCATCTCTCTCTCACCACTCTCTCTATCACTCCCTAAAAACCTAGAACCTTCTTTCTCTCTCTAATTTGACACCGGCCATTACCCTGTTTGGGGGGCAACTGTGGAGAATGCATCCCACATTTCTTCTCCCTTTCACCACACGGAGCAGCAAACCTTGATAACTCTATACCTACATGACCCCATCATCTATGCCACCTCACTCCTGACTCAACCTCAATGAGTCGGCGTGAAGCCCTAGATCCCCCAACAACCCTCACCTTCTTCCTCCTGCTTTAGCGACACCTCCACAAGACATGTATTGCTGGAGAAAGTCTTCCTTCGGGTTTGTGAGGCCGAAAGAAAGTCAAGCGACTAATTCCCAGGCTCTTTTGTGCCTCCCTCCTCACAACTCATATGAGCAAGCACTGTCACAGGATTGCCTACCTTGCGTTGAGCGGGGTGAAAATGAGGATCGGTAGCCATCAGATTAGATCCAGTCATCGACGACCCGAATCTAATGGCTCAGAGCACAGTCAAGATCCCTCTCAAGTCTCACCGCTTGGTAGACATGACGATGCTTGAGTGTCAAAGTGAGGGACGAGCCTAATCCAACGGTCAACCATTACAGTCGTGTTTACTGTACAGTGAGTGGAGCGAGTTTCTCTCCACTACCAGATCCCACCCAGTCAAAGAAGACAGAGCAATAACTCTAATGGATATTCAAATAAATAAGAGTTCAATTTAAAATAATTCTAGATAATAACTCATTAACAAATAAGACATATACGTAGTCAAAAATTGAAGAGAAAAATCCAATGAACACATAAAAATATTTGCTACTACAGATTGTAAAAATCTAAAAATCTGCATTCCAATTTCCAAGCACCTAAAGTCATCGACTACTTTGCTACCAAAAATAAATATAATTAACATTTTGTAAATGGAAATACATTATTCTTCCTTATTCTAGGAAAAGAAAAACTTGATGATAGAGTAATTAGAGGGCTGCAATGCTCGCATGCAATATGTATTAAAGATAGAACTAGATAAAATTTATAGAATATTGTTGTTGTATTAGGGATGATACTACATAATTTTATACTGGTAGCTATATGTGGAATGTTAAAAACACCAATGAGAATAGCATTTCCAGTGCCCAAACTAAAATTCCATGAGGATCCTGTAGTATTCCTAGGATGAAGCTGGGTTTAGATGTACACAGCTGCCCAACCAATACTCAAACCACTGGTTTTATTTTTCTTCAATGATCATGTTTCAAAATTTATTTTACCTTGCATTTTTTTTATAAAAATACATGTTAAAACAATTAGAAAAGTAATCCTTCTACTACCCTCCTAGTCTACATAATCTGATACTCTTGACTGAATTCAGACATAAAACTTAACCCTTATGCATTTTACTGTCTCTACTTGACACAAATGTAACAGTTGACTCTAGATAATACAAATAATAAAAGTCAAATCAGGTATACATGTACCCATTCACTAATGTGCAAAGAGTTTGTAGTCCAAAGGTTAGGATAATTTCCTTCCAAGCGATAGACCTAGGTTCAACTCCCGGAAAACGCACTATTCATAAGTCAACTAAGTAATGGGTTGTGCAATAGTGTGTAGTCCAACTGTTACAATAATTGCCTTCAAAGCAATAAACTCGGGTCCAAGTCCTGGAAGACGCACTGTTACTAATTTTTTTCACATAAGCACTATTGACTAATGGGTTAAGAAATATAGCTACTACTTTGCAACTGAAATAAATATAATTAACATTGTGTAAAGGGAAATACATTATTCTTCCTGATCCTAGGAAAAGAAAAACTTGATGATAGAGTAATTAGAGGGATGCAATGCTCACATGCAATTATGAATATGTATAGATAGACGTAGATAAAATTATAGAAAAGTGTTGTTGTATTAGGGATGGTACTACATAATTTAATACTGGTTGCTTATATGTGGATTGTTAAAAACACCAATGAGAATAACATTTCCAGTGCCCAAACTAAAAGTCATGAGGATTATTAGAGAGTCTAATTAATTTAGTCAATTAAATTATTTGAGTTTAATTGTATAGGGGCCCAAATGTGTCTTGGACCATTAGGGTTTAGTCTCAAGTTTGTTTGCTTACCCCTTCTACTATAGATTAGCCTTTTTTATTCTCTGACTGGTATCAAAGTAGTGATCCAAAACCCTAGTCCCATAGGAGACAAAAAGAACTTGTTCCGCTTGCGGGGGGGGGGGGGGGGGGGGCTGCCTTCTTGGCCTGGCTTGGCTGTCTATCGCGCATTGCCTTCATCAACTCCTAATGGCGTGGACCGTGCGCTACATCGGCCATGTCTTCGAACTATTATTTTCTTTTTTTTACTGCTACTCATCGTTGTGTGCCTAGAGAGACTATGCACTCCGCCCACCTTCTACCAACCATGATCTCATTTTTGTTTAGCCGCAATCTCCTTGACAACTCAACCAATAGCACTAGTCGTCACACATACCCCCCCCAGCTGGAGCCTCGCCAATCCCCGCTGCCATTATGTTGCCCCAACAAAACTGAAACCCGCCAGCCCTAATCCCACCCTTATCCCTTACGATCTCCTCACCCCTAGTCGTTAATCCTTTCCCCGCCTAGTCCAGCCGCACTCCAGAACCCGTTGTTGTCACCTCCTCCTCTAGCAACTCCTCACCAACCTCCAGCAAACTGTGGCACCACTCCTTGCATCACATTATTCCTATCACCATCCCTCGGCTTTTGATCTTCCATGTCCCTGCTAACATCATAAAACTTGTTGCCTTTCATCAGTGCAGCAAGGTAGCTCCCTTGTAGCGAGTTTCTCCGAGGGTCCACTAAATCCATTACGTACGTTGATAATCGGGTGGAAAACAATGGTTTTAGACTCCTCTGTGCTCAAGGACGGGAGAGTAACTCCTCTTGCTGGCTCTCACCCTTCATGCAATCATGTCCTGAAAATGTGAAGGTTGCTTTTGTAGTTGTCACGATTCTGCTACTCCATCGTCCCCTCAGCGCTTTCTCCCTAGGAATTATCTATGGCAAGAATCTCTCCACTGTCATGGCATGCAAGTCAACATGGAGGAGGTCGCTACACTAAGCCTGATGTTCTGACTTTTTTTCTTCAATCTACTTCGTCTATTCAATGACCTCAATGAAGATGTGTGCTTAAATTCTTTTCAAAAATCTTTATAAACCCTAAACCCCACAACAGGACTGTGATGGACTGGATTTTGACTTAATTTCGAGGACGAAATTTATTTTAAGGTGTGTAGGATGTGATAGAATGAAATATTTATGTTCTTGAATGGTCAATTTCAATGAATGTTGTTATGATAAAGATAAAGCTATGGTCAAATTTTTAGGAAGTTTGGAGGTTCCTAGAGAGAGATATTTAGGTTTGAATATGATGCAATTATTGAGGTGTAGTTTTGATAGCCTAAGTTGTGGATCTGATATTGTGTCACACGCCCCTTTGGTTGAGGGTGGGTTGTGCAACCAGATCCTGGCCATTCATGACTAATCTAGTGGATGGGATCGTCGGCTTAAGTGAGCCATGGATCTTGTTTTGTGTGGGTTGCTTCACAACCGTAGGATGCACTTTGGATGTTAGTGAGATGATCTTCAAGCACCAAATCTAGAGGAATCATGGATCAATGTGGTGTGCAAGCACCCACGCCACCACGTTCTCTAAATGTGGGTTTAGGACCGAAAGTGACCGATACATGTTCCCTTTGGTGGAGAGTGGAGAGAGGACAAACCTTCCCACACATTTTGTCTCACAAGCTCGGTAGCTATAGGAGACGAGGAGGACGGGAATACTGGTAGAGAGTGTTGAGGAGGAAGCTAAGAGATGGAAAAGATAGCCTCAAGCATGAGGTGGAGATCCCTCTCATCTTGGTGCACTGAGATTGCAGTCTTGGGGGCTGAGGAAGAGGTTTTTGTTGAAGGAGAAAATGGAATTTGGTGCACTATGAGGAGTTGTGTCACTGCAATTGGAGGTTGATGATGAGTTCTTGTATGTAGATCAAAGCTCTACTGACAGTACACTTGAAGTTTCATGGCTCTAAGTCTTTTTCCCCTTTTTCTCCATCGTGGCAGCAGATAATGGCGGCGAGCATGGGTCATTGGGATTTAGTAGCCGTGAAGGTCTGTTTGGAGTCACCGAAGCTGATGGTGTCGTTGGGATCCAATGAGGAGCACCTAGTCTCTATTGGCGTCTCACCAGAGGAGACCCATGTGGCGGTGCCTCGTGAAACAGAGAAGCACGGGTTTATGCGGAGTCCAGGCTCTAGCGTTGAATGGGGAAAGAAAGACGGAGCGGACAGGGTCCAACTCGAAAAGGTAAATCTTCAGTAAATACCAAGATCTTGTATAATTCATTGGTACGTTTGTCCGAAAAGGTAAATCTTTGGTAAATACCAAGATCTTGTATAAGCTCATACTACTTTGGAATTGTCCTATTGCAGTCAACTATTTGTGTTGCTTTGGTAATTTAATTCCATGCACACAAAATGTGCATGAAGTTTTATGGGGTGAGTGGCAACTGGACTCTTTTAAGTTGTTTTCGTTGTCGTTTTGTGCATTTGCATATTTATTTTGACATTGTAGCTTAAACTTTACATTTGGTGTAAATACATTTTCAAAAGATATTTATTTTTTATGTAGCCTAATTATTTGAAATTACAAGTAACATCATGATAATATTCTTGATTTTCTTTTCTTTTCTATTTTTATCCTTTTTTCCTCTTTTAAATTCCTCTTCATAGTCCCATCTCACCTTTTACACCTACTACGTTGATTCCCTAATTTCATAAATGCAAGGTCATGGTACCATCAATGCTTTCACCAAGTCATTTGAATGCAATAGACAAATATGAATTTTCTTCTTCGATGTGACTTCATAGGAAAATATGCTAGTTAAGCACTTTTATAAATTACGAGACGTCTTAGGAAAATATTTAGAAAATAATGTCACACTCAAATATTGTCAACTACCCGTTGTTTGTCTATCCAAGACTCAGCTCAACTGTACGAAGAATATTGAACATGGCTGACAAAAAAAGTTCGAAAACTCGGTATCAAGCTACCAATCACCAGTGACAAGTAGCTTGGCATCTAGGCATTATTAAGATCGTCATAAAAAAACAAAACTTATTAGGATAAGAAATGTGTACGGGTCATAGAAAGAGTCGAATGACTACAACAAACAAGCATGACTTTTCTTCTTCAATGTGAAGGATGACAAGAAATTGAGCTAGTTAAGAACTTTTAGTCATTACAAGATATCTGAGGAAGATATTTATAAAATAATGCAAGAATCAAGTCTTAGCAAATACCCATTGCTTGTACCTAAGCAAGATTCAACTCATGAGAAACAAAAGAGAAGAATCATCCTCAAGAATTCATACAAACTTGATCACAAATTTCGCTACTACCACTTATTCAGAAACTAAAATAAATTAAAGAAAATACTCTAATGACCTTAGGAATCCCAAATCTACTATAGGCATTCATCTAGCGAGCTATGGTCCCTACAGTCTGAGTCACTTGGCCCAAAGTAATGAGGCATCTTCCTGATACTATGTCGGAATCAACCATGCTTTGGTAAGATTCCATCAGTCTACAAGGGGTACCTAAACGACTCTAATGAGTTTTTGGGTGATACTACCAAGCACAGCATATTCGCATCACTGTCACAGTGATATACTTGTCAAGAACCACCCTAGACTCTCCTAAAAAATAGAGTTAATTTATGTTTTTATGATGAGCATAATTTAGCCTTTCATTCATTCAAAATTAAGATATATATAAAATCATGCTCTTGGTAAGATTTCCCCAATCTCTTAAGGGTTCCTAAAAGACTCGGATGAGTTTTCCAACGACACTACTAGGTACACGATACCTATGTCACTATCGCAGTCATGTACCGACCATGCACACCCTAGACTCATCCAAAAAGAAAAAAATCAACATTCATTCTTTTATTCACACTTAGGCTTTCATTAGTTTCATTTTATTTCATTGTCATGGGTTTTATTAATTTTTTAGGTTTTCATGCTCATTAGAGTTTTTTCGTTGTTTTTTAGATTGGGGGCGCCAAGCCTTTTGTACATTTTTTATTTTCTTTTTAGATTCTAAAACCGATTTATGAGAAGAAGATAGTTCCTTCCAAAGATGCAGTCAAACTCGATTACAATTCAAACTCATCAACCACAAGCCTGATTAAAAGGTGAGATCGACTATGATCCAAAGAATCCTTAAGTGTTTAGACAAATTCATGAATGTTCGATGGAGTTTGATCAATCACCGACTTAAACAACCACGCAAATCCCAGAAAAGTTGTCCACAAACTAAAACGAGTTGTTGACAAGTGACTTTGAACCCTAAGAGATGAAAAACACAAACATGTAGAATCACTTGTCGAATATAATCATTAGAAAGTATTATCATGTTTACTTACTAGATTAATCAGTCTATTATGTACATGGGCTTGTTTGTCGTGGCCGTCAGGGTCTAGTCCAATTCCTTGTAATTGCCTCCTCTCCTAAATATAGGGTATGGGTGTACATATCAATACACAACAACGATTACAATGTCCCACACGCTTGTTAACAATAACCATGAAGCTCTAGAAGGATAACGATGAACTCAACTGAGTCTGAGAAATAAGCAAGAACCAAAATCTTGGGGCAACCAATTAACGACCGTGAATGGTAGGTTAAATTCCTTGATATGAAATCATGATTAGTGTTAATCCTCGAGCTACAAATTATGTAAATCCATACTAAGTAGTAAAGGCTACTCTAGTATCAAAATAAACATGAAAATGCAAAAATAAAACAATTCAAACAACTGAAACAACTTAAGATTCCTATGATAAACATGATTGGATTTTTTTTATATAAGCCGGGAGATGTTTTTATTCATCCTACTCTCCCCGTGTAGGCGATATCACCAAAAATGTACAACTCCTGCTCATAAACATGCAGGTATTTCCCCCTCAAAACACCCCAAAATCCCGTGGTACAGAAAAACACCATTACAAAACCAAACAACCAGAAAAACACAACGCCTGAGCATCCTTATCCTGTTGCCTTATCAACCTGGATGTATGGAATATTACGTCTTTCCATCAACAACATGCCCTTGATCTTCTGCGGTAAATTCTCTGGAATAGAACAGATAAACACATCATCCATGTGTTGTCCCCAGATTCCTAGCTCCCTCGGGATGGAATTGATGATTTTATGTACCACCACGGCATTTATATCATCGTCCAACATCTTTCTTCTCAACTCCCTAATGATAGGAGCTGCCTTCCATGGTATGTCAGCATCTCCCCATAAGATATCAGTAGTACGCTGATCATCGATCTCCATGTGGGCAATCTTCAAGAACTTGTCTTCAACAATCTTGAGTCCAACTATACAGGCCTGGATATAAGCTAATGTGTGTGCATCAGCTTGCAGCCAAGCTTTGAAAGCCACTAGGACCTGTCCCCTTCTGTTTCTAACTAGACCTGCAACCCATCAACGATTATTACCCTCCGGGTCAGTTGCTCTCCCTATCGTGATATTCATCTTCAAATTATGGATGTCCGGTGGATTCTAGGAGGTAGTCTTTATCCTCTTGATGCTCCATCTTGGCTCCTTCACTCCAAAGCTGATTAAAGCTTTGTAGAAATCCGGTTGTTCATTAGGAATGAAGCTACGCTTCTGTATCATACCGTTGATTCTGCTGATCATATGTTCCCATTCAATGTCGGGGTTCTTCTTGACGTTCTTGTATCTGGCCTTGCAGCATAACCTCCAAATACTCTCTACAATAAGGGCAGCCAACCTACTCCCAATCCATCTTCTAGTTGAAGATGTGGAAGTATGCCCACAACAGGAGAGCAAAGAATAGAAATCCTTTGGGGCGGGCTCTAATATCATGCCTTCGTATCTTTTCCAGAAGATCATAGCCATCTGGCTCTCAAAAATCAAGTGGTTGTTACTCTCCGAAACAGGAATCTCACAGCAAGAGCATTTAGATGCGAGCTGGATGTGGCACCGAGTTATATTGTCATCTGTTGGTATAGTGCGGTGCACCATCTTCCATATGATGGCACTAGCTCGTGGGCAATCTATCTTCCACAAATTTGCTAGATTTTTAGTACCCGTGGTGGTATGATTGCCCAGCAGCTTCTTCATTGATTTAATGTCAAACTGACCATTCTCCGCCCGCGTCCAAATAATTCTATCATCTTCTTCTGAAAGGAACAAACCTACTCTTTTGATCGACTCCATACCCTCCGCATCTACAATCAGATTCAGCGCTTGCCAATCCCAGCCATTCTCAACATCCCAGAAATCTTTGACCATAAAGTTCATACTCCTATCTTCCCTATGAAGAGCATGGTCGAACAGCCTGCGTTCGCACCATAGAGAATCCCAGAAAGGTATCTCGCCTTTACCTACTATCCATCTGCATCTAGGATAGATAGTCGGAAAAAGATCCCACATCTTCTTCCATTGTGGAGATGCCGTAGCCCCCTTCTTCATCATCGGTGGATACAAGCCTGAATTGTTCCTGTTGTGCGAATAATACTTCTTTCTGCAAAACGTTGCCCATAGCGAGTCTCCAGTGATCACCTCCCAACACGCCTTGGCTAGAAATGCTTTATTCAAAAGCTGCATCGAGTGGAAACCCAGACCTCCCGAATCCGTAGGAGTTGAAACTTTGTCCCACGCCACCCATGCACGTCTGGACTGATTAGCTCTGTCGGCCCAAAGGAAACGAGACATAGACTTCTCCAGAATTTTGCAGATCGAGATAGGGATCCCAGCTGCCGATGAGGTGTGTATCGCCGTGCTAGACAAAACGTGTTTTATTAATAATTTTCTGCCAGCAAAAGAGAGCATACACGCCTTCCACAACACTATCCTCTTCTGTATCCTCAAGGTTAAGTATTCAAAATCTTTATTCTTCACTCTACCAATGGCAATCGGAACACCCAGGTACGTCATCGAATCAGAAATATGTTCAATGCCCAGCTCCATTGCAGTTCTGTTCCGCACTGATTCATCTGTGTTACCAAGGATACACATAGATTTACTTCTATTGATCTTCTGCCCAGTTGCTTTTTCATACTCTTGCATCACTTGTTTAGCGATCTCAGCTGATCCGTTGGACATGGCGAGAAGGAGAATAATATCATCAGCATACATCAGCACCAGGGGTGATGTTCCGCCCCCCTGGTATAGAAAGTGTCTATCACAGCTTCTTCTTGTAGGTGTACCAGCCTTCTTGCAAGCATGTCTTCAAAGATAATAAAAAGGGAAGGTGAAAGAGCGTTTCCTTGCTTCAAACCCTTCCTGAACGGAAAGAAACCCTCCGTGTAGTCCCCGATAGTTACTGTCGTCCATGCTTCTTTAAAAAAACTTATACATAAATCAATAGTGTCTTGTATAAACCCATATCTCTTCATAACCTTCTCCAGGACCTCCCATGACACTCGATCATATGCCTTTGGCATGTCGAGTTTAACCATCAAGTTTTGCTTATGTGGACCTTGTTTAATGTCATGTGCAAGTTCTTGAAGCAACCTAATATGGTGAGAAATATCTCTATTCTTCACAAACGCCCCTTGATAAGGAGAGATTATCTTCGGCAATAACAAAGCCATTCTGTTGTTTATAATTCTTGCTATGATTCTCAACGTCAGATTCTCAATCAAAATCGGGCGAAAGTCCTTCAGCAGGTCCTTTGGAGATTCATTCTTGGGCAGTAAGACCATACGACAGCAAAATAGGCTTTGGTGGCAGTGATTCCTCCGGAAGAACTCCCCCACCAGATTCATAAAATCAACCCTGATGCATTCCCGCATATGAGAGAAAAAAGACAACGTAAACCCATTCGGGCCTGGTGTTGTGTATGCATCCATTCCTTTCATACAATCGCATATCTCCTTCTCCGTCGGGGTGGCTGAGAGAAAAAAATTATCTTCTAAGGAAATCAGCTCCGGGATCACATGTAGAAAAGGTTCTAACATATCATAATCGATCTGCGTCTCTTCCTCTTGCAGTGATCTATAGTGCGCCGCGGCTTCTCTAGCTATGTGAGCCGGATCTTCAATCACAGAACCGTCTGGTGTAATCCGTTGTAAGATCTTTCTTCTCTTCCGCCTATGCTTCACCGTGGAATGATAAAATCTTGTGTTGTGCTCGCCTTCTTCCAACCAAGCTATTCTAGATTTTTCTTTCCACATCAATTCTTCCTGATTGAGAATAATCTGCAGCTCCCTTTCAGCTTGTAACAGTAGTGCTTCATTCGTTCGGTTGGGATTTTCATCGAACGCCTGCTGGGTAGTATAAACTACATCCTCCAAATCCTTCTTCTTCTGATTGATGTCTCCAAAGACCTCCTTATTCCAATTTTTCAGAACCCTCCTTGTCAGCTTCATCTTCTCATAGAAAACGAAAGAAGGATGTCCAACCACATCCGTGTTCCAGGCCTCCTCAATCACCTCCCGACATCTTGGGTCCGTGAGCCAGGAAGATTGAAACATGAAAGGAGAAGGATGTTTAGATGATGTCGTCGTCTTCGCCCAGGATATAATCGGACAGTGGTCGGAAATTCGATATCTAGTAAGATGAGATGAACTAGATGCCGGGAACTCATCACTCCATGATGTGTTAAAGAAAACCCTATCCAATCTTTCCCAAGTGGTCGGCGTAAGATACTGCTTATTCACCCATGTGAACTTGCTTCCGTCAAAAGGTGCTTCTGTCAAACTAGCATCGGCAATGAAGCTGTTAAAATCTGCCATGTCCACCTGCCCTGGAGGTGTATCTCCCCTTTTCTCTTCAATCTTCCGGACTGTATTAAAGTCTCCTGCAATCTGCCATTTCGTATCCCCAATAGTATGAGAAAGCATAATCAGCGATTCCCATAGCTCTCTTCGTTTGTACGTGTCACAGCTAGCATATACACCAATAAAGAAAGCATGATTTCCCGCTGGATCCGAAATTCGGATTGTGAGGTGATGTCTATGGCTGCACACCACCTGTGGGTTATATCTGCCATCCACGAACATCCAGATCTTCCCTCTATCAACTTCATTGTCACCTGACCAGTCCAATCTGACTATGTCAAGTAACTCCTCCACCCTCTCTGCATGGAGAAAGGGTTCCATCAAGCATACGATCTCTGGTTTGTGTCTCCTGCAAAGGTTCCCCAGAATCCGTCACGTGGGATTGTTCGCCGCTCCTCTAATGTTCCAAATCATAGCTTTCCAATCCATACAAGAACTGAAAGAAAACCCTGCTATCAAAGACCGAAACTCAGTCAGTAGCTGTGTCTACCCCCATCGCTGAATTCATCATCAAAAATCCAACGCTCATCGTCTGCTGATCGCCGTCGGTTGCTTCGTCTATATCTCCTTCTGTCCGGGTGATCTTCCCAACGCCTGAAAGCATCTTTTGACTTGAACCTGGATCGCCCCCTTCGTCTTTCCGGTGCATCCCTGGGTTCAAAATGGAGGTAGTCCTCCAGTCTTCTGTTACTAAGCGATAGCCTATGTCCTTCATGATTCATCACCAATCTCCCATCCTCCCTAGGATACTGACTCAGATTATTATTGTCATTGTCTTCGTCAATCCTAGCCGGTTTGTAGCTTCCTTGTCCTTCTTCAGGCCTCCTCTCCATCTGTTGTTGATGATTAGGGTTCGTCATCTGACGTTCTGATGGTAAACGTTCAGTGACCACTTCCACTGAAAAACCCAACTCCCTACCTTCTTCTGTTATAACAACCTCCGTGGAAGAAAGCAGACCCCTTGCCACCATCTGAATCTTGATCAGTGACCTCCTATTCCCATAGTTCAGATTAATGAATTGGGGAATGTCTTCAACAAACGCTTCCATCTCCACCAAGGTGCCGGTTACTTCATGTTCATGCTTCCTCCAAGTAGAAACACTCCTCATCTTCCCGAAGGCCGCCGCCATCTTCTCCATAGAATCCCTGTCCCTGCATACAATGGGTACTCCCGTAAACCAAAACCAGAACCTTTCTCAGTTCTGACATGCCTGTCCATTCTCCATGGTGTTAACCATAATGTTTTCACCCGAAGGGTCCTTGATGCCTTCCTGTACTGCCTTCTTCGCTTCCTCCACTGAGTTAAAGAAGATCACTACCTTAGTCTGGGCAAATCTGTAGAAGTCGATAGCATGTGGCCATCTTCTCCTGATAGGACTCACCATATCCTCCCAGCTCACCCTCGGCAACCACGTGAGTTCAACCGCCTGAGATAATGACAACATTCTATCCCTACGTATCTGATCGTCAGGACCAAGATCGCCCCCCAGTCTCTTGGACATATGTTGAGGGCCTCCCCGCGCCGGGATGCCTAGCGGTAGCGGAGGAAAAACCCGATTGGAAGAAAGATCAGGTGGTTGGGTCTCCACGATGACGATGCATCTACGAGCAACATGTCCAAGTTTGAGGCATTTGTAGCAAACCCGTCGGCGATTACACTGGGATTGCCAGTGTCCTTTGAACATACAATTATAGCATGTATCCTTCGCTATGCCAAAGACTGAGCCTTTCTTCTTGATATGCTCCTGGTTCTCGTTCATGTTGCGCCGCGTTGGACTATCGCTTGTTCCTCCAGCTTCGACATGGACTTCTTCTGCCCTAGTCTGAATAGGGTTTCCTTCTCCTTGCTGAGCCGCTTCCTTCTCCTGGGTTGCAGGCCCCTCCTACCGGAACAGGCCCCCGAGATCTGGGAGAACTGTCTCCGGCTCCACCGCCGACGCCGCCGACTCCGATCTTCTCTGAGCCACCACTCTTTGTGCACGCAACCCGTGCCGTGATGGAGGTTGCTGGAGCCATCTGTTAATAGTTGTCGCCGTATTAGGTATCGCCGGGTTGGGTACCATGAGAGTGCCACAGACGAAATCCATGTCTCCTCCTTTCTCCCGATCACCCTCACTGAGTTTCGCCTTGTTTCTAAGAGTGCCAGAGGGGAGAGGATCACGTTGGTGGCCTCCGGTAGGCGGGGTGCCTATCCAGAGTTTGTGGCGGCGACGCCGCCAGGCGCGATCACCCCCTAGATCGCCCGCCCAATCGCCGACTCTTCAGCTCCTAGGTTTCAGCGCCGCCAGGCAGTCATCCCTCAAAATTTCATCTCGAAAATCGCTAAGATTCAGCTCGTCTAAACATGATTGGCTCCAATATAACTATTGTGATCTGTTCACGCCAAACAATGACAAGATAGCAAATCGGGAACGGTTAGGCCAATGCTTACTTGCTTAAAAAGCCTCAACCCCCAAGTCACGTGTCTTGACAAGTATGACATGAACAATAAGTATTAGACCATCATGGCCCTTAAATTTTCTAAGTGTATTTCTCTAATTTAATTATAGCATTTAGTCATCAAGAGAATTTTCCTAAAAAAACATGTTGGGTGTCTATCCATAGTGATATAGATATACATAGACTTCTCATAAAACCCAAATATAAGCCCAAAACAATGAATAAAACATTTATGAAGTACACTTCATTCATGTTAATTGTAAAGTATAATTATTTAGGGTTCCTAACTGATAAAACCAAAATTTGTGATGTTTTTGGCCCTTATTTCGTTATCAAAATTGCTCTTTTAAACTGTTTTCCTCTCTTTTTTATATATGTTTTTGAATAAACAGGCATCGCTATGCCCTTAACTCAATTTTATCATCTTTTGCAGAGTTTTATCCCATTTTAACCCATTTATCAGCAACAAAGCTTGTCCCGGCCCACAAATGTGTCCTACATGCATTAGCCTTCCCACCTGCCGGCCGATACACTCACTGCCCGACAGGGCAGCACAATACACCGACGTGCGACACAAGGATGTCGCGCAAGAAGGAACCAACGGGCGACACGCCTCTTACCTGACAAGGAGTCGGGCTCGCCATGACAACTTAAGCGTGTCGCGCGATACGGCCACCCACCGGCAGGCGCCGCCCGTCACGATGACCGACAACTGACATCCTCGTGTCGGGCGATACTGATATCGGCCATCCCCGACCCCATGATAATAAGAGCCGATGAAGGACACATGGCATCCTGAGCACCATAACTTCGCCAACCGCCGACTATAAATACGAGCTACATGACTACGATGGGATGGGTCAGAACCCTATGAGAGCTACCAGAGTAAAGAGCTTGGAGCTAGCGTATCGTGCCTCAGAGGTTGTGCCGGGCGATTCTTGGTGAGCACTTCCCCATCCCGAGAGGGAGGGAATGGTTCACTTAGGGTCATCCCGGGCACCACTGCAGGCCGATATCGGCCAACAAGGATGCCTGATACCAGTGACCGATACTTAAAATGACACTCTAAGCCCGACAGGATACCGAACTCCGATACGTATCGCCTGTCACGGCGTGTCGCCCGAGAGGGTGCCGCCCGACATGACCATATCAGGCAAGGGCGCCCCGCACGATACGTTTACCCGTCATGAGCGTGTCGCCTGAGAGGGTGCCGCCCTACATGGGCGTATCCGGTGAGGCTCCTGCCCGGTATCGGGCTGGAGAGTCTGCTACTGTCTGTCGTCATTCTAGATCAAGGAGGCGATACTTATCTTTATTACTTTAGTCATTTACTTCTTTTACTTATGCAATGTAATCAGACCATTATATGTTTATGGAAATAGAAGAGTTTAGCTATCTGCTGTTGTATGTTTGGTACCTTTGTTGGATGATTGTTATGTTTAACACCTGAACTCTAGCTTGTACGCTTAGATCGCGTTTCGATTAGCTACCAAACTGTGTTTTCCCATTGCAACAGCCTCGAGAGAGGTGTTGTGGCTCTAGTGTTTGGTCTGATTCTGGAGTACGAGAGTGCCCAGAATCGGAGTTGCTTTAGGGACCTTTCCTCTCTGACTTAAGTCCAGCTACCTTGAGAGGGGTGTTGATGCTTGGTTAGAGGTACCCGCTTCGAGAGGAGGGGTACAGGATGTTTTTGTTGCCGCTTGTTTTACCGAAGTTTTATCCTTCGTACCTTACTATAACGTTAGTTTTATCTCTCTATTTTCCGTTGCACGAAAACCCCTAAAAACTGATAATTGCTTAAAACCCTAATCTTCCTCGTAGCTCCAATTGGAGATAGGTTTCTTTTGTTTTTATTGACCTTAACCAGCTGTTCCCTTGCGGGATTTTATCATCTCTTTTCCCTTATCGGAATGTAACGTGTCGATTTAGTGTTCTCTACACTACCACCCTTGTCCCTGTGTTCGACCCCGTATATCTACTTCGACCCCGTAAACAAAGTTGTGGGGGCCTAGAAGGTTTCGGGTTATAAATGTAAAAGTCCGACTACTTCAAATCCGCCTGCAATTTTAAGACGCGCGATTTAGGCCGGTCAACTTTTTGGCACCGTTTCCGGGGACAAGGCAAAATGGTACTGTTGACGAACCTGAATCTACTAACTACACTCCAGTGCCTCAAGCTTAGAAATAAGCTTGACAACACTCCTTTTTTTTCTTTCTTTATTATTATTATTATTATTTGCCTAAAATGAATATTTCATATTATTCAATAACAGGTTTTCCAACTTGATTCTTTTTCGCGCTATCTCAGCTACTCAGAAGGAAGGCACCTTGCTCACCTGAGTGTCGACATAACCTAACATGTCGCCTCGTGTTGAACAATCTCTTTCAGAGGGCGAACGTCAAAGGAGGGCTAGACCTAACTCCCCTCCACCTGAAGAAAATGATCGCTATGACGGCCATGATCAACATGAAGATCCAGAAGGAGAGCAGTTCGAGGACGACCAACACCGATATAGACGTCGTCACCATTGAAGGCACAAAAGGAATCACAATGATCAGAATCAGCACCAGGAATGAAGTGACAACGATGATTCAGAAGAAGAAGAGAAAATGCTGAGAGAGTTAGCTTCCACGAAGGCTAACAATTCTCGGTGCCCTATCATAATCCCACGATTCAACGCCACCAATTTTGAGCTCAAGCCATCTGTAATCTCCATGATCCAAAATAAAAGCTTTAGGGGGAGCTCCAAGAACGACAACCCCTATCATCACTTAGATGCCTTCAAGAATATCTGCGATACCATTAAAATGCAGGGTGTTCCCCAGGAGGTCATCTACTGTAAGGGCTTCATCTTCTCTTTGGAAGATAAGGCTCTGTCGTGGTATTTGGGACTTCCCCACCAAACTTTAAATGGATGGGGAGCACTGGCAGACGCTTTTGTAAACAAGTTCTACCTAACTGAAAAGATAGTAAGGAACAGACAAAGGATAACTTCCTTCATGCAAAGGCCCAATGAGAACCTCGACGACGCCTGGGAGCGATACCAGGAATATCAGAGGGACTGCCCTCACCACAACTACAAGAAAGGTTTCCTTGTCACCACCTTCTATAACGGTCTTACTCTCGATGAAAGGGTTTCACTAAATGTTGCAGAAGGAAGTGACTTCTTAGGAAAAAAGTCGAGCAGGTCTGAAAGGATCATAAAAAACATGGCCAAGCTGCAAGCCGACACTGATTATGATAGATCTGATAGAGGGAAGGCTAAGAAGGTTAGCGAGGGGCCTTCTTCTGAATCCAAGGCTCTGGAGGCTATTACTTCTCAGATCGAGAGGATAGCTACGGACGTCAAGCTGCTAAAGGAATCTGGCGGGAAAGGTAAGAAGCAGGTTGAAAAAGTGATGAAGTGTGTAACATGTGGAGAAGGGGGCCATGGGGTAGATAAATGTATCTACACCTGACCAGACACATCCAATGATAGTGAATCTGAGGCCGAAGAGACTGAAAAGGTCTCTTTCGTAAATTTTAAAAGGCCAGACCACCCCGATTTCAACTACGGCAACAAGGATGCAACGGAGAACTCACATCAGCTGCATAGCTCCTCTAAGCCGCCCCAAGCATTCGAGAAGAGGGGAGGACCATGGCAGTACACTAAAAACACCCCTTCCAAATGAGCAAGGGAAACTTCCAGGGTCAAGTCAAGTACTAAGGATCGACCAAGGAGCAGGATAAGGTTTTTAGCCAATCAGATGTGGTTGGGAAACTGTTTGATTTTGTAAAAAGGCAGGACACGATAAATAACCAGCTAGCACAGAGTGCGCTATCGAATTCGGGTGTTTTGAACTCATTGCAGGTCCAAATGGTGGATATGCAGACGCATCAATGCCAGATTGATCATCAGTTAGCTCAAATGGCTTAATTAATGAAAAATCCTTCTGAAAAAACATCGTCCAATACTGAAACGGCGAAGAAGGCAGGGCAGTGATCGAGAGAAACGGGGATCGAATTGCACGAGATGGATGATGCCAAAAGCTAAGGAGTGAAGAAACTAGAAGATGTAAAGCTGGAGACAAAAACTACAGTGCTCCTCGGGAGGCATCCCGAGATTTCTTTATTTTCCTAGAATAGGATGCAATTTACTTTCCTGTAAAACAAACATTATGAACATTTAGACTGTAATAAGGCCCGAGTCAGTATGTGCGCCACATGTGCTGACTCTTTTGTTTTATGGGCCACCGCTCTGTTTCATGGACCGGGATGGATAAAACTATCTGAGGTTGTAAACTTAACCTTTGTCCAATGATGTTTACTCATCGACCGCTTTTGTTTCCCGCATTGTTTTTAAGTTTTTCCCCTTGATTTTGTTCTGAAGCCTACGTACCGGGCAGCAGCTCAATCGACGCGCTGAACGCGCTCTTATCGGGGAATGGTATTTTGGGCATCGCAAAGGCCGTGACGGATGGACTACCTATCTCGGGAATGACCTATCCCAATGACCGGCATGTGTCCCAAAATTACCCGTTTTTACCCCCGGTCGAGATTGCTATATATAGCATGGAGAGTTTACCGTGTCGGGCTGCTGCCTTTACTATTTCACCTACCCGTATCGTGCTGTGATTTCCTTTGTTTGCTCCTGTGTCGCGCAACCTCGCTCTGCTTTCGTGCCACGCAGAAAGCTTAAGAAAACAGCAAAGGTATAGCCCAACAACCATATCGTCCTGCTTTGCCCGACACGACCTCCATATCCCATAACGTATCGAGTAGACTGCTTTAGTTGAACTTCCTTATATCGCCCGACACTTGTGTCGTACGACACGCCTTTAGCACCCGCTTGCCCGATACGCCTTATCGGGTGATAAGTGTGTCGCCCATCCTCGTGCCGCCTCGCTTGTTTTACTGTCAGGCGACATGTTGTTTTATCAGGAAGGCCCTTTCAGACAGTTTGTTTCAGACGACCATATCACCCGACATACCCATGCCAGGCGACGAGCCTAACGTGCAGTTTCTCTGTATCGTCATGTTCTGTATCGCCTATGATGTTCTTTTGACGGATGACACCCATACATCATATCAGGCGCGAGCCCACATCTTTGAAAGTTTCGTATCGCCCGATACCGTGGTGTCAGGTAACCTTGTAGTGGTCAAAATCTTATCGTGCATTCAGTTTTTCCCTTTAACAATGGTATCAATTTTTAGTATTGCTTGCCTAATATCGGCATACTTGATTGATTAATAAATTTGTTTAATGCTAACAGACATGGCCCATACAAAGCAGACCGTCGTTCGAGTTGACGAACACAGGAGAAGAATCAACACCGAAGCCGCAGCTGAAGTGACAACGGTCAGGCAGAAATGCCTGAATCTCGAGGCGGCTGGGCCATCAACAACAGAAAAGAGAACAAGGATGGGAGAAGTTGCAGCTCCAACCTCAGCTCCAACAACAGTGGCAGAACCCCTAGATCACACACCAGGAAGGTTCGTGCCGAGAGACGACGAGCATGGACACCAGTATGCAGAACTGGGGACCAAGCTTTACAGACCGAGCAGATTCTACCACCAGTCTTCTTTCATTCAGTTGGGAATTTTTGAAAGACTGGAGAGCATCCTCACCGCGGTAGGACTGAGGAAGATCTGCCTCAGCCGTTCTGCTTCCTACACCGAACTCACGAAGGAGTTCATGTTGTCTCTCCGTCGGGTGAAAAATACTGCTGATGAAGTTAAAGAATATGGCGGAGCAGACAGACTGCAAGTGCAGTTGTACAACTCGGAGCATGCCATCTCTGAGTGGATGCTCAACAAGATCTTCTCTTCCAGTGAGGAGGAGGAGAAGCTGATGAATAACGGTGAAAGAATCAACGAAGGAGACAGGTTCAACCCTGTCGATCTCTGGAAGAAGCTGACCGGCGAAACATCATTCAAGCTGGAAAGCAAGGTGGCGGCGGTGCACTCCTGTTTCTGGAGGATAGTGCACAAGCTGGTGGCATGTCTGCTGTTCGGCAAGAACGAATCCAGTAACATTTACACCGAAGAACTCCACGTCATGTAGCACATGATGGAGGGAAGAGTGATCAACCTTGGGCGGTTTTTACTGAACAGGCTGCACCCAATAAAGGATGCCACCAAGGAATACTACATGGGTGGCATCGTCAACCTGATCGCGGTTGGGCTTGGGTACCCACGGGAACCACGCTGTCTGTTGAGGACGAGGGGCGATGAGCTGATCGACCTCAAGTACCTCATGAGGGCCATCATTATAAAGAAGGAGGGGAGATGCTATTTCTACAAGTTCATAAGGACAAATACCCTCCTCCCTCTCCCTCACTGCGCCACCTATGACGCAAAAAAGTTGGTCTACAACATAGAGGAAATAGAAGTTGTGGCGGTAGACGCAGCCTACGCCGCCACCACCAGAATACAAGAAAGGGAAGCTACAAGAGGAGAACCAATCCCTCTTGGTGCTCGGCGGGACAAATCTTCCACAGCCACTACCAAGCAGCCCGCTGCCCCAGAGCATACTATACCAGCCACAATAACGACAACACTTTTCATGGCTGAAGAAGCACCGGCGATCGTTGAGGTCACCGAGACAACGACGGGGGCTGTCACAAGAGAGACAACCATAGCCCCTGAGGCTGCTTTGGTGCCTATAGAGGCAGAGGAAGAAGCACAGCCGGATGCTGATAATAGGGTGTTCGCCGAGTTCCTCGAAATGGAGCTCGAAGCTACACTGCTAACGCCGACACCGACGTCGGTATCTCCTATAGCAGCTGCTTATGAGATCACCAATGATGAAGAGGTGGAGCAGCATCTGCCCACACCACGACCTTCTCTGTCACGACAAGAAGGCAAGGCAAAAGCAGCCGCAAAAATGCCGACGCCTCGCCCACCAACATCTGCCTCACGGACGATCAAGATAGGTTCTACCTCGTCAGGTAGACCCTCACGTGAGTAAGGTATCGAGGGGACGAGGGGGAGATCTGCAGGAGCCACTCCGTCGCTCAGAAAGATGTTGGGGCACGAATTCAACTACTTATGGGAGGTAACAGATAGCCACTCGGCTACATTTACTTCTCTAACCCACAAGTTTTCTTTTTTCCAGCAGAGGCTGAACGACCAGGAAAAGGCACTACTGACTCTAGTTGGACTTCCTGACCAACTAGAGGTATTCAATGCGATGCTTCAGCAAACCTTCCAGTGCCTTGACGTAATCGAGGAGAGGTTGAATAGGGGGGATGACCATCCACACCCAAGGCAGCCGAGAAGGTCTCCATCACCCCATGGAGCAGGCTCTCCATCCTCCTCGTCGGCCGCCTCGTTAGGACAATCGTCCTCTTCCTCCTCCAGCAGGCCTGCTACAGCGCCCGAAAAAGAAACGACGCATAAGTCCGCCACAGGGTCTCCAGCAGGGGAGGAGAGTTCCCGAGGCATTGAAGACTTCGCTCCCTCCGCCTCCCTAAATGAAGTCGAAGACAACGATGAATCTGTCAGTATCGGGGAGGATTCTTCTGATGAATCGGAGGGAGAATGGGGGGACATCTGCGCCGCCAACCAAAGGCATCCTCCCAGAGGAAGAAGCTCGACGGCAGATGCTTTCTCTGAGCCATCAGAGATACCCTCTTTCGAGATGGAGGACTTTGACAGAAGATCCATCAGATACCTGACGATCAGGGACCAGAAGCTGCTGAATAAGGTCTTAAGGTCGCAAGCTGACAAAAAAGAAGTCATCTGGAGTGACGACTATTTCTCAGTACAACGGGGAGTGCTAAGAAGCATATTCCGCTCCCCATCCGTCATTGGAAAGAAGTTGTTCAGGGTCCTACAAGGCGCCGTGATAGAGAACACAGGCGTTAGGACAGGCCGACAGACGATCTACAATGCCACCCCAGCCTTGGTGAGAAAGTTGATGAGGGGTTTGTATGAATCTACACAGGTGGCTAGTATGCTGAAGCACATTGAAGAGCACAACCCAAACCTGGTGCTGGCCCCTTACAAACACCGAAAGAATTGGTTCCTGTGCGTTGCTGACCTCCGCAGTCACGATGTCCAACTACTCAGCTGCTGCAACAAAGAGGTCCCGCGCACGGGCAACACTTTCGTACACCCCGAAGACAAACTTCTGAGGCTACTCCCGCTGCGCCTCCACTGTGTTATCAAGAGTGGAACCCAACGTCACGGTGGTGTCTAGAATTTCTTCACACTGAGGGACTTCTCCGTCCAAGAGGAAGAGGGAAGTGGAAACATCGCCTTTATAGTCCTTCAAGCCATGGAGGTGATACATGTCTTCGGATACTTAAGACAACTCCAGAGCCAAAACTTCTACCAGCTCAGAAGCATATATGCACTATTGCTGATCAAGGACAAGCACTATTTCCTAGATGTAGGCATACCAGAGAGGCTGTTGGATAGTGACCTGGAAGACACATCTTCGCAACCCAGCAGCACTCCTGAGAAGGAAGCTGAGATGGAGACTGACACCTATGGGGCAGGCAAGCAGTTGGAGATCCTGCGGAAAGTGCACGGATTTGAAGACCCTATTTCGCCTGATACTACAGAAGGACTAATCAGCAATTTTGACCGCTTCTCGTGTGCTACGCTCACGCAGGAGCAGGTCAACGAAATTCTTCTAAAATTAGCTGATTCTACCCCGACGTATGTCATCTACGAGGCAGGCAATGTCATAGTCCCAGTTGATGACTTAAGGGACATGGTCAAAGATGGAGGATGCTTGGCAGTATCTGTGGCTGCCGCCTACATCCAAACACTACAGCCAAAGTTCGAACACGTATACATAGCTCATCCAATGTTGTTCAACGACATGTGCCTTGCTGATGAAATAGGAGCAAAGCAATCTTTTTTGGAAGAGTTGGAATGCGGGGTCCCACGAGCAGGAATCTTCTACAACAGCTCAGACAACAACAAAGATCATCTAGTGCAGTGTACATCGGCAGCATTGACTTCCCTCAAGTGCCTAGTACGAAAATACTACAAGGACGTGGCAATGCTGATACAACAATTCCTAGACACAACAGCAAGCAGATGGCACGAGCTCTAGTTCTGCCACTGCAGTCCGCAACAGATTCCTCTATCCAACGACTGCGGCATCTTCGTGCTGGAATGGATAT
Source organism: Alisma plantago-aquatica (assembly GCA_963693085.1). Lineage (NCBI taxonomy): Eukaryota > Viridiplantae > Streptophyta > Magnoliopsida > Alismatales > Alismataceae > Alisma > Alisma plantago-aquatica. The sequence continues at coordinate 995,679,372 of OY856409.1, read as the reverse complement.
CGAATGAAGCGACGCCTGACCAGCTCCACTACATCAACTATCATAGCAAACGAGGAGAATACGTGTGGGAGCTTCTATCTGGCGTAGGCGCGCTCACCGGCTAACCCTCACTGGGGTAACATTACCTTACCTTATCTACTTCACAACTCTGGGACAGAGTGTGGAGTAAGTTTGGGGGTTACCATGTACCAGTGAGGGAGGTATAAAAATTTTGAAAATTTTCAGGCCTCACCCTTCTGTTCTTCTGTTCTTCTTCTATAGCATATGTACATATATACATAATTTTGAAATTTTTTGCTTATTTTATCTCCATGCATCTGTACAAAAACTCTATATAGTAAAAATCTGATTTGACTTCTTGCCTGTTTATTTTCTATGTGCCTAAGGAGATGCAAATTTTGCTATGTCTTTCTGATAATGCAGCACCAAACGACAAAAGACTACGACTTTCCACGCCAAAAATTGTGAAATATAATCTTGCAACAGCTAAGAGATGTGTATGCAGAAGGAAAAAGCTGCCCAAACAACAAAAAAACTCCTCTTATTCTCCCCTACCCAACAAAAATCCCAAAAAGAGAAAGCAGCCTTATGAGAGTGAATAAAAGCATGAGAGTTGTGCCCAATGAAAAGAAAAGAAAAAAGAAATATATACACACTTGTTTTCCAAAAGTACCCATCTTTAGGCATGGTAGATCCGGGGCAATGGTATGTAGGATGTGAAATCACTACTCTAAAGCCAACTGGCTTGGACTGTAGGGACCACTTGCCCGTTAACGGACCCGTACCTAGATGGACTAATGGGAAACAAGAAAAAACCAAAAAGCCTTAGCCTACCCAACACACAACTTTCTGTCCCTAAAGTTGTTTGGTGTGAAAGCTAACTTCGGGATCATGCACCAAAGTCTCGCCGCAGCTGTAGAGAAAAATTTTGCTTAAATAAGGCAGGATAAAATAAAGTCTGTTGTTTGTGACCAGGCTGTATTCTCAGAAAGACACCCCAAATACTCGCTCTAACCCATGGTCTGAAAACTATATCGGGCAAGAAGAAGCATCACAAAATAAAGTTTAAATATTGATTTGGAACAATCAAAATGTTAAGTTTGGGGGAGTTGATAAAACCAAATTTTGTGATGTTTTGGCCCTTATTTCGTTATCAAAACTGCCATTTTAAACTGTTTTCCTCTCTTTTTTATATATGTTTTTGAATAAACAGACCTCACTATGCTCTTAACTCAATTTTATCATCTTTTGTAGAGTTTTCTCCCATTTTAACCCATTTATCAGCAACAAGGCCCGTCCCGGCCCACAAATGTGTCCTACATGCATCGGCCTTCCCACCTGCCGGCTGATACGCTCACTACCCGACAGGGCAGCACAATACACTGACATGCGACACAAGGATGCCGTGCAAGAAGGAACCAATGGGCGACACGCCTCTTACCCGATAGGGAGCCGAGCTTGCCATGACAACTTAAGCATGTCGCGCGATACGACCAACCACCGGCAGGCGTCGCCCGTCACGATGACTGACATCCGACATCCTCATGCCGGGTGATACTGATATCGGCCATCCCCGACCCCGCGATAATAAGAGCCGATGAAGGACACGTGGCATCCTGAGCACCATAACTTCGACAACCGCCAACTATAAATATGAGCTACAGGACTCCGATGGGACGGGTCGGAACCCTATGAGAGCTACCATAGTAAAGAGCTTGGAGGTAGCGTATCGTGCCTCAGAGGTTGTGCCGGGCGATTCTAGGTGAGCACTTCCCCATCTTGAGAGGGAGGGAATGGTTCACTTAGGGTCATATCGGGCACCACTGCAGGCCGATATCGGCCAACAAGGATGCCTGATACCAGTGACTGATACTTAAAGCGACACTCTAAGCCCGACACAATACCGAACCCCGATATGTATCACCTGTCACGGCGTGTCTCCCGAGAGGGTGCCGCCCGACATGACCGTATCGGGCAAGGGCGCCCCGCACGATACGTCTACCGGTCATGAGCGTGTCGCCTGAGAGGGTGCCGCCCGACACGGGCGTATCGGGCGAGGCTCCTGCCCGGTATCGGGCTGGAGAGTCTGCTGCTGTCTGTCGTCCTTCTAGATCAAGGAGGCGACACTTATCTTTATTACGTCAGTCATTTACTTCTTTTACTTATGCAATGTAATCAGACCATTATATGTTTATGGAAATAGAGGAGTTTAGCTATTTGATGTTGTATGTTTGGTACCTTTGTTGGATGATTGATGTGTTTAACACCTGAACTCTAGCTTGTATGCTTGGATCGCATTTTTCCTACATATCTTTCCATTTAAATGTGATCCTTCAGTTATTTTCAAGCTCTCTAGGTTGCAATGCATTTTCTTCCACATCTCCAGGTTGCAGTGCATTTTCTTCCACATTTCCAGTTGTTTATTATATACAGACATAAAAGATGGTAGTGAGGGATATTAGCATAAAGGGTTCTACTATTTTCTCACCTTCTTGTATAATCCATTTGTCCTTTGGCGATACTCATTCAACAGTTCCTGAAGTAGCTTCCAGTATGCAAGTTAAGAATGAGTCGGAGTGTCAAGTTGAATCTTTACCTGCTTTGCTCACACTTGGGTCACATTTACATATTAGACAATTTTACTCCCATCCCTAGTGGCATCAAAGAGCTACTGCAGACACCCAATTTGTCAAACCTACAGCCCGCCGTGAAGAATTGAACTTTTGGCCTCTACACTAATATGTAATCGCCTAGTAAGATAGAAATCACAGAGCAACTACCATCATATAACTGTTTTCAGATTTGCCCAATGCAATTACAAGGCAAGCTGGTCATAAATTTTATGCCCTTCATCTAAGTCTATTATTGTGATGTATCTCATTAGCTTTTATTGCTATCTTATCTTATTATGTATACTTAAGTTTCATTAGTAAAGATACTTCTTAATCACTAGACTAGGCAACGTGTATACTTAAGTTTCTAGGGTGTGTTCATATACATGTATTAAAGTGTACACATTTATAGATAAACTAGAAGACTAATATGTAGAAAGGGGTGTACAAAAACTAAGAAAACAACTTTGCCAACTGAGAAAACATTACATCAAGATTCCCAAATGGACACCAAACGACAAGAGTTAAGACAAACTTAAATATCTCATGGGAAGAAAAAAGTATGCCTGCTAGCAGTTTAGTGACCAAGCAAATATGATTTAGTACGCCTGTTAAGACAAACTTAAAGCTTCTCAAACATCAAGAAAATATGATTTAGCCAAGCGACAAACATCAAGAAGATTGACAGAAAAACCCAAAATCACAAGAGAAAATTGGAATTCAATCATGAGAAGAGGCACTTTGGGAAAGGAGAGAGGAGCAGTAGCAGAAACCTTTGGCAGCGGCATCTCCTCAACTCAAACCAGAGCCGCCTATCTTCTCCACGATGGAGGGTGTGTCAGCATCTGTCTCTTCATACCCGCGGACGAAGAGCATTGTGCCCCCCTCCACTAGTAGACGGTGTGTCCCCTTGAGCGGGTAGATCGCCTCAGCCATCCCTGGAGCTCCCTGGGGTGCCCATGAACTTGGTGAGGGCTCAAGTTGATTGCAGGGGAAGACAGCGCTATTTGGGGTTGCTTGTGGAGCGTGGGAGTGGGTTGGTTCGGTTGAGCTTGAGTTCGGGTGGGGGTTCTTGAAGCGATCTTCTTCTCGGGGTTGGGGAGGCGGTCCACGAAATGCCTGGCGTCAGTGGAAGGTGGCCTGCGGTGGTGGACGATGGCATGGGGTTTACTATTCATGTGAATGCTATAAATCATAAACCAGGATTAGGGTTTCACACTTTTATTCACCTTAATTAGAATTAGGGTTTACTATTCACATACCTTGATTTAGGGTTTACTATTCACATATCTTGATTTAGGGTCACATCATCATCATGCATTAGAGATACTTTCATTATTACCCTCAATTTAGGGTTAAGATTCATTAACCATCATAATTAGGGTTTTCATGATCTCACTATGAAGGATCATACCCTAATTAGATATTCATTCATATAGGAAGTCCTTTACTTAATTAACATTCATAAATGAAATCTTCTCTCTCTTATTCTCTATAGGATGATGTTCACTTCTTCCTTGATTAGGTTAAGTAACTCAATCATGAAAGAGAATTGACTCCATGGTTTATGTCATTACCATTGAAATCATTAGAGCTTAATTACTTCATGCGTCTCGATCACACTATCCCATTAAGGTACAAGTTCCATGATCACCTTTGATTACATCATGTATTAATTAACTAATCACTTTGTCCTTTAACCACTTTAAGTACCCATGAGGTTTAAGTTAAACATCCACCAAACGATCTTGGCCACTAAGGCCTCAAACGATCTTGACTAACTTAGACCTCAAACGGTCTTGCATACTTAACCTCCAAACGGTCTAAGACCATTTGGTCCTCCATGCAGTCTTGGTCTACCTTTGAGACCATTTGGTAAAGTAGACCTCCAAGACTATTTGCTAAAGTAGGAGGTGAAGACTGTTTGCCCAAGTTTGACTTTTGAAACCGCATGACTTCAATCGGTTTTGAAACCGCATGCACTCAACCGATTTGGAAACCGCATGAACCTAAACGGTTTGGGATCGTTTAGTCCCAAACGGTCTTGAGACCGTTTGGACTCAAACAGTCTTGAGATCATTTGGTCCAAACCACCTCAAAACCGCATGGACCAAGTATGGTCCCAACACCTCAAATTGATTTAGTGTTTTCATTTTTGGATCCTTTAACAGTTGCATATATGTATTCAATTATCAATTGGACCTATCACCATCATTCAATTAAGTTAATTAGGTCAACCTTCAACTGATTTGACCCTCAATTGTCCCTCAATTGATCATCAATTAGGGCTTGAATCAATTGGATTAGGGTTTGGAATCGATGACCCTTCGACATAATCCAATGTGAGTCTAATTGATTTGAACCCATTGAACCATCATCCAATTTGGTCATGACCTGACCCCAAACGGTGTTGGGATCGTTTGGATAACCTCCAAACGGTCTTGAGACCGTTTGCTCAGGTCAACATCAAAAACTAAGTCAACCAATTAGGGTTTGACTCATTAGATTGATCACTAGGTCAACAATTGAATGTACTTCAACCTAATACCTTGAGATCTTTAACCACTTAACCATAGTCAACCCTAGACCTCCAAACGGTCTTGGGTTACCTCCAAATGGTCTTGAGATCATTTGGATATTCTCCAAATGGTCTTGAGACTGTTTTCCCATCACTTCATTAAAAACCATGTCATTTATTTAGGGTTTGGATCCTAGGATTGGTCACCAAATCAGCAATTAATTACACATCTCCTTGATACCTTTGGAGCTTCAATTGGTCAACCATGCTTAACCCTAGACCCCCAAATGGTCTTGGGTGATCACCAAACGGTCTTTAGACCGTTTGGGTGATCCCCAAATGGTTTTGAAACCGTTTGGGTCACTCAACCCAAACTTCAACCTAATACCTTTGTCAAATCAGCAAATAACCCGATTAGGGTTTGATGATTGTTGGACCTTTAATTGGTGATCCACTTGGAATTAATTGATGATTATTGGTAGGTGATTAGTCTACATTATTCTCAACAGACCTCCAAATGGTCAACACTTCCAAACGGTTTGAAACCATTTCCCTCCATGCGGTTTGATGAAACCGTTTGCAATCAAACGATTTGAAACCGTTTGCTCCCAAATGGTTTGGGAAACCGTTTGATCAAGGATTGAAGACCGTTTCCTAAAGTAACTTTTTAGATATTTGTATAGAATATTTTCACCTTCGTCTACCTCTGTTCAACCAAGAATAGGGACTGTTCTTCATGGAAATTATAGCAAGAACTTAAGAGAATATCTAAAGAAGAAGAATAACCAACAATTTTAGGAGAGAAGGATGCATTAACAAAGCTTAAGAGTTAGAGTTATAAAACCCACCTCTAGAACTAATCCAGAGCTCCAAGCTCCACAGCTTTAATAGTGGATTGAGCTCCAGCAGTTGTCCAATGTCCGTTCTTCAAGTTTTGGATGAACACGATGGCTAGAAAGGAAAATCGTGTGAAGAAAACCAATTACTAACCATTGATTTAGGTTTTCCACCATGAATTCGAGGTAGGAGATGATCAAAACTTACCAAGCTAGTTTGGTCATCCTTCCTCTGGTCTAGATCTCTCCCTTGGTCAGACAAAGCAGGTTTGAGAAGAAAAGAAGCTAAGGAAACGATCCTTTGGTATTTGGAAAAAGGATGCTTATATATATATATATATGGATTTTCAAGGAAAATGGAAAGAGAGAGTTATTTCCTTTTATCTCCCAAACATATCCACCAAGGCTTGCTCCATTCTTTTGATATGTGGCCACCTTCTATAACCATGCAAAACTCTTCCATATTCCAAGGTTTAAAGGAAAAGGAACTAAACACCTTAAAGAGAGATATATTAATATCCACCCTTATTGGATATTGCTTAATATATTATTAGTGTGAGTAACTTTCACTTCTACCATGATATTTTTGGTGCCCAAGCATGAAAAAATCTCGTCCAAACTATTGCAAACATATCCTCCAACTTTTGGTTGAAGGGCTCCATAATTAATATATTTCCCTTTTACATTAAGTTATACTAAAGAGTCATTTGTACTTAAATCTTGATTATTTCAAAGTCCAAATTCTCTCTCCTTCAAGATAATTGAAATGAGGAGCCCCTCTCATTTTATTTGCTCTACTTGATGCCAAGAAACATGAGAGACCCTCTATAGGTGATATTTTGCATATTGAATTCTAGGTTTTGGGTAAATTGCATATTACACCAAAACTAGGTTTTAATGCACAAGGTTTGCTCTACAAGCTATATCTTGATGTCCAAGCTTGTGGAATCCATACCACCATATCATATACATTATTATGATGTCTCAAAATCAGAGGAACATCTTAACATGTGCAATTTGCAAGTTAACCCTTCTACTTGGGTAATTTGCACTTTAGTCCAAAGTTAACAAAACAATGTTTCAACATTATTTAAAAAGGACTGAAAATGAAATATAAGTTCCTCAAAAGCCTTAATTACATTTCAAAGGATAAAAACAAGCATATAATCACTTAATTAAGTAAAACACCTAGGGTTAGTACATAACCCAGGTCAGGGATGTTACAACCAATCTTAAGCACCCTTACGAAATCTTCCAATGGGAAGTAGTCAAAGGCCTTATGATATATGATATTGTTGGTATAATTGGAGTAAAATGATATAAAATGCAGGCTCTCACTTTGTTAAATACTTCACTATTTATTCTTGTTTGTTACTTCTGCAACTTTTATCAAATTATACAAAGCTTGTGTATATGTATCTTTTAACCCTGTACTCAACACCTTGTGTGCTTGACCCTCCTTGTTTCATGTATTTTATAGGTTCTAAAATGGCTAGAGGTGATGGGCTTCGTGAGCTATGTCAGGTACTTGCTGTAAGATCGGTAGTGTACATGAGCAGACTTAAAAATTGTACTCTTGATTATGTAATTGAAAGCTTTTAATAAACAATGTTACTTAATAATATTGTTGAATGTTGAGATTATGATTGGTGACTTTATCTTATTATTTGTTCATATATGCTAGGCTTTACACTTCCACATTCACACGTTGATAATACCATGTTGGGGACGAATTCCTAGATCCTATCGCCATTTACTTTATAGTCATTTGGAGTTAGGATGTGGGTAACAAATGGTTCTGTGACATATGGTATCAGAGCATGAACAATAAATACACCAAACATTTCTCACATGAAACACAAAGTAAACATAACCTTACATCTCAACCCTAGAAACTTAAAGATTTGTCCTTTATGAATTAAGTTGACTTAGCCTCTAAGTTAGAACCTAGATGTTCTAGAACTAGGTGTAGACTTGTGTAATCCTAGACCCTTTCTTTTCTACTCCTTCTATCATGTAGTATGGACTGTAGGTTGAGGAGGGTGAGAAAAGAGAGATCTTATCACAACCCTAGACATATGTTCATGGCATGTGCTTAGGGTAGCTACATGGGTGTGCACCATGTTCTTTCTAGTTCTCCAAGTGTCATGGTACTAGACTGCCTAATGAGTGTGGTAACTCATTTTAGTTTTAGTTTTACTCAAATGGAGTATGTTGTTTTCCATCACCGTTTCAACGTTGGAGAAAACTATTTTCAAGTATAAGTAAGTATATGTACATTTGAAAATTGTTACCACCCGCAAAAAGGCAACGAGTATGCATTTAACCTAAGAGAAAGAGATGTAACATCAAGTCTAGATGAGAGTATTTAGTCGATAGTTGTAGTCTATAGAGTTGACTAGAGCCATGATAAAGGTTAGGCTAGTAGTAGAGTAGATGACCTATGATGACGATGATGATGATGATGATGATGATGATGATGATGATGATGATGATGATGAGGATGATGATGATGATGATGATGATGATGATGATGATGATGATGATGATGATGATGATGATGATGATGATGATGATGATGATGATGATGATGATGATGATGATGATGATGATGATGATGATGATGATGATGATGATGATGATGATGATGACGACGATGATGATAACGATGATCGTATAAGTTGACGTTAGAGGATTCAAGTACATTTGATATTAGGAGATGAGTTTTTGACCATGCAACCCTAGCTAAACCTAGCACCATGTGAGGTACACGTGACTTGGTTGATGTGCTAAATATAGCGAGTGGGTTGGCATGCTTACTTGTGCCTAGTCTTGTATATATTGAGATATGGATAGTGAGATACACTTCAGGACCAACATAGGCCTCAACCTCTTTACAAAGGGGGACCTCTAGCCTGGGACTATGAATAGGGTGAACTCTTGATATAGGTCAATCCGACACGGGAGAGGGTCACAATGCCTGACCTCTAAAATATGTGAAACTTTGGAAAGTCTGCACGATGAAATACATGATGATGGGTCCCCAACTAGACAACTTGTAAGTATATGAGTTGAGTGACCTAGTGTATGGTTCCCTTGAAAATGTTGAACCCTAGTTTTCTTATGAAAAGATATAACCCTAGAGGAAGAGGCAATTATTTACTATATAGGTGAGGGAGATGTCCCAAGACCCTAAGATGATGTGTGATCTCCATGATGAGCCTCATACTCGGGCTAGTGGTTTGATATAAAGGAATCTAGTGGCTCCTCTTGTTTGGTATGTTGGATAAAATTTTGTTGTGGGTAGACGGTTGTGATTAGCATGTCTTGTTGGACATGGATATGTCTGAGTTGAGTGGCTTGAGCTTGTAGAGAACCTTCAAGATACAAGTGAGATATGTATGAAACTTGGACATCGATGATAATGTAGTCCCTCAGATAATGCACGATATATGGAATAATCTCACTAAGTTAAACTTGAATATGTACAATAAGTCACTCTTACAAGCTAGACATAATAAGAAACCATACTATACATGAAAGATATAAGTTCAAAATGATGAATTTGATATGAAATGCCTTGATACATTAGCTTGAATAATCATGAATACAATGCTTAATTTTAGACCCAAAATGAAAAGTAATGAACATAACTGGGGAAAGTTGATAGAATTTTGAAAACTAAAACATGCATGAAATATAGTATAATGATGAAGTGCAAATTCTATAATAATCTCGTTTAAAATTCATGATGATGAATATGTACGTTTGAGAATTGAATGTTGGGAAATATGAACACAGAGTATAGCAGCAGATTCCCATAACAGCAAGATCGCATCAACTACTATGAAATAGGAAAGATGGTTTTGGCGAGTTATACCTAGTCCTGGAGCAAGTCCAGTGAAAAAACTCACTTTTTTGCAACTGCTAATAATTTGCTCTTGGATGGCGGCCGTGCAACTTCTAGTCTTCACCATGAACACAAACAGCTTCTGCAATGTCTCCTGTGGTCTCGCCACGGACTGCAGGTTGTAGTTGTCCTCCTTGCAACATCCAATGGACTCCTGCCTCTAGAGTAGTCCACACGGACCAACTACAACTCATGTCACTTGCCAAGAATGGACAAGAAGGAGTTGTCCCTCTTGTTGGTGTACTAGTCACCAACCTGCTCTCCCACAACGACAACTATCATTTGTTCTCTCCCTTTGACTATCCCTTCCTATCGGGTAGGACTTGCTGGGATCTCTTGGTTACCACAACTAGAGAGGACAATAGTTATCATAGGAACTTATTCTCAGTCGTCTGTTTTGTGTCTTAAGAAGCCCCCAATATCCCTCCTTTTATAGGCGAGGTAAGGGTCAGGGTTCCCAATCTGTACGGTATAGTGTGGGAGTGTAAAGGACTGAAAGAACTTGAAGTTTCACAACCTACGACAGCCAAAATGACTATTTTGCACACCCACACAGTAGTCTGGTGTGCGAAACCTTTGTCTCACATTGCCAAATGATCGTTTGGCAATTACCTAATTGCATACAAATTTTGCAATTTCCATTCCAATTAATATACATATTAATTTTACTTGCTCTCCAAATATATGCAATTGAAAATATTCGGGAAACATCTTGAACCTTCGTTCGATCCAAACAGACCATCTCACCCAAGCGAGACGCCCACCTCACTCACTCAGATGGTCGTCTGGTGAGTTGAGATGAGCCGGTTGGTTCAAAGGTAGAACTAAGCCAAATTGAACTTCGATCAGCCTGAACTCCAAATGGCCATCTCAACTACATGAGATGTCCGTCTGGCTGCCCAAATGGCCGTTTCACCCAATGAGATGGTCGTTTGGCATACACGGTCATCCAATCGAGTGATTAGTTATGTGAATTTAATACCTAAACACTTTAGTAATCAATCCAATTATCATTCAAGATCAAACTCCTCTTCTAGATGAGTTTCTATGTGTGTGACCCTATAGGTCCAATATCACGTTGGGAGTGAGTGTCCATAATTAGCTTATGACATCACAAGCAAAGAGTGGTGCCTAGTTACACATCAGTGCTACCCAAGTGAAATGGAAAGTTGGAGAACAACTTCAACCTAAAAATCTGTGTAAGGTGTTGCAATGATTGTATGATTCCTTTGTCTCTAATATCCAGGATGAACTCGAGGCATGGAAGGTCATCCTCTCAATGTTCAATCCATGTTTATTGAACCAAGAACAAACTATATGAGATAATGTGACCTTAATATCATATATTGATTCACATGTGCATGTACATGCGTTTCTATGTCTCGCTTATCAAGTGGCTAGGATATCATACTCCAGTAGGAGGGACAAATCCCATAGCTATCACTCACAGTCTATTCCCATGTGTCAAAGTCACCCAATCATCACTGTTATAACAACGCATGTTTTAGGACTGTGTTTGATTATGTCAAAGTGTACCCAACGACATATGACGAGTGCAGTGATTTTAGGTCTAAGAATCACAATCACCACCTTCACTATGAGATATGAATGTGACCACCAAAACCATATGTCACTCTCAAGGTTGGTATGTCAAAATCCATTGTTCCCTAACATGTATCTGTGTTCTTGGTTTGATATTTCCATATCATGACTAATGAGATTTAGTCATCAACCAACTCACAATCTGATCTTATGTGTTATTGTGTCTATCAACCTTCCACAATAACAACCGATCAGGGATATAATGAGAATATGTATATGTACTCTTAACATCCATATGATCTCATCCATAAGGTTAGTAACTTAACAACATACATTATTGAGTAATATAATTCTCTAGACATTCACTTTGTATCCCCATTATCTCATAACTGAGTGAAACTGATGAATTGGAAACTTGCCTTTATATATGTTATTATTATTAATCAAATCCTTTTGGGTAATTATGCCATGTCAATCATCATATGATTGGCTCTACGAGCATACCTTACCAACAGACTCCCACTTTCACTTAGAGCCAATCACCAACAGATCTCATCCTTAGTCATCTAAACATGTCCAACATGCTTCTGTTGCACTAGTGCCTATTCAGCGGGTTAGCAACACTTTGCTTATAATCAGTATATTGCATGTTTCTTATCTCTTCACGCTGAGAAGAAACTACTATAATATGGTATCTGATATTCCTTTCCTAACAAAATTAGCTCCATTGTTGTTACAGTATGTCTAGTGAGTCATCAATGGTAGGAACACATCTATAAGTTCATCATATAAACCTTTTAGATCCATACAGTATCGCTCTGTGTTCACAACACAAGTATACTCAGCTTCTATTATAGAATAGATTTAATGGCTATTAGTTTGGAACATTTCCAGTCAATAACATCCTTTTCTCTTTTAAAATAAAAATATATTTGCGATCAGTTTTGTCATCTTAGAATCTTGCATCGATGTAACCTTTTACATCTAACTCTTCCTTTTATTACTATCATCTTTGACTAGCAATGTTATCCTTAATTACTTCACAAGTTTTAATGGATATCTTTAAAGACTCACCAATAACCCTTATGGATTTAAAATCATCTTTTCATGTCTAATACATACAAGATTATATGGGATAAGCGTGTTCATAGCTTACATGATAGATCCATTGTTTGGCTGGCCCATGAAATTTTATTCATGATATTTCCATTTTTCATAAGAATAGGAATATAGGGTTCATGAGAGACAAATTGAGATTCTCTTCTCATTGAATCCATCCATGTTGAACTCTTTCAACATTTTGCTATTGTATGTGCTCAAACTTCCATTTGTGAAATATAGATGGAAAAAGAGTTGTTTATTCTATATGTAAAAAAGGGTACATGGTACTCTCTTATATAGCTATCGAGAGTTGAGACACACACACAAGGAGGCAATATGGGACTAATACAACAGAGCAGTATAAGAGATAACACAACAGAAAAAGAAAATAACACAATATTTCTATACTCCCCCTCAAGCTGGAGCGTAGATGTCAAATAAGCCCATCTTGTCAATCAGAGTCTAGAAGTGAGCTTTAGGTAGAACTTTGGTGAAGATATCTACAAGTTGCTTCTCAGTGTTGAGATATGGAGTGGAGATGTGTCCAAATAGAACTTTCTCTCGAACAAAGTGGCAATCAACCTCAATATGTTTTGTTCTTTCATGAAAGGTGGGGTTTCTCGCAATGAAAATGGAAGACTTATTATCACAAAACATAGGAATGGGGCTAGAAGAAGTGATATTAAACTCATTCAGAAGACCTCGGACCCACAGGAGCTCAACGCAGTATGAGCAATGGCTCTATATTCTGCCTCGGCACTAGATTGGGCAACAACTGTCTGCTTTTTGATGTGCCAAGTAACCAGATTTCCTCCCACAAAAGTGCAATATCCAAATGTAGATTTCCTATCAGATCGACTTCCTGCATAGTCAAAATCAGAAAATCCAAATAAATTGCAATGGCCATGCTTTTTGTACAGAAGACCTTTCCTTGGAGAGCTTTTGAGATATTGTAAGATGTGACAAATAGCATCCCAGTGGCATTGATGGGGTTTATCAAGATACCAACTTATGAATCCTACAGCAGCTGCCAGGTCAGCTCTAGTGACAGTCAAATAGATAAGCTTGCCAACCAGTCTCCTGAACTGGTGACGATCAACATAAGGAGGAGAAGTATCATTATCCAAATCCATATTGGGATCTAGAGGAGTGTTGGCTGGCTTACAGCCCAACATGCATGTTTCTTGTAAAAGATCAAGAACATATTTTCTCTGTGACAGGCATAGTCTTGTTGAAGATCTAGCAACCTCAATACCTAGAAAATATCGTAGTTTCCCTAGGTCTTTGGTGATGAAGTGTTGTGCTAAATACTTTTTGGTTGCCTGTATTCCTGCACTGTCACTGCCAGATAAGACAATAGCATCAACATATACAATAAGGATGACAAGTCCTGCTGCAGTTTTACAAATAAATACAGAATGATCATATTGTGAATGCCGAAAGCCAAAGGTAAGTAAGATCTGACTGAGCTTGTCAAACCATGCACGTGGGCTTTGTTTCAGACCATAGATCGCCTTTCTGAGTTTACAGATTTTAGAAGCATACTCCCCCTGAGCAACAAATCCTAGAGGTTGCTCCATGTAGACCTCCTCCTGTAGATCTCCATATAGAAAAGTGTTTTTGACATCAAGTTGAAACAAAGGCCAGTCTTTATTCACAACAATAGATATCAGAATACAAATAGAATTTAAGCGTGCGACAGGAGAAAATGATTCAAAATAATCAACTCCATATGTCTGAGTATATCCTTTCGCAACTAATTGGGATTTTAGGCGTTCAATGGTACCATCCAATTGATATTTAATAGTAAATATCCAGAGGTATCCAAGAGTATGGCATGAAGAGAGACGATCAACAAGATCCCATGTCTTACGTTCACAAAATGCATTCATTTCCTGCTCCATAGCATGTTTCCAGGAAGGATTGCGAAGGGCCTCTTCGGCTAATTTAGGAATTGTCACAGCAGACAACACAGAATTGAAGCAAGCAAAGCTACCACAGAGATTGTCAGATGAACAAAAATTACTGATAGGATGATGAGTACATGATCGAATACCTTTTCTTAAACTGATAGGAAGATACAAGTCCAAAAATACCTTAGTGGATGTTGGATCAACCGCAAACGCAAGAGTTGGTTCGGTCGGGGCTGTAGAAGCATTGATGGTCTTTGACCGGCATCGATAGACTTGTAATGGGCGTTCTGTAGGCACATCAGGTGCTGGTAATTCCTCAACAACCAATGGTAATAATGTGGTAGCCATAATATCAGTCGACAATTTTTTGCCATGGAATAATAAGGCATATGTGCAAAAAAGGTCACATCTGAACTAACAAACCACTATCTTTTAACAGGATCAAAACAACGGTAGCCCTTCTGTGTATGGGAATATCCCAAAAAACACATTTGACTGAGCAAGCATCAAGTATGGTTAGGCCAGGATGAAGATTTTTCATAAAACAAGTACTCCCAAAAATGTGAGGGGGTAGAGAGAATAAGGGTTTATCAGGAAACAAAATGGCGTACGGGACATGATTTTTCAAAACATAGGAAGGCATGCAATTGATGAGATAGCACACCGTAGAGACAACTTCAGGCCAGAAGTGATGGGGTGCTTTGTAGTGTATGAGAAGGGTGCGAGCAACTTCAAGTAGGTGGCGGTTTTTCCTTTTAGCGATGCCATTTTGTTGAGGAGTGTAAGGGTAGGAGGTTTGGTGTATGGTTCCTAGGGCAGTACAAAAAGATGTAACAGATTGTTGCATGAACTCTAGGGCATTATCAGTACGAAAAATTTTAATAGGTCGATTAAATTGAGTGTGAATTTCAGTAAAGAAGGTGTGAATAGTGTCTAACACAGTATCTCGACCTTTTAGTAAAAACAACCATGTGGTGTGTGAATAGTCATCAATAAAGGTCATAAAATATTTCACACCCGAGTGACTTGATACAGAACATGGTCCCCAAATATCAACATGAACAAGATCAAAAATTTCTTTAGAAGCAATAACTTTGTTAGCAGGAAAAATAGATCAAGTTTGTTTGCCTAAAACACAAGTTTCACAGGAAGTGTCAGTGGAGAACTTCTTTTTCACCAAAGTTTTGAAATTTTCAAAGACACGCTTTGGATTCTCTTGATGAGAGTAGACATGGGACAGTTGAACCCACATAGCCTTAGCATCATGAAGGCAGAGAAGAGATTGGCTAATTCGAGGCTCGGTACTATTGAAGATCCAAGACATGATGTCGGAGTCATCCTTGGACCATTGTGCATAGCTTTATCTAGTTTTGTCATCTGAATCAGCGGTTGGAACAGGAGGAGGCTCAGTCATAAGATGGTGATACCAGCCTTGTGCTTAAACATATAGAACAAAGGATGCCGACCAGAGATGATAGTTGGAGCCACCGTCGAGTTTCACCATGGTGACACACAGAGATCGGGGAGGCTCAGTAAAAGTGATGGCAGAAGTAGTCAGCACAGTAGCAGATTAGAGTAGAGACCCACAAAGGGCAGATAACAGCAGTAGGGATCTAACGTGTCAGATCAGAAAACCCATATTGGGCAGAATATGCATAGAGAAACCTACGCCGTTATGAGGAAAACTCAATGTTATGTCATGAGGCGTAGGCAGATAGGATGGTGAGACGAAAAGACTCTCAACTTAGCCGTACAGCAGATGTCTGAACGTAGATCCGAAGAGCACCCAGACGTAGAGGGAGAAGGGGGTAAAAACCAGCGGCAACCAGCCAAAAGGGTAGAATCCTGGAGGAGGTAGAAGGTTGTGGGTGGGGGTGTTTGTTGGGGAGAGGAGGCAGTAGTGGGATGAGAGGTGGTGGTGGGGAGGGAGGGTGGACGAAGGAGGGTGGCGGCGGTAGGGTGGAAGGAGGAGGAGGGGCGACGGCGGGTGGCAGGGAGGGGGGTAGGCGGTGATGGGTGAGGGTGGAAGGGAGAGGAGGTTGGCGGTCGATGGAGAGAGGGAGGGCAGGACAGTAGGAAAGGAGGGTGGAGGAGGGATTGGCTATGCCGGGTGGGGGGAGGGGGCGACAGGCAGTTAGTGGGGACTTACGTCATGGGTGGGTTGATGGGTGGGGAAATGGAGAACCTACTCTCGATACCATATAGATGGAAAAAGAGTTGTTTATTCTGTATGTAAAAAAGGGTACAAGGTACTCTCTTATATAGCTATAGAGAGTTGAGACACACACACAAGAAGGCAATATGAGACTAATACAATAGAGCAGTATAAAAGATAACACAGTAGAAATAGAAAATAACACAATATTTCTATATGAAACATTCAAGAACTATCTCATATGTCTTGATCCTTATCTCATAAGATGTTTCACCTATAACTTCATTGCTGAAAGAGTTTTCCATTGAGATGTCATTCATCATATGTGGAATACTCATATATGCTCCCACTAAATATTTTGTAATGACATGTTTCATCTTTTATCTTGATTCAAGTCAATCTCTTTGACTATCTTATCAAAAGAAAAGATCCCATTTCTGAGTTGCTTGTTTCAATCCCAGATTGAACTTTGTAATTTATAGACTTCATTTGCATTGTTGAAGTTATAAAACCCTTTAGGTTGTGTTACGTACACATCCTTTGATGTATTCCTTTTTAGGAATCTGGTTTTATCTTCATATGCAAAATATCATAGTCCATTATAATTACAACAACAAGCATGACAATTGGTAAAGGAATTGACACTTTGAGTTCTACTTTTACTCTCACTGATTCTTTAGGAATTCAATTATCCTATTAACAAAACAATTTTTTTATTGGATTGGGACTAATAGTAATATTCAACAGTCAAGGATTTGGATAAACTTTCTCAAGAAACTAATTTCTCAAGGTATGTTTCAATCCCTTAGACATATTGAGACTCTCCCAAATCATATCATATATGATGTCTCATAAACCATTCAGACGGTACATTATTGATAGGTATATATTTATGAGGATGTAAGAAGATTAGATTAATTGACAATTATATCATGACTCATCATGGTATAATTCTTTCATTCTAACACATCATCATGCTCAGGTGGATTTGACTTGTGATACATTATCATAGTCTTTTCCAGAAGGTTCTCAAGATATTGATGTAAAAGTATTTCAACGATTGATCATATCAAAATATCTTAATACTTTCATCAATGTCACACTCCATTTAGAATCTCCTTTGACATTTGTAAGAGATTAATGCTTTCATTCCATTTGGTACATATCATCATATTACCAGTAAATGAAAATGAAGTATTAGTTAATTATCTATATCATTCATTTCATAAGATCTTCATGCATCATGTGCATAATGTCTAATGAAAGTTTTATCCTCCCTCTACATTTAGTGAAGTATGTCATGTCATATTATACATGAACAAGACTTGCATGTTTCCTTAGGTTCAATAACCAAGGGAATCTAGATCAACATCAATATGTGTTCTAGGCATGCACCTCTCATATCCGTACAAGATGACTAATGCTAATGATAGTCTTGAGTTATCTGTTATAATCATTTGGTATGAATATTATAGACATTCATCTTTGGATCATTTTGCATAAATCACAAGATGTTTTAGGTTCAATGCCATGCAAGACCATATCTTTGAAATAGAAGCACTAATAATTCTTTATTGATAACCATTCTTGTCCATACCAGATGCATAAAGAAAATGTTTCTATTCTAATGGCATAATTAAATAGCAGTTCTAATAAATTTATTAAATGCCCATTGGGCTAAGATTAATTTAAATGTAGACTATGGCTTCCACAACACTTGCGCTGCCTTGTCCAACTTTGTCCTTCCATGAAGGCTTTTATTTCTTGTCAGATCTTGCACATCGATATGTCAGATCTCTTATCCGGTATCATATACCAAAATTTTAAGAAGTAATTAAATTTATCTTATGTTGTTTATACCTGAAGTGGAGGCCTCAGTGCCAACCTTCTTCTTCTTTAGTTCCTCTAACCAGAGTGGGCAATTTCTCTTCCAATGTCCAGGCTGGTGACAATGGTGACAGTCGTCTCTTTGTTTCTTCACTCCACCTTTTGCCTTGAGATCGGAAGACTTGGGCTTCTAGATAGATTTAGAAATCTTCTTAGCTTTGCCTTTGCCTTTAGACTTCCCCTTTGTCTTGCTGATAACCATCACAAACTTGGGTTTGTCTTTCTTCATTTGTGTCTCAACTATCCTCAACATGCCCAACGACTCTGTCAACGGCTTGTCAAAGTCGTTCATGTTGTAGTTCATGAAAAACAGACTATATGACTCTGATAGGGACTACAAAATCACGTCGGTGTCAAACTCTTGAACCAAGGGGAATCCTAGTCTAGCTAGGTTCTCCACATACCCAATGAGCTTGAGTACATGATGACCTACTTGATCTCCTTTTGTCATGATGTACTTGAACAATGCCTTGGAGACATTGTATCTCTCCTGTCTTGCCTGATCTTGGTACATGTTCTTGAGATGTGTGACTATCTCAATCACCCCATGTTCTCATGATGCCATCTCAACTTATGATTCATGGAGCAAAACATCAGACACTTGACATCCATGAAGTCCTCAGTATGCTTCTTATAAACATCATTGTCAGCCCATGGAGCATTTTGAGTTGGTTCCTCTGGTTCTGGCATTTCCAAGACATAGAGTTTTTGATCCCATGTGAGAACAATTCTCAATGTCCTGAACCA
This sequence comes from Alisma plantago-aquatica, assembly GCA_963693085.1. Taxonomy (NCBI): domain Eukaryota; kingdom Viridiplantae; phylum Streptophyta; class Magnoliopsida; order Alismatales; family Alismataceae; genus Alisma; species Alisma plantago-aquatica. Next base: position 995,660,151 of record OY856409.1, on the reverse strand, counting down.
GTCGTGGAATGTGTTCCTAGTTAACTTGTCCTTCTCAAGGATCGATCACAGAGAAAAGTGGTTGTTTTTTGTTGCCATTTTATTTTTGATTTGATTTGATTTGATTAAAATGTTGGGCAACAATAATTAGGTCTTTAATTAATTATCATTCTTGTAATTTTGTTCAAATTAAAAACCCTCAAGTATCAATTTGGAAAATTGTAGCAAACAATTTTCTAATGAGCCAAGATCTAAAATGATTCAATTATTACCCGACCTACACCAGCGTCCATAATCAACCATTAAGGTAGGCAGTAATGTTGATTGCCTCATATGAAACTCTTGGATAGATTACATATATTGCCATGATCATCTGCATGCCTCTGGGCTTGGGCTCTCCAAGTCACCAGTTAAGCCTGACCCAATAGCCAATACAATAGATACGCACCATGCTTTGTGCAAATCTACATATTTATCATCACACTTTCACGAAATAGACTCTGTACCATGCTTTGTGCAAATCTATGTTTGGTCGATCACATTTTTCATGTGTATTTCTATTGGAAATAATGTTAGACTTAATATGTTTGATTGAGGGGCTTTATATATATATCATATATATACATATGTTGTATCCAATCACCATGCATCATATATATGCTATATCCCACAACGTAAACACAGAATGTAAAAAAGGCAATGGTTATGGTCATGTCTACTTGTATTTCCTTGGAGCCACATGGAATTACTACCACCTAGGTTAATAATCATCACATCACATGTATGCACCTGCGGTTGATGTAGATCTGTGCTTGCCAATCATGGTAGATCGGTTCAATCATTGAACCAGTCATCTCGCCTCTTGGACGGTTGGTTAGTGTTGCGTTTCCGCTAGAGGTGCAACACACTAGCCGATTTGACCCGACTAGATGCGCCCCACGAGGTCGGAACACACGGGATAAGGGATTTTGCTTTCGAAATTTATAAACCTAACTAACACACCTACTTCTACTAAAACAACTACACCCGCAAGCACACGGGGTCGTGTCGTAGTATAGGAAGGTGGCAAGTATAGGGTCGATCCACAGGGAAAAGAGGGGGCACTAGAGCTAGGTTAGTTTGGCTAGGTTCCTACTGCGGAGACTAGGGTTAAGGGTTTGAAGGTTGATTTTGATTGTTAACTAAGGATGAACAAGCAAGCAATTGAAGGCAGGAATGAAATCTACGTTAACCCTAGACTAGATTAAGACTAAGCAAGCAAGGAAAGACTAAGCTAGGTATGAAAAGGCAAGTTACACTAAGGCAAGCAAGAGAGAAGTAAAAGAGCAATTAAAGAACTACATTAGCAAGAACAAGACAAGAGCAAAGAAAGAATCTAACTAAGCAAGGGAAGAACTAATTAAGCTAAGCAATCATAAAACTAGGGTTTTAAGCAATAAAGAGATGTGTGGGCTGTTTAGGGGTATGAACTTATCACTTAAGTTGGGGGGTGACATGTGAACATTATGATTCCATTTAGATTATCCAAACCAAACAACAAGTTAGAGTCTAATGAATTAACCTAAGCTACTAACTGGCCATGGATATGCTAGGTTGTGTATAGGGGAACTAGTCCCTAACACCCCCTACTACCCTTACGAGGCTCAATTGGGTTAGGTATTAGGTTCAATTCAATTAGAGTCTAATCAAGTCTAGGTTTCTAGATTAGGCATTCCAAGGGCAATTAGGGGCCGAGGGTAGTAATGGGGAGGTGAGATTAGGGTTTTGGACCCCAATTCCCCCACATTCTAGCCTTGAGAAGGCTCCATGCTAATTGCACTAGAATTATCCAATCTAGCTACTTAGATCTCTCACTTAGGTTTAGGGAGATTGATTAGGATGTAGGAAGATGGGAGGCAACCTAGGGGTCCAAGAATTGGACCTAGGGGCAAATCCCAAAATTCACACATATAAGCAATTTGCCTAAATTCCTAAGTGATTTCACACACAAACCAACAAGCAATCCATGGAGAATGAGATGCAAATAGAACATAATCATTAACAAATGGAATTACAAAGTTTACATGTCATTATCCCCCAACATGGTATCAAAGTAACATATTTTCCCCCAAACAGCCCACCCAAGGGGCCTAGCTACTCATAACAAAGCAAAATACAAAAAGAGAGGAGAAAGAGGTAGAAGAAGCCATGGAGCTCGGAGTAGTGGCTGAAATCCTTCTCTCCAGCAGCAACAGGGTCATCCTCCTCCTTCTTCTTGGATGGAATGGTGTAAAATGGTGGTGGGAAGTGGATGGAAGGCTTAGATATGGGGGGTTATGTGGTGGAAATGGTGAAATAGAGTGGATTTGAGGTGGATATGGAGTGGAATGGAGTGGATGACGATTTGGGGAGCTAGGAGGCGGTGAAAGGTAGCTAACCTCATGCCCCAACCGCCACCTAGGTATATATAGGAGTCTAGGGGGTCTAAGGTTAAGTTAGGGGCAAAATGGGGAAAGCAGTGAAAACTGGGTGGATTTTGTGAGTAGCACGACCGTGGTGGGTCACCACGGTCGTGGTGGGTAGGGTAGACCACGGCCGTGGTGGATGGGCACGGTCGTGGGTTTATTAGAATGTAGAGATCACAGGGAGGTGTGCATGGATGGCCACGGCCGTGGGGGGTCACCACGGTCGTGGTGGACACCTATGGCCACGGGCATGTTGAAAACCACGGTCGTTTTGGCCATTTTCATTAATTTCTGGGAGTTTTACTGATTTTTTGTACTTGGGGCATGTCCACCACGGCCGTGGGGGCTCACCACGGTCGTGGTGGTGTCTCTCCCCTGCATTTGAGCCTTGAACTTGATCATCCATGGAGGGTATTGCTTCAAAACTTTCTTTGACCACTTGGGGTAGGTTGGAAGTGGTTTTGGCCTCATTTTGAGCTCCTCCAAGCCTGAGGAAACCCTAGACTGGACCATCCTCTTTCCATGCCATCAATTAGTGGACAAAGTACCTATAAAACATGCAAAAAGCCTCCATAAGTGCATTTGATATAAATAAGCATATTGTGGGAAATAACATGTAACCTATCAAGTATAGATGTGGCTAAAATGCAAAATGACACAAGATAAAGCCCTAAGATAGGGCTGAATCACCACCCCAAACTTGAAACATACTTGTCCTCAAGTATGCTCCAACTCAATCTCTCTACAAACTTTTCACATTCAAGACATGACAAATGCAATGTAAAAGGTGATTATTGCCGAATGGGCTCAAAGATGACTAAGTACATGCATTCCACCTCTCTCCTCTCCTACTTTCACAAACCAATCATGAAAAGAGCACAAAGCATATGAACTTCAAATATAGTGCTTAGAATACACAAGATATCCATATTTCTTTCATGTAGTTCCGGGTAGACCATTTCATAATGGTGTTAATCCAAGATGACTAGGAGTGTTGTTTCACCTTCATACTTTTAATCTTATGCTTCAAATCATGCCAAATGACCCACGTGGTTGCGGAAAAGGGCAAAATGAGCTAGGTTTGATGTTTCCTAGCTCGATGGGTATGAAAGTGGAAGAAAGGGTTGTGGTAAGCTTTTTGGAGTGTTTTACACACTCATCTTTTCTTTATTTGAATGCTCTTAAACAGGAGCATCCTTTTATTTTGTTTTTGCTTTTCTTTTTCTTTTCTTTTCTTTCGTGCCCTTGGTGTAGATAGGGCATATGGTGGATAGAGTGAAGCGGGGAGGTAGAGATGTGGCCACCCCAAACTTTTGGAGGTGGCCATGGCTGATATGTGCACTGTGGCATCCTTTAATGAGGCGGAGGGGTAAGAAGATGGTGAGAGAAAAGTCGAGTCAAAGAGGGGTCATAGGTATGATTCTCCACATAAGATATCCTGCATGAAAATTAATCCAATACTTCATCCTAGATATCACACCACATGAATGAACAAGATGAAATTGATATATCAAACAAGTGATTCCACAAGCACTAAGCGTTCAAAGCTTGCTCAACTTCACAATTCAGCCAAATCAATCACAAACACAAGAGAGGTGATGCACATTTAAAAAGTCAAGAATTGATACCACTTAGCAATAAACAATGATAAGTCACTTGCATTTGTCAAAGGTCAACATTTTAATTCAAAACAGTAGAGATTGGGTCAAAACACAATTTTTAGACAAGAAATTCCAAATTTGGACAAAGTTGGCCAAAATGGTGCCAAGTTGCCTCCAATCACATCTAAACCTATATTATTGAATTTAAAGCAATAAACAAGCAAATACTAGCTAAAACATGCAAAAATTGCCAAAAATCTACATGATATGCAATGCATGGCAAAAGAGCAAAAATTTTGAAAATTACACAAAAATGACAAGAAAGTAAACGACATGGCATGCATGTATGCAAAGCAGTAAAGATGACTAAGGTAGATAGCAAAAACAAGAAAACAAAAGTAAATGTGGCAGGTGAAATGCAAAGTGAAACTAGGGCATACCTGCCCTACCACCCCAAACTTTTGAATCATGCTGTCCTCAACATGATCCTAGAGTTTAGGATGATAGGGTAGACGATCATGGCTCTCTCAAGGCTCTGGCGGTGTTCCTCCCTGTGGTGGAGGATATGCATAGTATTTGCCCCACTAATCTGCCTTTAGTGGCTGAAATTGGTCTCCTGCACGGCCGTGTTGCGTAGCACGGCCATGGTGGCTTCAGGTTGCACGGTCGTTCTTCCTTGCACGGCCGTGGTGCAGTCCTTTGGCAGCTTTTCTCAATTTTGCTTCTGAATTTAGGGACTTGGTGTGTTTTTCATGCAAATGACCACGGTCGTATTGATGTGCCACGACCGTGGTGGACCCTGTAGCTGCTACTCTCAAAATGAGGAACATCAAACACTCAAAAACTTAACCCAAAGTGATTTTTCTTTGAATCCTTCTCTCAATTGTACTCAAATTTCCTTCATTTCACCCTGTTACCACCTGCACATCTTAAAACTAGACAAAAATTATTAAACACAAGTGTGTGTGTGTGTGTTTTCTTGGAAAGTGTAAAAACAAAGCAATTGTATCAAAAAGTGAAGGTTGGGTTAAAATTTCCCAAACCTATGTGGGTTGCCTCCCATAAGCGCTAAGTTTCATGCCTTCAGCCAGGCTTGTTGTTCTTTCACCATCAACCATGGTCCAAAAACAAAATGTTTGCACCCCCATCATAAGCAATCCTCTCAAATGCTTTCCTTGATTGATCTTCCTCCCAAGGATCATGCGAACTTCGTAAGTCTTTTTCAGCAATTCTCTCTCCTTGGGGATCATCATCATAGATCTTAATCAGCCTTAAGACCCTCAGAAATCTCATGCCATAGGTTTTGTCTCTCTTGAGGAACGGGTCTTCATAGGCACCAAAGAGAGGGGTCTCAATCATATCCATTTGTTCATGGGAAGTAGGGGGAGCATGTGATAGTTGTGGTGGTGGCATCGGTGTCGATGGCCCTTGGACTTTAGGTGGAGGATGGCATTGAGGTTGGAAGGTGAATTGGTGGGAGGGTTGTGGTGATGGAGGTGGTAGAATGAATTGAGGTTGGAAGGTGAACTGGTAGGAGGGTTGTGGCAATGGAGGTGGTGGTAGTGCGTAAGGCTTAGGATAGCCTTGGAAGTAGGGTAGTGGAGGAGGGAATTGAGGTTGGAAAGTGAAGTGGTGGGAAGGTTGCGGCAATGGAGGTGGTGGAGGTGTGTAAGGCTTAGGATAGCCTTAGAGGTAGGGTGGTGGAGGAAATGGATGGGTTTGTGTATTTTGGCCTTCCATCTTGTCTTCTCTGAGTGGCTTGTCACATGCACAAGGCACAACCAAACAAAAGAAAGCAAGTTAGCAAACCAATATACACAAAAAAATGCAAAGAAAAATGAATAAAGAATAGCAATGATGAGGGCAGTAGGAAAAGTCAAAGCAAAACTAACTAGCTAGGCCGAACGCCTCTAATCCCCGGCAACGGCGCCAGAAAGCTTGGTGTGTCTCCGCTAGTGGTGCTTTTACACCCCTCGAGGTCAGCGCGCACGGTGGATGGGGGTTTGCTTTCGAAATTTATAAACCTAACTAACACACCTACTTCTACTAAAACAACTACACCCGCAAGCACACGGGGTCGTGTCGTAGTATAGGAAGGTGGCAAGTATAGGGTCGATCCACAGGGAAAAGAGGGGGCACTAGAGCTAGGTTAGTTTGGCTAGGTTCCTACTGCGGAGACTAGGGTTAAGGGTTTGAAGGTTGATTTTGATTGTTAACTAAGGATGAACAAGCAAGCAATTAAAGGCAGGAATGAAATCTACGTTAACCCTAGACTAGATTAAGACTAAGCAAGCAAGGAAAGACTAAGCTAGGTATGAAAAGGCAAGTTACACTAAGGCAAGCAAGAGAGAAGTAAAAGAGCAATTAAAGAACTACACTAGCAAGAACAAGACAAGAGCAAAGAAAGAATCTAACTAAGCAAGGGAAGAACTAATTAAGCTAAGCAATCATAAAACTAGGGTTTTAAGCAATAAAGAGATGTGTGGGCTGTTTAGGGGTATGAACTTATCACTTAAGTTGGGGGGTGACATGTGAACATTATGATTCCGTTTAGATTATCCAAACCAAACAACAAGTTAGAGTCTAATGAATTAACCTAAGCTACTAACTGGCCATGGATATGCTAGGTTGTGTATAGGGGAACTAGTCCCTAACACCCCCTACTACCCTTACTAGGCTCAATTGGGTTAGGTATTAGGTTCAATTCAATTAGAGTCTAATCAAGTCTAGGTTTCTAGATTAGGCATTCCAAGGGCAATTAGGGGCCGAGGGTAGTAATGGGGAGGTGAGATTAGGGTTTTGGACCCCAATTCCCCCCACATTCTAGCCTTGAGAAGGCTCCATGCTAATTGCACTAGAATTATCCAATCTAGCACTTAGATCTCTCACTTAGGTTTAGGGAGATTGATTAGGATGTAGGAAGATGGGAGGCAACCTAGGGGTCCAAGAATTGGACCTAGGGGCAAATCCCAAAATTCACACATATAAGCAATTTGCCTAAATTCCTAAGTGATTTCACACACAAACCAACAAGCAATCCATGGAGAATGAGATGCAAATAGAACATAATCATTAACAAATGGAATTACAAAGTTTACATGTCATTATCCCCCAACATGGTATCAAAGTAACATATTTTCCCCCAAACAGCCCACCCAAGGGGCCTAGCTACTCATAACAAAGCAAAATACAAAAAGAGAGGAGAAAGAGGTAGAAGAAGCCATGGAGCTCGGAGTAGTGGCTGAAATCCTTCTCTCCAGCAGCAGCAGGGTCGTCCTCCTCCTTCTTCTTGGATGGAATGGTGTAAAATGGTGGTGGGAAGTGGATGGAAGGCTTAGATATGGGGGATTATGTGGTGGAAATGGTGAAATGGAGTGGATTTGAGGTGGATATGGAGTGGAATGGAGTGGATGGCGATTTGGGGAGCTAGGAGGCGGTGGAAGGTAGCTAACCTCGTGCTCCAGCCGCCACCTAGGTATATATAGGAGTCTAGGGGTCTAGGGTTAAGTTAGGGGCAAAATGGGGAAAGCAGTGAAAACTGGGTGGATTTTGTGAGTAGCACGGCCGTGGTGGGTCACCACGGTCGTGGTGGGTAGGGTAGACCACGGCCGTGGTGGATTGGCACGGTCATGGGTTTATTAGAATGTAGAGATCACAGGGAGGTGTGCATGGATGGCCACGGTCGTGGGGGGTCACCACGGTCGTGGTGGACACCTATGGCCACGGGCATGTTGAAAACCACGGTCGTTTTGGCCATTTTCATTAATTTCTGGGAGTTTTACTGATTTTTTGTACTTGGGGCATGTCCACCACGGCCGTGGGGGCTCACCACGGTCGTGATGGTGTCTCTCCCATGTATTTGAGTCTTGAACTTGATCATCCATGGAGGGTATTGCTTCAAAACTTTCTTTGACCACTTGGGGTAGGTTGGAAGTGGTTTTGGCCTCATTTTGAGCTCCTCCAAGCCTGAGGAAACCCTAGACTGGACCATCCTCTTTCCATGCCATCAATTAGTGGACAAAGTACCTATAAAACATGCAAAAAGCCTCCATAAGTGCATTTGATATAAATAAGCATATTGGGGGAAATAACATGTAATCTATCAAGTATAGATGTGGCTGAAATGCAAAATGACACAAGATAAAGCCCTAAGATAGGGCTGAATCTGTTAGTCCTCTTGTCCATCTGATATTTGGACTCATTCCAAATAGTTGGCTGGGCCTACAGGGATGGTCGTCTAGCTTCCTATCCAACCGATGTATGGAATCCTTCCAAACAGTTAGTTGGATCCAGCATGCGGTCATTTGGTTCCATCACTCTATCCTCCATGGTCCTCTAGACGGTTGGCTCGTCTCACAAACTGGTCATCTCAACCAGAGATGAACATCTTCAACGTCGTTGCATGATAAGAAACTATCATATTGCTACTTAATTGCATAGAATAAGAGAAACCTTGAGTTATATTCGAGGGGATCAAAGGTAGAAAAACATTAACTTTACATTGGGGAGAGAGGTACAAGTTCGATACGCAGACCGAGATAAATAAGAACCAAACCATCCAACCACACACAAATATAGGGTTTTGGCCATAACCACGATATACATCAACCATCAAAACTGATTTTAGGGCAACACATGTAAATTGCATATATATATATATATATATATATATATATATATATATATATATATATATATATATATATATATATATATATATATATATATATATATGTTTGGGATTAAGTGGTCATTGGTTGGATGCACTTATGAGAGTAGTTTAACTATTCACATTGTATGCAATAAATAAATAATAAAACTAAAATCTGATCATATTGATTATCCTAAAACATAGTAAATTGACGCGACTCTGATACCACTATTGGAAAATAACACAAAGTATAGCAGCAGAAACAAAAATTTATCTAATCTGTATTCCCATAACAGCAAGATCACATCAACTACTCTGAAATAGGAAATATGGTTTTAGCGAGTTATTCATGGTCCTGAAGCAAGTCCAACGACAAAACTCGCTTCTTTGAAACTACTGATAAGTTGCTCTTGGATTGCACATGTGCAACTCCTAGTCTTCACCACAAACACAAACAACTTTTGCAGCGTCTCCTGTGGTCTTGCCACAAACTGTAGGTTGCAGTAGTCCTCCTAGAAGCTACCAAGGAACTCCTGCCTCTAGAGTAGTCCACACACGGACCAACTAGAACTCACGCCATTCACTAAGAACAGACATGAAGAAGTTGTCCCTCCCGTTGTTGTACTAGTCACCAACCTGATCTCCCACAACAACAACTATCAATTGTTCTCTCCCTTTGGCTATCCCTCCCTATCTGGTAGGACTTACCTGAGCACTCTTGGTTACCACAACCAAAGGTGACAACAATTGTTAGAGGAACTGATTCTCAGTTGTCTGTGTTGTGTCTTGGGAAGCCCATAGTACCCCTCTCTTTATAGGTGAGGTTAGTGTAATGACCCGTTTTCAAATTAGTCATCTAATTAGGGTTTACTTGAATGATTGTATGCTTAACTAAGTTGATCATTATTTAAAGATTGATTAATTATGGTAGTTAAGTTTTGATGTTTTTGGTCGGTCCAAAAAGCGTGTTACTATATTACCAAAACTTTGGGTACAAAAGAGTTTGCGCCCCCATTACAACCCTGGATGAAGACATCCAAACAACCAGAGAAAAAATCTAAACACAAGCTACACAGTAGCCATCAACCTAGATAAATGAAGAAAACAAACCCGCAATACTAACTAAGAGATAACAGAGAAACTGAAATGACTATCTAAACTACACATGCCAACACTGGCAATAGACTCATCCTCTGAAAATGTGGCAACATGAGCAGTCGAACCATCACTTCAGCAACCTGGGAATCTCAGGAGCAATATAATAGGAACATCCACTGCTATCATCCAGGTCTTCAAGTTTCTGGCAAGCAAAGGAAACCGCCAAGAGGACCTGGTTATTTCTTTATGCAAGAACAAGAGACCAAGCATCGAATGTTTCTGTTTGCACAACAACACCCCACAAACACCCGAAGGGTGAAACCCCAGCTGCAAATGCAGCCTACACCCTTCCAAACATCTATCATAAAGAAAGCCGAGGACAACAAACAACCAAAGGCAAAACACCTTCCCACCAAGCCTCCCTCACACATAACAATACAATCATTTCCTGAAATTAGTGGGAAGAAGAAGGAGGCAGAGATTGCACCATTGGAAGTGAATCCAGGCAATCTCACTCTACTGTCTAGTAGAGGCAAATCATCAAACACCACGAGGGTGCTCCTTCACGCATCATAGGAGATCCAGGAAGAAGAGAAAAATGCCCCCCTTAACGGGAACCAGGCTGAATCAGCCACCATCCTCATTTCCTCAAACACCTAGCAGGTGTACCTGCACACATGCACCGCAAGGCTTGAGCGAGACCCAAACCACGGATGCAGAGAACCTCGACTAGCCGAGCCTGACTCTGGAGAAGAAACTGCCATCCAAGGTGTCTCCTAGAGGAGGGCAACACTCAGACCTAACCACCGCAGCGGGACGAGAGACTAAGCCTCATCACCAGACACAACGCCCAATACGTCTAGACGAAGCCAGCTGCCGCTAAGGCCTCCACCTGAGGTAGAGCTTTGGGGGACAAAACCGGAGCACGTCTGCTTGAAATCTGACTCGCGTGAAGAAGAAACCCGAAGTTTTGATGTCTTAAATATAAGGAGAAGGTTTAATCATACTTTAATTCACATAATTAGGATTAATAATTGAAAACCCTAATAAGTGACAATTAGATTTTGATGACATATGAAGACAAATTTTGATAACTATAGTGTCTCACTAAATTATTTTTAGTATTTTATGTATAAATCTGATTTAGTTGAAATTTGGATATGATTTGGATAACTAAAAATTTAGCACCCATGTAAAATATTAGAATTTTTGAAGAATGCTCGGACCTAATTGTAGGTCAAGTTTCAAACTCGACTGACCATATATTTAGATTGATATAGCAGTGTGGTAATTGAATTTTATCTTTCTGTTGGTACATCTAATTGATCTAAAATTTTAAATGTAATTGGGAAACTCTATTATATAAATACTATAAAATTTTAATAATTTTAGGATGATGTTTGATCTCTAGAGAGAGGGGTATCGGTCAAGTTCTGTCCAGGACAAACTCGACCGACCATGCTGCAGACTGCAATATAGCAATGTAGTATTTGATGTTTAGTTATTTATTGGTAACTCCAAATGATCTAAAAATCTTACTGTTGCTTATAAACTCAATTTTGTAATAGTGTTAAAGTTTCATAATTTTTGGACGATGTTTGAGTTTTGAAGAGTGTGGTGTCGGTCGAGTTTATAACTCAGTCGACCAACCAGTCTGAGCAAAATAAAATTACAATGAAGGGCTTGTTTGCAATTGTTCTAAGCACCTCAATTCATCTATATGACTAACCTAACACACAAGGAGCTCTCATCACTCATCATTCTGGTCAAAGAAATGAAATTCTAGAGAGAGAGGAGAGCTAGGGTTTTGAGAAGAGAAAGTGTTGGAGTTGTTGACCTAGGGTTTCTCTATCCAAGATATGATGAAATAAAGTAAGTTTAGCTTCTTTGCATAGTATTTCATGGTGAATCTTCTATCACATGTGAGATTTTGTCTCTCTCTAATTTCATTTGGAATCACATCAAATCTCCCCATTTTCTCACTCTTTCTCTTCTAATCCCCATTTCTGGGGTTTCCGAGTTGAGAGGAGAAAGAATTGGATTCATTTGTTGGAGGTTGATTGGGTTTCCAAAAATTCAAAGGTTGACCTACGTTTTTAAGGTTCTTGGCATGTTAGGTGAGTGTTTTTCTCCCTCCTAATCTCTGCATTCATGTTGAAATCCTAAATCTATCCGGCTAAAATAATCAGAAACCTTGCTTGTATATGTATGTGATTGGATATTGATTTGGAAAAGATAATGGGGGATCCAACATTAGGGTTTGTGTTAAGGAAGTGAATTGGATCCCCCATTATCTTTTCCAAATCAATATCCAATCACATACATATACAAGCAAGGTTTTTGATTATTTTAGCCAGATATATTTAGGATTTGGGTTAAGGAAGTGAATCAAATGAGTCAATTAATCAATGTATACTCATGATTGATGAATGGATTACGTGAACATGGAAACTAGGGTTTCCATGTGTGTGAATATCCCTAATGAACCTTTATGCATCATTATGAAATTACTTAGTGATATGGATCTTATGATGTGTTGAACTAAGGATGACTTCTTGAAAACCCTAGATGTTTAGTATTAAGACGAGTATGAGTGATGAAGCTAGAACTTGTATATGATGTTGTCAATGTGATGAAATGATGAATGTAAGTATTAATACTTCAATTAAAGATGATGATTCTTAATAATATGATCTAAGCCTAATGCATCTATTTTAGTATAATTTATGGAATAATGAGTAGCTCTCATATGAATGTGGGTCCTTTTATACAAGTTACATAACAATGATTTGTGAAGGATGATCAGAGATTATGATGTAAGGAAATGTAACCTAAAGCATTCTTTTAAGATAAAGTGATTAGTATAATAAAGAATGATCATTGTTTATTATGGAAATGACATTAGTAGTCAATGACATGGTACAATTATCTAAATATAAGAGACAATATGGACAAGATGTACCCTATTTGCACCCCAAAAAAAAAAATGAACAAGATGTACTTAATGGTGATTGCAAGTTAAAGATGAAACTAATGAAGTTAGTATGATGAAGTATTTTATATTTTATTCTAATTACATGTGTCTTAACCCAAATTAAATGAAATATACTAAGAACTATACTTTGATAAATGTTAAGTAGAAGAGAAGCATTTTATGTAAAGTGAATCAAGAAAGATTCGTCTGAATAATGTAATGAACATGAAAGAAAAAGAAGTTGAGACTATTGAATATAAAATGAAGGAAAAAATGGGAATTAGTAGATGATTCTAAGAATGCAACTCTTACCCTAAAATGATGAGTTTGATGATGTAGTGAATGATAATATCAAATGAGAGATTAAGGGATGCACATAACTGTAGTTGAATTCAACTAAAAGATGAAATTCAAGTATTTGAATTGATTTACAAGAATGTGTTCTTGAATTGTGACTTGTACTATGAGAATGGACTAATAGTACAAACTTCAAATGATAGTCAACATGTGTTGATTAGTAACCCCATATTAAGAATGTGAAATAAAAGAAGAAGAGAACTAAGTCTGTTATGCATGTATATGCATGAAATTTATTTGCATCTATTGAGATTGGATGGAACAAGCATATATTGTATGATAAATCTATTCTGAGTATGATGAATGATACATGATATCTATATGATCTTCTGTTGCTAGTTCTAATGCCTCTGCTAATATTTGTTAAGAACTGTGATATACAATGAACTGAAAAGAAATATGTTGATTTTGAATTTAATATGCACTCCTTACATTTCAAAACCCTGATAAGGGTAAATGTTAAATAATGAGATTATGTCTATGGCTGAAAGCCCATTGATGATAATAAAACCATGTTGGGGTACATGTTGGACAATAAGATTATGTCTCAGGCTGAAAGTCTACTGTTGATGATTGCTATGAGATGATGCAGAAGATACAAATAATCATGTGTTCCAATCTACAAATTTATTGTGCTTCTTGCTTTGATCATTGTCCTTATTTTTTTTGGGGGGGATCACCGAGATGAATTTTATTCATCCTGCTCTCGGGTTGCAGGCTAAACTAGCAGATCTTGCAGGTACATAACATGCCCGTTTTTCCTCCTAGATCTCAGCTGGTATGAAGTCTGGGCATTGACTCCAGTTAACCGCTTATGTTGCATGACAGACTGCCCATTTGGCAAGATAATCAGCCAGTACATTTGATTCTCTTTTGACAAAGCTGATTTGAACATCGGGATTTTGTGCCTTGAGGTTCTCCAATTGAGTGACAAAATTTTTGTACTTGGGCATGTCGAATTCTCTGGAATTCAGAATTGACCACGCCCGTTTGCTGTCAGTTTCCAACAATACATGTTCGGGTCTATGGATTACAACTTCGAGACCTCTACATATTTCTAGAAGCTCCACTTCTAGGATCTGAAGACCCCCTGCCGGCTGAGCGCCTCCCATTAGCCACTGCTGTTGTGCATTCCTTGCGAAGAAACTTGTTGCCCCCATACCTGAACATTTTCGAACAGAACCGTCGACATTGATTTTGATAGTGTTCTCTAAGATTGGATGACACCCTTCTTTTGTTGTACATTTGTGCATCGGAGTTGCAGGTCTAAAGGCTTCCATACTACAGTTGACATAGGATGAGATATTCCTAATAAGGACACTTGGGGGGCATTGGATGCCCTTGAAGATGAATTCATTTCTTTGCCTCCATAGATGTTCCACTATCATTGCGAACCAGGTTGATCGAGACCTGCTCACCATATTGTGCTTTAGGTTACGTGAGAACCACTCTAGTAGGGAGTTGCCCGGTTCGAACGTCACCTTGTAGACTCTGGTTATACCAGCTCACACCTCCTATGCGTACGGGAAGTCTATCAGAATATGAATGGAGGTCTCGCTGATATTGCCGCATCTGGGACAATTATCGTCTCTGGTGAACCCACGCCTTGTCCGGGTTGCATTCGTCATAAGACTATCATGCAGGGCCTTCCATAGGAACACTTTAGTTCGTTGTGGCACCGTCAATTTCCAGATCGTGGTCCAGTTACCAGGTGATCTAGTGCATACGTTGTGAATCAGAGTTCTGTAGTAATTCTGAGTTCTGAATCGGCCGTGTGTGTCGTCTAAATGGCACCATACATCAGCGGCCCCCGCCTGAGAAGGAGGAATCATATTGAGTATTGTTTTAGCAGTAGCTTCTGTGAACTAGTGGTGGATAAAGCCTACGTCCCACTCTCCATTCGAGACCATGGATGCAACCTTTAGATCTTGGAGCTCGTTAGGAATAGTTTTATGTGTCTTCAGAGTTGGTGTGAGGCGGCTGCCCACCCACTTATCATACTAGACCGAGATGGTGTTACCATTGACAATAGCTTTGGCGGCCTTGTCCATGACCTTGCTCCTGTTGTCCACCATGAATTTCCAAAGTCTCGATCAGGTGGTTCTGTCGTCTCCTTGCTTATGTAGGTATTTATGCTTCATAACCTTGTCTCGTGGAAGAAGATGATAGCACCAAAAATGATGGGGGTATGGGTATAAATCCGGCCAGATTGCAAAATGAGGCCCTACTGTCTAAAACTATCTGGGACTTCTACACTAATAAAGGTGATCATTGTCCTTATTGATAAACTTAATATGTTACATGTTATTCTAGTTATGCGAGAATATACATATATGATATATGATGTTTTGAATTCTTTTAAGATGAGTAAAAGAGATTAATAACAAGTGAAATGATGGAACATCTAGTTAGGTGCCTTGAACACAGTGAGTTTCCCTCGAGGACCACACTGGGGAAGCAAAATTTATCTCCTTGTAGTAATCAATGAATTATGAGAAGAATTTCTGGAATGTCGATCAAGATTAAAGGTTATACCAGCAGGATTTTGGAGTGAGTCATCTGGAGTGGCCTAGCCCTAAATCCTTATTGTGAAAGTCTCTGTCCAGATGCAATAGACTCTGATGAAATGAAATATGTGAAATGTGAAATGTTGTGAAATGTTGTGATATGTGATATACTATTTTGTTGGTTCCTATCTCGTGTACTCAAGATGAGGAA
Organism: Alisma plantago-aquatica; assembly: GCA_963693085.1. Lineage (NCBI taxonomy): Eukaryota > Viridiplantae > Streptophyta > Magnoliopsida > Alismatales > Alismataceae > Alisma > Alisma plantago-aquatica. The sequence continues at coordinate 995,644,329 of OY856409.1, read as the reverse complement.
GCGAGCCTCTTTAGGCAACCTTGAGGTGGCTAGGGTCTATTGTTGATATCTTAGGGTGGTCGGCTAAACCCCAAGATAGTGACAATGAGTCATTGACATGAGAATTAGGTGTGGCAACTTCTACTTGGTGAGGTACACACCAAGTAGTTTTAGGAAAAATGAATAAAATATTATAAGCCGTGTAGAACGTGATTTGAATGGTTGTTACATTCCTTGTACTACTACTTGATGATTTTCCATTGTTGATTATGCTTCTTGTTGTGGAAAGTAATCATGTTTTTATGGAGATTTTCTATTTCATATTCTCCTATGTCATGTTGACAAGTTATAAATGTTGGGATTTATATCCATTATGAATATGGTTGGATTGTTTTCTATTTGATAGTATTGTTTGGTAGATATGCATTGTGTGTACTTCAGCTTTAGAACTGTAGGATGTGTTCCTGGTCTGGATGGTTGAGTGTCACAAAGATAATGTTATTGTTATGTATTGATTCAAAATGCTTAGAACTTGACTTATTACTCATGCAGTAGGATTCTTAATCTGAACTAAGAAGTAGCTGCTGATTTGTTAATAAACATGCTCTAAAATATGTTTCAAAGTTATAATTGGTTTAAGTGATTAACATATCTATTAGATTAGATTACCATTGTAATCTAGATTTGACTTATGATAGAACTATATGCTAGACTTCTCAATATCTGTATGTTTCTGTTAAGTTTATTATACTTAATCTGATGTTGATGCATTTACCTAGCTTGAGTGGGAGGTATCCACTCGCTGGGGGCCTATATGAGTCTCATAAGGTTATTTCAAATGTTTTTAGGCATAATGCTATCCAGCGGAGAGGTCGTGACAAAGAAGTTATAAATAGCATAATATACATAGATTATAATGTCCATGTACTCTCTCTTTCCTGGGATGCGTTGTAGACTAAGTTTGTTTATTCATGTACATGTATCTATTATAAATTGAACTGCACATGAGCCATGAGGTTTGATTTTGGTTTTGGTGGAGTTGAATAAGATTTGCGTTATCCTATCGTGAGATCCTTTATGTGACATTGGTTTGTGAAAATTGTGAAGAAAGAAAAAGGAAATATTTATATGTAATTTTTGTATACTATTTTAATCGTCTTAATAGAGAATTCGTTGTTTTATTTCATAATTTGGGTTTTGGTTTTTGGATTATCTCTAAAGGTTGGTATTTATGCTAATAAAAAAAGAGGTCATGACAACGTGGTATCAGAGCCTAGGTTAGATGATTCTACATGGACAATAGGATTTATGAATCAATGATAATGTGGATGTTGAATATAACATGAATGATGTGCTTATTGACTGAACTCACTATCCAGATACTCTGGTCAAGTATTTGGGTATGGAGATAAGATAGTATGGAACTACCAAATGTACTTCTTCTGGATGCCCTGACCAAGTATCTAGATGAACACAGTTTGGTAGTATAATATGATGCATGACAGGAAAAAAAGAATGGTGATAAAATGGTGAAAAAAGGGATTTTATAATTCAATATGAAACATATGGCAAGCAGGAAATTTCACATAATAAAGTAAAAGCCTAATGGACTATGAAGACAAACTCTAATGAGTTTGAATTTGAGTTTTAAATCTGAAATTGTGAGGAAAAAAACTATGAACTAAGAATAATGCACACTAAATGATCTTCTTTATGAAGGAAATTGATGAATGCAGATGATAATATGTGAATGATTCATAATCTTAATCCATGAGGCACACAATCAAATTTTTAAAAAGATGTGAAAGGTGATGTGAATCAGATCTTGATAAATGATGTATTAATAATATTTGTGAAGTGTTTGTAATACTCAAGGAGAGATATGATGTGACAAGGGATGAAATATCCATTTAATGCAAAAAAAGTCATATGAAAGAAAGATAAAATGAAAGTCTTTATAATTTGATGCCCAGAGAGGTGAACGATTAGATGATATGATATTCTTCCATATCTTTTCTTGGATTTTGGGACAAAATCCTAAAAGGAGGGGAGAATTTGTAATGACCCATTTTAAAATTAGTCATCTAATTAGGGTTTACTTGAATGATTGTATGCTTAAATAAGTTGATCATTGTTTAAAGCTTGATTAATGATGGTAGTTAAGTTTTGATGTTTTAAATATAACAAGAAGGTTTAATCATACTTTGATTCACATAATTAGGGTTAAGAATTGAAAACCCTAATCAGCCACAATTAGATTTTGATGACATATGAAGACAAAATTTTATAAGTATAGTGGCTCAATAAATGATTTTTAGTATTTTATTTGTAACTCTGATTTAGTTGAAATTTGGATATGATTTGACTCAAATTTTAGCATTCTTGTTAAATATCAAAATTTTTGAAAAATGTTCTTACCTATTTGTCAATCGAGTTTCAAACTCGACCGACCATATATTCAGATTGATATAGCATTGTGGTAATTGAATTTTATCTTTTTATTAGTACATCCAATTGATCTAAATTTTAACTATAATTGGGAAACTCTATTATATACATACTGTAAAATTTTAGTCAGTTGAATTCTATCCAGGACAAACTCGACCAACAATGTTGTAGACTGCAATATAGCAGTGTAGTATTTGATTTTTAGTTATTTATTAGTAACTCCAAATGATCTAAAATTTTTAATGTTTCTTATAAACTCAATTTCTGAAGATTAAAGTTTCATAATTTTTGGAGGATGTTTGAGTACTGAAGAGTGTGGTGTCGATCGAGTTTATAACTCAGCCAACCAACCAGTCTGAGAAAAATAAAAATACAATGAAGGGCATGTTTGCAATTGTTCTAAGCACCTCAATTCATCTATGTGACTAACCTAACACACAAGGAGCCCTCATAACTCATCATTCCTATCAAAGAAATGAAATTTGAGAGAGAGAGAGAAGAGCTTGTGTTTTAAGAAGAGAAAGTGATGGAGATGTTGACCTAGGGTTTCTCTATCCAAGATATGATGAAATCAAGTAAGTTTAGATTTTTGCATAGCATTTCATGGTGAATCTTTTCTCACATGTCAAGATTTTATCCTTCTCTAATTTGATTCAAAATCACATCAAATCTCCCCCTTTTCTCACTCTGACTCTTCTAATCCCCATTTCTAGGGTTTCTGAGTTGAGAGGAGAAAGAATTGGATACATTTGCAACATATTGATTGGGTTTCCAAAAATTCAGAGGCGGACCTACATATTTAAGGTGCTTGGCACCTGAGGTGAGTGTTTTTCTCCCTCCTAAGCTTTGTATTCATGTTGGAAGCCTAATTCTATCTGGCTAAATAATCAGATACATTGCTTGTATATGGATGTGATTGGATATTGATTTGGAAAAGATATTGGGGGATCTACATATTTTTATAATTTCTCATTAACTAGAACTTGATTAGTTCCTGATATATTGATTGAGGATCCATGGGTAATCTTATGGGTAGATGACTATGCTCTTTCATGTGAATTTTTCCTAAAAATCAGCCCAATGGCCGATATGCTTGGAATTAAATTAACATGTATAAAATCATATTTGAATTGTACTAGATTGTATTACACAAGTGTATTGTTGAGTGTTAATGGAATTGAATATAATATACATATAAGCATCAGTATGAGGTGACCACATATCCTGATTAGGGTTTGAGTTGAGGAAGTGAATCAAATTAGTCAATTAATCAATGTATACTCATGATTGATGAATGGAATATGTGAAAATGGAAACTAGGGTTCTCATGCGTGTGAATATCCCTGATGAACCTCTATGCATCATTATTAAATTACTTAGTGATATGGATCTTATGATGTGTTGAACTAAGGATGACTTCTTGAAAACTATAAATGTTTAGTATAAAGATGAGTATGAGTGATGAAGCTAGAACTTGTATATGATGTTGTCAATGTGATGAAATGTTGAATGTAAGTATTAATACTTCAATTGAAGATGATGAGTCTTACTTATATGATCTAAGCCTAATGCATCCGTTTTAATACAATTTATGGAATAATGAGTAGCCCTCATATGAATGTGGGTCCTTTTATTCAAGTTACATTACAATGATTTGTGAAGGATGATCAGAGATTATGATGTAAGAAGATGTAACCTAAATCATTCTTTTATGCTAAAGTGATTAGTATAATAAAGAATGATCATTGTTGATTATGGAAATGACATTAGTAGTCAATGCCATGGTACACTTATCTAAATATAAGAGACAATATGAACAAGATGTACTTAATGGTGATTACAAGTTAAAGATGAAACTAGTGTAGTTAATATGATGAAGTATTTTATCTTTTATTTTAATTACATGTGGCTTCACCCAAATTAAATGAAATATACTAAGAACTAGACTTTAATAAATGATAAGTATAAGAGAAGCATTGCATGTAAAGTGAATCAAGAAAGATTAGTCTAAATAATATAATGAACATGAAATGAAAGAAGTTGAGACTACTGAATATAAAATGAAGAATAAATATGGGAATTAGTAGATGATTCTAAGAATGCAACTCTTACCCTAAAATGATGAGTTTGATGATGCTAGTGAATAGTAATCTCAAATGAAGGATTAAGGGATCACATAATTGTAGTTGAATTCAACTTAAAGATGAAATTCAAGTATTTGAATTGATTTACAAGAATGTGTTCTTGGATTGTGACTTGTACTCTGAGAATCGATTAATAGTACAAACTTCGAATGATAGTCAACATGTGTTGATTAGTAACCCCATCTAAAGAATGTAAAATAAAAGAAGAAGAGAACTAAGTTTGTTATGCATGTATATGCATGAAATTTATTTGCATCTATTGAGATTGGATGGAACAAGCATATGTTGTATGATAAATCTATTCTGAGTAGGATGAATGATACATGATATATATATGATTTTATTGTTGCTAGTTCTAATGCCTCTACTAATATTTGTTAAGAACTGTGACATACAATGAACTGATAAGAAATATATTGAAATTGAATTAAATATGCACTCCTTACATTTGAGAATCCCTTATAAGGGTAAATGTTGCATAATGAGATTATGTCTAGGGCTGAAAGCCCGCTGATGATGATAAAACCCTAATGGGGTAAATGCTGGACAATAAGATTATGTCTCAGGATGAAAGCCTACTATTGATGATTGGTGTGAGATGATGTAGAATATAGAAATAATCATATGTGTTGCAATCTACAGATTTATTATGCTTCTTCCTTTTATTATTGTCCTTATTATTAAACTCAATATGTTTCATGTTATTCTAGTTATGCAAGAATACACAGATATGATATATGATGTTTTGAATTCTTTTAACATGAGTAAAAGAGATTGATAACAAGTGAAATGATGGAACATCTAGTTAGGTGCCCTGAACACCATGAGTTTCCCCTAAGGATCACACTGGGGGAACAAAATGGATCTCCTTGTAGTAATTGATGATTTATGAGAAGGATTTTCAGAGTGTGGATTGAGACCTTAAAGGTTAGACCATCAAGATTTTGAAGTGAGTCATTTGGAGTGGCTCTGGCCCAAAATCCTTGTTGTGAAAGCCTATGTCCAGATGAAATAGACTCTGATGAAATGAAATATGTGAAATGTGAAAATATGTGGAATGTTGTGATATGTGATATACTATTTTGTTGGTTCCTATCTCATGTACCCGAGATGAGCATGTGAGCCTCTTTAGGCAACCCTGAGGTGGCTAGGGTCTATTGTTGATATCTTAGGGTGGTCGGCTAAACCCTAAGATAGTGACGGTGAGTCGTTGACATGAAAATTAGGTGTAATGACTTCTACTGGGTGTTGTACAAGACAAGTAGTTTAAGGGAAAATGAAGAAAATATGATAATCCATGTAGAACATGATTTGAATGGTTGTTACATTCCTTGTACTGCTACTTGATGATTTTCCATTGTTGATTATGCTTCTAGTTGTGGAATGTAATCATTTTGTTATGGAGATTTTCTATTTCATATTCTGATATGTCATGTTGACAAGTTATAAATGTTGGGATTTATATCCATTATGAATATGAGTTGGATTGGTTGCTATTTGATAGTATTGTTTGGTAGATATGCATTATGTGAGCTTCAGCTTCAGACTATAGGATGTGTTCCTAGTCCAGATGGTGGAGTGTCACAAAGATAATGTTATTGTTATTTATTGATTGAAAATGCTTAGAACTTGACTTATTACTCATGTAGTAGGATTCTTAATCTGAACTAATAAGTTTCTACTGATTTGTTCATAAACATGCTCTAAAAGATGTTTAAAAGTTATAATTGGTTTAAGTGATTACTGTATCTATTGGATTAGATTACCATTGTAAGCTAGATTTGACTTGTGATAGAACTATCTTCTAGACTTTTCAATATCTGCATGTTTCTGTTAAGTTTATCATACTTAATCCGATGCTGATGCATTTACCTAGCTTGAGTGGGAGGTATCCACTCACTGGGGCTCTATATGAGTCTCATGATGTTATTTCAAATGTTTTTAGGAATAAAGCTATTCATCAGAGAGGTCGTGACAAAGAAGTTATAAATAGCGTAATCTAGATAGATTAGAATGTCCATATACTATCTCTTTACCGGGATGAGTTGTAGACTAAGTGTGTTCATTCGTGTACATGTATATATTGTAAATTGAACCACACATGGGCCAGGAGGTTTGATTCTAGTTTTGGTGAAGTTGAATAGATTTGTGTTATCTTATTGTGAGATACTTTGTGTGACATTAGTTTGTGAAAATTATGAGGAAAGTAAAAGGAAAATTTTATCTATGATTTTCGTATACTGTTTTAATCATCTTTATCGAGAATTCATTGTTTTATTTCATAATATGGGTTTAGATTTTGGTATTATCTATAATGGTTGGTATTTATGCTAATAAAAAAAGAGGTCCCGACAGTTAGTGCCAGGGTTCCTAGTCTATATGAGATCGTGTGGGAGTGGAAAGGACCAGAAGAACTTGAAGTTTCACAACTGGCTACATCAGAAATAGCCATTTCACACACCCAGACGGTCTTCTGGTGTGTGAGATGGTCATCTCACACTACCAAATCACCGTTTGGCAGTTTCCCAATCGCACACCAAATTGGGAATTTCGATTCGAATTAATATACATATTAATTATACTTGATCTCCAATTATATGCAATTGAAACTATTCAGGAAACATCTTGAACCTTTGTTTGACCCTACCAGGCAATCTCACCCAAGTGAGACACCCATCTCACTCACCTAGACGTCCGTATGGTGAGTTGAGATGAGTCGATCGGTTCAATCACATTGAACTGGTCGGTTTAAAGGCAGAACTAAGACAAGTCGATCTTCAATCAGCTTGACCCCCAAACAGTCGTCTCAACTACTTGAGACACCCACATGGCTGCCCAAATGACCGTCTCACCCAGTGAGATGGTTGTTTGGCAGACCTGGTCAGCCAATTGAGTACTCGGTTGCATGAATTGAATACCTAAACACTTTAGTAATCAATCCAATTGTGGTCCAAGATCAAACTCCACTTCTAGATGAGTTCCTATGTGTGTGGCCATATAGGTCTCATATCACGTTGGCAGTGAGTGTCCATAACTAGCTTATGCATCACAAGCAAAGAGTGGTGCCTAGTCGCATATCAGTGCTACCCAAGTGAAAAAGAAAGTTGGAGAATAACTTTAACCTATAATCTGTGTATGGTGTTGCAGTGATTGTATAATTCCTTTGTCTCTGATATGCAAGATGAAGTACATGCATGGAAGGTCATCCTCTCAATGTTCAATCCATGTTTCTTGAACAAAGAGAAGACTTTCTGAAATAATGTGACCTCAATATCATATATTGATTCACATGTGCATGTGCATGCATTTCTCAGTCCCTCTTATCAAGTGGCCAAGATATCACACTCCAGCAGGAGGAACAAATCCCATATTTATCGCTCACAGTCTATCCCCATGAGCCAAAGTCACCCAATCATCACCATTATAACAACCCATGTTTCAAGACTGTGTTTGATGATGTCAAAATGTGCCCAATGACATGTGACGAGTGTAAGTGATTTCAGGTCTAAGAATCCCAATCACCACCTTCACTATGAGAGATGATTGTGACCACCAAAACCATGTGTCACTCTCAAGGTGGGTCTATTCGATACACTATTACCTAAAATGTATCTATGTGCTTGGTTTGATATTGCCATATTATGACTAATGAGATTTAGTCATCAACCAACTCACACTCTGATCTTATGTGTTATTGTTGTCTATCAACCTTCCACAATAACAATCGATTTGGGACATAATGAAAATATGTATATGTACTCTTGACATTCGTATGATCTCATCCACAAGGTTAGTAATTTCAAAACATACGTCATTGAGTAATATAACTCTCTAGACATTCACTCTATATCCCATTATCTCATAACTAAGTGAAAAAGATGAATTGGAAGCTTGCCTTTATATATGTTATTATTATTAATGAAATCCTTTTGGGTAATTATGCCATGTCAATCATCATTTGATTGGCTCTACAAGCATACCTTACCAACATTGAAAACATATGATTTAATAATGCACCTTAGCCTCGTATAAATACATGAGAAAGACCCTAATGTAGTGGGGGTGAGGGTCATTAAACCCTAATGACAAGATGATGTCTTGGTATGATACAACACACAATAATATGTATAATTGGAACAAGTATAATTTTGAGGATAGAAACCTATGTGTGTACGCCATGATGTTGGATGCCTTAGGAATCATAGTGTGGTTAACCAAACATGATGAATATGGAACTTTGACCTTTGATTGTGATGTTGGATAGATTTCGAGGATGAAATTTCTTATAAGGAGGGAAGGATGTGACAACCCTAGTTTTTTCTCTCCCTTGGATTGTGCTCTTTCTCACTTTATCTAGTTGGATATCAATTCCATGGATTGAGTGTGGTGAAACTCCAATTTGATTCTACATCGCTGCATTTCACAATGTATGACATGAATATGAACTTTTATCTAAGTTGCATGAGTTAATAAATCACCATATTGAAAGATAAGTTTGACCTAATCATTATGATGAACTCGCTACCTAATATATTCCATGATGTAGAGGATTCAATTCTAAATCCGACAATGCAAAAATCATGTTAATCAGACCTATAAAACTCTAATTTTGAGATTATGAAGATTGGCATGTTCGATCCCCTTAATTGATGCCCTTTTCTCTTTTGTGGGCGAGCCTACATGGGCCCAAATCCCAAATCATGGCCTAGCCACATGTCCGTATTTTTCTATTTTGGGAAAGAATTGCACAGAGCAGTCATCCTCTTCCTCCAGCTGCATCGGGAAACAATGCATTACAACCCCGTTGATGGCTTGAAGAGCACCCTAAACTTATTTCCTCACAACCCTAGTCCCTTGCTATTTTTCCCTCTCAGTCTCATTCTAGTTAAAGGAAGTGGCTTTCCTAGGGCATGTAATATCTACTAAAGGAGCCTGTGCAGACCCAAAGAAAGTGGAGTCAGTGCTGGAGTGGGATCATCCAAAGATACCTATAGAGGTTTGCAACTTTCTAGATTTGGTAGGATATTACAAGAGGTTCATTAAGAACTTTAGTGCGATGGCACTACCCCTAATAAAACTAACAAGGAAGGATGTACCATTTGTTTGGGATGAAAAATGTCAACTCTCCTTTATGATTCTAAAGGAGAAGTTGACTACTGCACCAATATTAGTGCTACTAGATCTAGGAACATGCTATATTCTCTTTTGCGATGCATTTAAGAATTGTCTGGGTTTTCTGTTGATGCAAGATAAGAACATAATTTCTTTCACTTCACAAAAACTTAAGAAACATGAGGAGAACTACTTGACGCATGATCTAGAGTTGGAAACCGTGACCCATGCTTTGAAGATATGGAGATACTACTTGCATGGTGTGAAGTGTCAAATCTTCACCAACCACAAGAACCTGCAATATATTTTCTTGAATCAGGAGTTGAATATGTGATAGCGATGGTGGATGGAATTAATCAAAGATTATGATTTTACCATAGATTACCATCCAGGGAAGGTGAATGTGGTGGTAAATTCCTTAAGCAGAAAGTCTTCTTCATCGTCATCCACTGAGCCAGCACAGTTGAGTGCTTTGGTGTGCCATAAGAGAGACATGTTGGTATCCTTACGTTAGATGAATGTACAGTTAGAGGTATCTATGTTAGCAAGTTTGTTGGCACAGTTACAAGTGAAGCCAATGTTAAATCAACAGATCATAGATGTGCAATAGAATGATACTACGACACAACATATTTGAGCAGAGTTGGGCACTGAGAAGCATGATGGCTTCCATGAGTCTAAGGATGGAATAATATGTTATCATGACAGAGCAATTGTGCCACATCTAGATAATCTGAGGACATTAGTTTTAGAAGAGGTCCACTCTTCTATGTACGCTATGCATCCAGGTAGTACCAATGAGACGAATTTGCGCAAGGCGGAGAAGGAATTACAGCTGATTCTTGATCAAGAAGAACAGCTCTGGAGAGACAAAGCTCGCATTGATTGGCTGAACGATGGGGAGAGGAATACCCGCTTTTATCATTCGGTTGTTAAAACCAGAAGGAAGAAGCACATCATCTCGAAGATTATCCTACCTAATGGTGAGCTTGTCACTGACCCTATGGTGATGGCGGAAAAAGCAGCCACCCATTTCCAACGGAGGTTCGAGGAGGAGTTTCAGCCCATACAAGAAGATGTTAGTCTTTTTTTGCAAGGTATTCCGGACTGTATATCTCTCGATGACAATTGTGCCATCTCTGCCCAGCCGAATGAAGAGGAGATACTCCAGGTTATCAAAGAAATGGACAGCATAGCTGCCCCTGGCCCCGATGGATTCACGCTGCCTTTCTTTAGAAGCGCTTGGGAGATTATTGGCTCGGACTTCTTGATGATGACGGATAGTTTTTTCAAACGGCAGACCTGTCACCGCGGATTATTCTGCTGCAGGATAGTCTTAATCCCTAAAGTGGATGGGCCGGTGAATCTAGATACTGATTTTAGACCGATATCCATTGAGAATATCTCCTTGAGGATTCTCGCCCGCATTGTGAGTAACAGACTCTCTTCTATTATGCATAAGACGATATCTGCAGAACAAGGGGCTTTCATTAGAGGGACTGATATTACCAACCATGTAAAACTTGTCAAAGAATTAATGCATGATATCAACAGAGGCGATGCTCATCCTAATTTTATTCTTAAGATGGACATGTCGAGGGCATATGACAGAATTCATTGGGGTATCCTGGAGAAGATTCTGGAGCGATTTGGTTTCAATCAGGAAACAATTTCTATGTTCCTAAGTTTTTTCAAGGGAACTTGGGCATCGGTTTCTCTGGGTAATTGTTCGGCAGGCTTCTTCCCTATTCAGAAAGGCCTGAAACAAGGGAATGCGCTTTCACCTTTCTTATTCATTATCTTCGAAGAGATTTTGTGCAGGAGATTTCAGCTGTTGCAGGAGAGCAACCAAATCTCGAGGTTTCGTACCAATGGAGGAGGGATGGCACCGGTAGTCTTATTGTACGCGGATGATATCACTATAGCTGCTAATGCTGATCAGGCTTCTATACAGAATATCTCTAACACTTTCGCAGCGTACGAAAGAGCTTCGGGGCAGAAGGTGAACGCTACGAAATCGGTTTGCGTCGTTGGTGGATCTGATGCTGGCGAGGCCGAACGGATTGCAAATGATATGCGGATCCCTAATGCTGCAGACTCGTTTTCCTATTTGGGTATTCCCATCACTAAAGGCAGGGTCAGACTGAGCGATTTTGAATACCTTATTAGGAAGATCAATGTTACAGTTGCTGGCTGGAAGGCTCGCCTCCTTTCTTTTGCAGGTAGACGTCTCCTGATTGAACATGTGCTGTCCTCCATTCCTGTGTATTCAGCGGCAGCTTCAGGGATACCGGTGGGTATTGCTCAAAGGATTGACAAGATACTCTCCAGTTTTCTGTGGTCTGATAATAATGCTCACTCGAGACGTGCTTGGGTGAATTGGCATAAGGTAGCCAAGCCGAAGGATATGGGAGGTCTTGGCCTGACGCCAATCAAGATGGTGAATGAAGCTTTTATAGCTAAGGCCTGTTGGGAGATTTTGACGGGCAGATCTATGTGGGCTTTTTTCTGCAGAGCCAAATACGCTTGTAGTCTTTCTGGGACATCTGTCACTCATCCGAGACTGCTGAAGCTTGGTGCTACTCCGTCTCCATACTGGAGAAGGGTCTGGAACATGTTCCCGAAGATTTTTCCTTTGTGTAGATGGATCGTTGGCCGTGGGGACATCCTTCTATGGGATGATCTGTGGTGCTCTCACAGACTTGCTGACTTTGCTATTAACCGTAGTGACCGTAACATGAAGTTTTTGGTGAAGGACTTCTGGGATGCGGAGACTGGTTGGAATTGGGATGACATTGGTCAGATTATCACAAATGATGGTATAGCTGTTATCAAGGAGGCGGGTGCAAAAGTATCTGATATGGATGACAATTTGATCTGGTCTCCGGCGGCTAATGGCGTGTTCTCTCTCAGATCGGTGAAAAAGAATGTTCTTCAAGAACATATCAATGATGCTTTTGGTTTGGATCGCATATGGCAGGTGGACGCGCCAAAAGAAATTGCGTTCATTTGGAAGGCTGCCCGTAGGGCCATCCCTACAGATGAGAACGTTCGCAGATGCAGGATTAAGATGGCATCTTGTTGTAACTGTTGTTCTGACCCTAGCGTGGAAGATACCGAGCACCTTCTTTTCTCAAGTCAAATCGCCTTTTTATTCTGGAGCAGATTTGCTCATATCACCGGGAGGAACGTACCTGAAGACCTCAACTCTCTGTTAGAGGTTTGCAGCCTTGGGGCTAAATCGTCGACTGATGAATGGATTGCAGGTGCTTTGGCCACGTGCATTCCAAACGCTATCTGGAAGATCAGATGTCAGCGCAGATATGGCGGAAACGTAACCTCGTTCATCAGGAGCTGGGAGCAGATCATCTACAAGCTGAACGTCATGATGAGACATAAAGCTTTACACGTTTCTAAAAATCCCCAGATCCATGCAGCCATGAGAGAAGCCGGAATTGTTAATGCTCGCAACATCATCAATAATATTTCTCTACATAGATGGACAAAGCCGGACCTTCACAACCTGAAGTTAAACATCACGGTTGGTAGATGCCGCGATGCTCATGGTATCTATAGAAGATGGGTTGGTGGTGTGATTCGCAATCATAGAGCTGATATTTGTATGGCTTTCCGCGCCTGGTTAAAGGCTACTGACTACATTGAAGCCTACGTGAAGGCTTGTTTTGTAGGGTTATCTCTGGCGGTGGATAACAGGTTGATGATATCACTCATTGAGATTGATGACAATGAAACTTATAACATTCTATGGCGAAATGGTAGAGCCCCCTGGAAGTCCGTTTATGCTGCTAGGTCGCTAATAGACGAGCTTAGAGAAAGGGACATTATGGGCTGTTGTGTTCATAAAGTGGTGAATACTCTGGCGAGAGAGATTGGGGTTTGGGGAAGGTCTTATATGGCTCCTTTTATTTGCTCTGACAGTAGAAACCTTCCGCAGAAGTTAAGAGGCATGGCGATTTTGGAGAGAAACCTCATACCATATATTGTCAAAAGCAAAACTAAGGTCTAGTTGTTGTTGGTGGCTAGTTTTGGTTTTTCTTTGCTGTTTGGCCTGTTTTGAGAAAGGCTACATGCGTCATTATAAGCAGGAGATGTATATCTTGATTGAATCCGCCTAGACGAGGGGGCTGGGATGAGTAAAACGTCCCCCTGACTTATATAAAAAAAAAAAAAAAAAGTAGTACCTAGATTTATTAGAATCTGAAAGATCTATACTAGTGGCCATGATTAAAGCATAATGTAGCCGAGTTCATGGTTAACTGCACAATGTGTCAGTAGGTCAAAGTTGGGCATCAAAAGCCTGCATGAACTTTGCAACCAATGCCTATACCACAATGGAAGTGGGATCATATTATGATGGACTTTTTGGTTGGACTTCCTAGGATAGCCATGGGTTATGATTCCATTTGGGTAACCGTGGACAAGTTGACTAAGTCAATACACTTTCTTCCTGTAAAGATGACTTATACTACTGAGAAACTTGCATAGGTGTATGTCGATGAGATAGTATGTTTACATGACATCCTAGTTACTATCGTGTCAGACAGAGATCCCCAGTTTACTAGTTGCTTTTGGGAATGCTTACACACAACTATGGGAACTCAGTTGATGTTCAACCCTACATTCCATCCACAGATAGATGGACAGTCTAAGAGGACTATAAATACTTTGGAAGATCTATTAAGAGCTTGTGTGTTACAATTTTTGGGCGGTTCAGATATATATCTCACCTTAATAGAATTTACCTACAAAAATAGCTACTAAAACAGCATCGGCATGGCACCGTATGAAGCGTTGTATATATGATGAGGTGGTTATGAATGACTAATCATAAACAATAGTGTTTAATCCTAGTGCTCTCCAAACATGTGGGAGGTGATGGAATTAGGGTTTAGTGGTTGAGGGATGATATGAAACCCTAATCTTGAGATGTAAAATACATTTGCTTATATTGTTTGAATATCATCATCATGTGATAGCATTTTCTCTCTCCTACTTGTGTAACCCTAATTTGTAGATGAGATGAATGTCATAGCTATGTGGATGCTATGGTGAACCTTGTATAATACACGGTGGTGATATGAGAATTATTGAGATATAAATGTGATACTGAATGTGCAATAATTATGTGAATGGGTCTAATGACCTAGCAAGTGTCTTGTGCATAAACTGAGGTGTAATCCTTTAGTGATGTGATTGAGGAATTAATATACCATAGTGATACGGTATTATTAATGACCTTGTGAGAGGCAATAATACAAGTGCTTGTGATGATGAGACAAGTTCTTACCTTGTATAATTTATATCTTCTGAAGTTGTATCCTATCCTTAATTTTGTAGAATTTGTTTAGGGTTTATATAGTATAACTTGATTGATGCATTAAAAGATACCCAATTGGAATATCTAATCAAGTGAAACCCTAATCATGAAGTTGCCCTATACCATAGACCCATCTTCAACATCAATATCTAGCTAGATGGTGAAACAAGTAATTCCTATGAGAAACTCAGAGCGCATATTATTGAATATGCAGGGTGCAAGTTGAATCCACCTCCTTGTATTCGTAAGTTTTTTATAGTGGTATGATGTTTTTTAAGAACGGCCATGCATGAGCTTGTTCTCTAGTACTGTGCAACGTACCAAGGCAGATTAGTTGTTTTACAAGACCATAGCTTTGACTATGAGTTGTTGTCTATAGAACTATAGCTTGACCATAAGTTGTTGTTTAGCAGTCTGACTGTTATGTCATTGCATTGCATACTTGAACTGAGTAAGTAGTGCTGGTGATGACCATGGAGTCTGACTCTTCCATTGATCTTGTATGATACTGATTTTGACTTAGAAGTGGTCGGTTGGATTTGAGTGGTACACCTCAAATCCTCAGGGCATAATAATAAAAAGTGATAATACAACTGAGGAGTATATTTGCTTAGGGTCAAATACGAATCACATAGGATGACCCCATGCCTTATTTCTTGTATTGTTTAGTTTATAACAAGTATACATGTTCTTCATAATCTTTCTAAAAGCATAAGATGTTCTACTACTCAGTTGTAACTGATTAAACTGCTCAAAAAGTAATACTTGTTCTATTTAACTGCTCTATTATATTACTATGCTTATAATAGACGTTGGTGAAGAGTTAGATCTCCCACTGGGACGTTTGGTCTCACCCCATGGATTTTCACATCTTTTAGGTGGTCATACACGAGGAGGTAGAGGTCGTACAACCGGAGCTGAGCAAGAAGGAGAGCAATAATTGTTAGACGTTGGATATGCTGCTAAAATTTTGTAGTTGAGTCCTATGTGTGGTCCATGTACTCTCTAGTCTTTGGGGAGATTTTGTCTTTTTGTATATCAACACATAGATTTTGGCTTTGTGCCATGAGTGTGTAGAAATTGCATTTCCATATAAACAAGTTGTAATTTGTAACATATATGGCTTGATAGCCTTTGAATATGATATGTAAGATCTTTTGGCATATATGGAATAAAGATGGCCTGACTAGAAGGCTTGTTATGATATACTTTTGCTTGAGATATTGCATTTCAAATGGTTTCAATTTACCTTATTATGTGGTAAAATGGCTATTAATGATAATTCTGTGTTTTTTTGAGTAATCTCACTTTGTGTGTGTCAAAGGGCGTCACACTTTTGTGGTATTAGAGTCAGATTTGTTGAGTCTACATGGACATAGGACTAGGGTTTGTTCTTGTTCTAGTATCCTCTAGTATATCTTATGGCCACTTCTACTTATGCAGAAGAAGAAGATAAGAAAAGATGTTTGAACAACATAAGGAACATGTGGCAGAGAGTAATGTTGCTACACTAGGAGGTGGTGCCAGGAGGCAAGAGAGGACTGATGTTGTGCCAAAATTGCCTCAAGTTGACCCATCCAATGTGTCCAGACAATTTATGGCTACAATTATAGACATGGTGGATAGGATGCTTGCAACCCAACCAAGAGAAACTGTCCCCAGTACTGAAACTCGTATTAATTGGAAGACTTTTGAAAGAATTCAATGTGTAGGGGTGTTGGAGTATGTTGGTACATCTGATCTAGCTAATGCAGATATGTGGTTGACTGAGTTGGAAAAGGCCTTCAAGATCCTCAACATCCTCGAAGAAGATAAGGTGAAACATGTTGTACTGTTAAAGGGGAGTGTTGCACACTGGTGGGCCATTGAGGAGGAGAAAAGACCGGGTGTTTTGATTACTTGGGAACAATTCCGACTAGAGTTTGTAAGTCAATACTTTCCAGAGACTTATTTGGATGAGAAGATTGCACAGTTTGATAATTTTTGACAAGTATTTATGTCAATCAGTGCTTATGAAGCTAAGTTTATGGAGCTTCTAAGGTTTTGTCTGCACATGGCTGCAAACAAACAAGGAGAGTATCACGCGCTTTGAAAAGGGCATGAGTACTAAATTGACAACTCTAGTGTCATCCTTAGAGAAGAGAGAGGGGTTTGCCAATTTTGTGGAATCAGGTTGTAGGGTAGAACGGTCTGCTATAGAGAAGCGTGAGACGAAAGCTAAGAAGAGGCATGTACAATACTAAGCAATGTTTTAAAAATCGAACCGGACCAACCGGTCTGACCGGTTAGATCGGAAAATTGGCAGAGGACCGGTCTAGAAATCTAAAAAACCAGTTGTATTTTTTTCCAGTCCAATCGGTTGGAATCACGGTCTGACCGGTCCGACCAGTGGACTGGACCGAACCGAACCGAATAAATGGTTCATATATAAGAAAAAATAGAAGGTAGAATACATATATATAAGGTAGAAACTATTGAATACACACACACACACACATATATATATATATATGTATATATATATATATATATATATATATATATATACACACATACATATGTATATATATATATATATATATGCCTACATACATAATTTTATATATACATATTTACATATATATATGTATGTATATATACATATATATATATATGTGTGTGTGTGTGTACATTTATTTGTGTTATATATATATATATATATATGTGTGTGTGTGTGTGTGTGTGTGTGTACATTTATTTGTGTTATACACACATGTATATGTATATATAGTGTGCCCAGTTTAACCGATCTGACCGGTCCGACCGCTATTTGCCTTGTACTGTGGTGACCGGTTCGGTTTTTATGGTTCTATTTTTTTTATCTCATGCTGACGTCATTTATGATCCAACCAGTTCAACCACTCCGGTTGAACCCGACTCAATCTGGTCCAAGTCAACACCGGTCCGACCACCGATTCGGTTCTGAAAACATTGGTACTAAGTACAATCTTCTGGAGGCTTAAAGAAGCATAGGTCCTCAGTACCTTAGTCTCAATAGAGGTCAGTGACTCACTCGCAGTGGACACATAGTAGAAGCAGAGGTCATAACTTTCCACCTAGGGGAGCTCAAAGTGCAACATCAGTGTCTGTAATGAGGCCATCTAGGTTGTGGTATGAGAGCAAAACCTATTTCAAGCGTGGACAAGTGGGACATACTAAGTGGTTCTTCCTTGTGAAGGATGAAGAGGTGACTCAACAGTCGAGGCAAAGTCATAAGGGTTGCAACGATGACAACAATACAGTGGCATTGGCAGAGGACGCAGACAGGCATCACAAGCTAGTTATTCATGACATGTTGGTAGATGAAGAGGGCAACAACAGGAGACGACTCAATTCTCTGTGATGAGTCAGTCAGAAGGAGTTGTTAACCATCAGGTCATGACATGTCAGATGGATTTATTTCATTCTTATTTTTCTTCTTTTTGTTTCATATCTGTTTTGATTGACCCTGGTGTGACACACTCTTTTTTCACTAGAGAACTGATTGCTAGTTGTTGCTTACCTACTAGTCATAGACATGATAGTCTTCATCTAGAAACTCCTCTAGTTGGTTCTACAGAGCTACGGGAAGTGTGTTAATCCTACATTCTTTCATTCTCAGGATGCAACATTCAAGTGGATCTCCTACCACTGGATATGCATGGATTTGATGTGCTCCTTGGGATGGATACTTGGAAAAGTATCGGGTGATCTTGGACTGTAGTGCCAAGGTAGTGACATTTGCCGATGGTGGTGCATCATGGGTCTTCCAAGGTGATAGAAAGATTCTTCTGACATGTCTAGTTTTAGCTATGACAACAAAGAAGTGGATAAGACAGGGTTGTGATGTGTTCTTGGCACATGTGGTGGATACCAAGGCAAAGAGTCCTAGTATTCAGGAAGTGCCAGTTGCACATGAGTTTGAGGATGTGTTTCATGATGAGTTTCTAGGTGTACCTCCTCTTAGAGAGAGTGATTTTGAGATCAATCTAGTTCTAGGTACCCAACCTATAGCACATACACTTTATAGAATGGCACCAGTTGAGGTGTAGGAACTATAGAAGTAGTTGAAAGAGATGCTAGAGAAGGGTTTCATTAGATCGAGCACGTCTCCTTGAGGTGCTCCCAGATTATTTATAAAAAAGAAGGATGGATCGATGAGGTTATGTATTGATTACCGACAGTCGAATAAGATGACAATCAAGAACAAGTACCCATTGGCACATATAAATGATTTGTTTTATCAGTTACCAAGTGCCACAATATTATCTAATATAGACTTGAGGTTGGGATATCACCAGTTGCTAATTAAGGCAGATGACATATCTAAGTCAGCTTTTAGGACAAGGTATGGTCATTATGAGTTTGTAGTTACATCGTTTGGGCTAACCGATGCACCAAAAATGTTTATGGATTTGATGAATTGGGTGTTCATTCCCTATCTAGACCAGTTCATGGTAGTGTTTATAGATGATATCTTGATCTACTCTATAGATAGCCAACATCACGAGAAACACCTATGTCAGATGTTGACTTTGTTGAGGCAACACTATTTGTATGTGAAATTTAGTAAGTGTGAGTTCTAGTTAAAGGAAGTGGCTTTCCTAGGGCATGTAATATCTACTAAAGTAGTCTATGTAGACCCAAATATAGTGAAGTAGTGTTGGAGTGGGATCATCCAAAGACACCTACAGAGGTTCACAACTCTCTAGGTTTGGTAGGATATTACATGAAGTTCATTAAGAACTTCAATGCGATGTCATTACCCCTGATAAAGCTAATAAGGAAGGATGTAATGTTTATTTGAGATGATAGATGTCAATGTTCTTTGATGATCCTAAAGGAGAAGTTGACCAGTGCACCAGTATTAGTGCTTCCATAGAAAGTAATAGGTTATATTGTCTTCAGTGATGTGTCTAAGAATGGTCTGGGTTGTGTGCTGATGCATGATAAGAACATGATTTCTTTTGCTTCGTGGCAGCTTAAGAAATACAAGAAGAACTACCCAACACATGATCTGGAGTTGGTAGTCGTGGTCCATGCTTTGAAGATATGGAGACACTACTTGTATGGTGTGAAGTGTCAGATCTTCACTGACCATAAGAACCTACAATATATTTTCTCAAAATAGGAGTTGAATATGTGTCAGTGATGTTGGATAGAATTAATCAAAGATTCTATTATACCATAGATCACCATCCAGGGAAGGTGAATGTGGTGGCAAATTCCTTAAGAAGAAAGTCTTCTTCATCATCATCTGCTGAGTCGACACAGTTGAGTGCTTTGGTGTGCCATAAGAGAGACATGTTGGTCTCCTTACGTCAAATGAATGTACACTTAGAGGTATCTATGTTAGCAAGTCTATTGGCACAGTTACAAGTGAAGCCGATGTTGAATTAGTAGATCAAAAATGTGCAACAAAATGATATTGTGGTATAACAAGTTTGAGCAGAGTTGGGCAGTGGAAGTGTGATGGCTTCCATGAGTCTGAGGATGGGACAATATGTTATCATGGCAGAGAAGTTGTGCTAGATGTAGATAATATGAGGACATTAGTTCTAGAAGAGGCTCACTCTTTTATGTACGCTATGCATCTAGGTAGCACCAAGATGTATCAGAATCTGAAAGATCTGTACTGATGGCCAGGATTAAAGTGTAATGTAGCCGAGTTCGTGGCAAAGTGTGCGATGTGTTAGCAGGTCAAAGTTGAGCATCAAAAGTCTGTAGGGACTTTGCAACCAATGCCTATACTATAGTGGAAGTGGGATCATATTATGATGGACTTTGTGGTTGGACTTCCTAGGACAGCCAAGGGTTATGATTCCATCTGGGTAATAGTGGACATGTTGACCAAGTCAACACACTTTCTTCCTATAAAGATGATGTATACAATTGAGAAACTTTCACATATGTATGTCGATGAGATAGTACATTTACATGGCATCCTAGCTACTATCATCTCAAATAAAGGTCCACATTTCACTAGTCACTTTTGGGAATGCTTACGCACAACTATGGGAACTCAGTTGAGGTTCATCCCTGCATTCCATCCATAGACAGATGGACAGTCTGAGAGGACTATACATACTTTAGAAGATCTGTTTAGGGCTTGTGTGTTATAGTTTTTGGGTGGTCGAGATATACATTTTAGCTTAATCGAACTTTCCTAAGACAATAGTTACCAAAGGAGCATTGATATGGCACCGTATGAAGTGTTGTATGGGAGATGTTGTAGATCTCCTTTGTGTTGGTATGAGATGGGAGAATATCAACTTCTAGGTCTTGAGCTAGTGCAACAAATGAAAAAAAAGATCAAAGTGATTCAGCCAACAACTGTAGGCAACACAAGATAGGCAAAAGTCTTACACTAATAACCATCGTAGACCTCTAGAGTTCCAAGTGGGAGACATGGTATACCTCAAAGTCTCTCCTTGGAAAGGTATTCTAAGGTTTGCGAAGAAGGTTAAGTTAGCTCCCAGGTATATGGGACCTTATCTATGGTTGCACATGTTGGGAAGGTGGCCTGTAAGCTAGAGTTGCCACCTGAGTTGTACAAGTTGCATCATGTGTTTCATGTCCCTATGTTGAGAAAGTGTCACCTTGATATGGAGTTGACTCTCCAACCTGTTGAGGTAGAACTAATAATGACATGTCTTATGTGGAAGGTCCTGTTTTGATCCTGGATAGAAGGATCAAGAAGTTGAAGATGAAGGACATTATGTTAGTTAAAGTTTTGTGGCATCATCGTGGCGTATAGGAAGCCATGTGGGAGCTTGATGACGAGACACGGAAGAAGTATCTCTCTCTCTTTTGGTGTAGGATTTTGGGGGTGAAATCCCTTTTAGGGGTTTATGGTTGTAAGACCCCCGGCCTAGATTTATGCTTAATTGTAATTTCTTAATATAATGGGATTCTTAAACCTGAATTTAATATTTTGAGATGTCATAATTACATGTGACATGTTTGTATTTTCATTTTGGTTCAATTTGATTGATGTTTGAACTATGCTATATTTGTGCTTGTTTTGAACTAGATTTGCAATTTACCCATAAATGAGGGTTATCTTGCAAATTTTCACATTAAGAGAGCTTATTATGCTATAGAATTATGACAGAGAAAATTATGATTTGGGGCACCTCGTTTGAATCATGGTTGGTGATGTGACATCGTACAATGATTCTAGGGTTTCTAGGGCTTGCCTTGTTGATATGGTGACTATGCTAGGGTTTGTGTGTTGCGACCACTACCCCACTTTTGGGTGAGGGTAACGACAATAACACATGCTCAATGTAGTGTGGTTTCAATGATGATGACCTAGAGGTGGGTTGGTCGAAACACTTTGTCCTCTAGTGTCTCGACTATGAGCATATGGTGACCTAGGGTTTCAGCCGATACAAGTACATGGGATGTGTCTCGAGTGAAACCAAGTGGTGACCGACCTTGATGGTCGCTACCCTTTTTCTGGATAAACATTAACCTTTTAAAATTTGTATGTGAGTGGAGAAAAACTATTTTCTTCAGAGGACATGTGTCCCTTGATAATATCTAATGTTGACACTTCATAAACCTTTACTTCCCTCCTCCTTTGCGTATACAACCCCTTCTCTTTACGAGCAACTTTTCCAGCCCCACTCTCTTCCTTCTTCCATGTGATCGTTCTTGGAGCTTCAGGAGCATAGGAGGTCCGATCTTGAAGCCTTGGTGGCTGATCAACCTTGTTTTAGGAAGGATTTGTGCTAAATCAACTCTTTGGTGGTGATTTTTGGAGATTCTTCTCTTGGTAAGTGATCTTAACTCTTGATCACATTTTCCCTCTTGTAAAATCTCCACCTTCTTCTTCCTCCTTGGCAGTAGTCTATGGATCATCTGTGGTGGCTTTTGAGAGAAATTCCTCATCCAAGGGCCTTAGACTATGCTTGGCATGGTGGTATCTGAGTTAGAGGGACTTTTCATCTCTTTCTCCTTTCTTCCTTGGTTCGGCCTAGGGCTGTTTTCCCTCTTTCATGAGCTCTATTATGACTAAGGTTTTCTTCTCTTTTGAGGTGATCCTTTGGCTGAAGTGTTGAATCTTGATTGGAATTCTTAGAGCTTGTGATCTTGGGAGATTGGTTCTCTCCAAAGTAGGCGGGTCATATAACTTTTCCCTCATCTATTGTTTGCATCTTATACCTGATCATATGTTGTTGTTCTAGATCTTTAAAATGTGTTCTTTATGGTAGAAGAAATGATAATGTTTAGGGTTTAACCATGTAGTATTCTTGAAAGGGTTACTCTTCTTATAAACCCTAAATCTTTGTACCCGATTTGGTGGCGATTGAAATATTCATGTGTTTCTTTGGATCGTTATCTATGGATCTGAGTTACTTGATATATGATTCGTTTATTATGAATAACAATAGGTTTTGAATATGTTAACATGCATAGGAATATCAATTTTCTCTCTCTAAATATAACTCTTTTGGTGACCTTTTATGATCCATAATCTACAGTTTGAAGAACACCTTGGTATGGAGAGTTTCTCTTAGGTGACATTTAACATCCTCTGTTGTTGATCATTTGTCTCGACCTTATTTGGACCTATTATGGTGTTGGGCATATAGCTGATCTATGGTCGAGACCACCCTTGGTCTTCCTCATGGTCGATATCATGGATGGGTGTTGTTTGCGACCGAAACAACCCTAACCCTAGGGAAGGGTCACTACCCACCATCTTGGTCACAACGCAATGTTGTTTCATGGTTTTGCTCAGTTGGTTGATGTTGCAGTTATGATGGTAAAGTGGGTAGGTCGTAACACTGACTAGCACATTGTAGCAGTCATGACAATGTTCCTTAGATGACATTATTGATATACTTGACTTGGTTTTAGTCATAACACACTTGGATGTCATAGTAGGTGCAACACCTTGCTTGAGTGTCACTCTACATCGCGGTCTCAACACATCGTTGTGGGCCATGACACCATGCTACATGCGTCTTGATCGTGACACCATGTTGCACATGTCTCGACCATGACACCATGCTGCACACATCTCGACCATGACACCATGTTACACGCGTCTTGGTCACAATGTAGTGTCACCTTGTATGAGGGTCGTTACACCTTGGAGGTGTTTCAATCATGACTCCATGTGTGGTGAGCAAGATCGTCACACATATGCATGAACATGGTCAATACATAGAGTAATGTTCTATATATGATGAGGTGGTTATGAATGGTTAATCATAAACAATAGTACTTAACCCTGGTTCTCTCTGAACATGTGGGAGGTGATGGAATTAGGGTTTAGTTGTTGAGGGATGATATGAAACCCTAATCTTGAGATGTAAAATACATTTTCTTATATTGTTTGAATATCATTATCATGTGATATCATTTCTCTCTCCTACTTGTGTAACCCTAAATTACAGCTGAGATGACTGTCCTAACTTTTTGAATGCTATGGTGAACCTTGTATAATACAGGGTGGTGATTATGAGCATTATTGAGATATAAATGTGATATTGAATGTGCAGGAATTATGTAAATGGGTCTAATGACCTAGCAAGTGCCTTGTGCATAAATTGAAGTGAAATCCTTTAGTGATGTGATTGAGGGATTGATATCCCATACTGATGTGATATTGTTAATGACCTTGTGAGAGGCAGTAATATAAGTGCTAGTGATGATGAGACAAGTTCTTACCTTGTACGTTTTATATCTTCTGTAGTTATATCCTATCCTCAATTTTTGTAGATTTTTTTAGGGTTTATACGTTGTAACTTGATTGATAGATTTAAAGATACCCAATTAGAATATCTAATCAAGTGAAACCCTAATCATGTAGTTTCCCTATATCATAGACCCATCTTTAGCGTCAATATCTAGCTGGATGGTAAAACGAGTAATTCCTATGGGAAACTCAGAGCGCATATTATTGAATATGCGGGGTGCAAGTTGAATCACCTCCTTGCATCCTAAAATTGTTGTTATAGTGGTATGAGGTTTTGTTAAGAATGATCATGCATGTTACAACCCCAATTTTTGGGTTCTTTTGGTTGGAAATGCAATTTCCCCCAATAAATGTATGATTATGTAATTTGTATGATTTAGGTGCCTTGAACGGATTCCTTTTATAAATAGCCTTGCTTGTTTGATTTCGTGGGCCTTATTGGCTATTGGGCCCAATAATAAGGAAAAGGAAATAAAAGGAAAAGAAATTCAATTAATAAAGGAATAACTGATATAAGGAGAAAAGAAGGATGTGGAAGCCTCTAGAAGTCTAGGAATTATCCTTCAAGGAGGGATTTTGTATATTTGGTATTTCTTGGGTTCCAAGGAGTCCAAGTTGCAAAGATAATACGAGAAGAAATCAAATATTGCTTTATTAAAAAGGAAATATGAGATAATGATGAAATTATAAGAAATATGTGGAAATATGGATAATGGAATCATCATGGATGAGATTTTGAGTCCAAATGGTTTCCAATGGTAAAAGGAATCCAAATAAAGAAAATAAAATAGTAAGAGAGAGAAAATGTTAATAAAATATGCCTTAATAAGTGATAACGTGCATACGAAGAAAAGTATCTCATACTTTCATATTTGAGTCCCAAACTTGGCACATAAGTAGATTAAGTCATTATGGACTTTCCTCTAAAATATGGGATTAATTGGATGAGTGGTTTGGGAGATATGGATTTTGCAAAAATCCCTTAAGTGTGGACAATATAGGAGGAAAATATTAAATGTCACGATTTATCTTGGACTCTTGTTTTAATACGTGGCTTGCTAGCCGTTGGATGATGATCCAATGGTAGCTGCTTTTCGAGTAAGATCGAGAATGAGGAATAGTAGGAGGAGATTTCTTGATCAATTTGCTTCCCATACAAGTGACGTGCGAATATGGGAGTTGTCCCATTAGATTCAGGAGAGGAATTCGAGTCTATCTATACCAAATTCCCTATAGTTTCGTGTGAATATAGGAGATCCCCAAACTTCCTTATTTGAACTGGACATCCAAGCAGGTTTTGGAAACCTTGGATCGTTGAGGGCTATGCCTATATAAGGCATGCCAATCTGGGACGTGAGGCCAAAATCGTACCCCTTCCTCTAGTTTCGTAGAGACACTCTTGCCCTTGCTGGTTGTGATGGGCGTGGAGATCCCTTCCCCTGTAGCTGCCCTATTTCGGCTGTGGAACAGGGGACTAGAGGGCAGCCCAGCTTAGTGGCATGGAGTCATCCCGTCCCTATCGACGGTCGTAGCTGGGTCAGCAAGGTACACGGGCGGTGGCCAGCGCTGCAAGGGAGAGTGGGCGGGCTCTGCTCCCTACTGTCCGAGCGACAGGCAACACCTGCAAGCACGCAGGAACAGAGTGTGCGGAAGGCAATGGGTCTCCCGGAGATGAAGGAAGAGACTGATCTGAGTAACCGGGTTTAAAGAAGACGGATCTAGAGCCAAGATCCGTGAGCCAGGGAGAGAATAGGCAGAAAGGAAAAGAGAAGGAAAAGGACACGTGGCGCCTCACGATTGGTTCTGAGGTAAATATCTTAGAATAATTATAGAAATAGATTGGTATCTCGGATTAAGACAAATTATATATGCTTTTTGATCAGGAGAACACGAAGAATTCAATAAAAATAGTCTTAGAGAATGAATCTGATCGTAATTCGAAAAGTGGCTAAAGTTGTCATCCTTAATGTGTTTATTACTAAGGTCAATCCTAATTTGATAATTAATGAATTGAGGGTATTAATATGGATGTTTTATGATAATATTAACATGTTAATAAGAAAGAATTTTTGATGTCTAAAGAGATGATCCATATGATTGATAGCTTAATTTAGGGTTGTGATATGTTAATGAGCATTAATGGGCTTAGAAGCCCTAATCTAGGCGTTAATGGGTTTTAATGAGATATAATTCAAGATCCTTTGTATCAAACAGATGTTAGGTTAATCTCAAGCCTAGTAGACAATAAAAAGGCTCTAATGCGAATATGTGAATAATAAGGGTTTTGCTCCTAGATCTGTTGTTTAGGGTTTTGTGGACATAAAAGAGAAAAGTTGAAAATAGTTTTAAAGGAACCCAAATTCGGATTAGAAACCCTAGAAAGTGAATCCAAGTCAATAAAGTAGATTCTTGATAAGTGTGTAGTAAATAGGTTACATATGCTTTTTAGGATTTTGTGCTTTGTGTGGTTGACTTGCTTGCATGGATTGGATTGATTGAATGGACTGTGCTTATTTATTGTGAAATCATAAAAAATAGATACAAATTTGGGACTGCTACTTAGTATCGGCAATGAGTTTGAAAAAGTATCTAAAAGGGTGAAATTTAGATATTTGCACCCTATCGAAGTAAGGAACGATGGCATATATGTTTGGAACAGATTCCATTTTGAGAGATTTGAAAAAGCACTATCTCCTTGAAAGGTTCTGTACATCTTCCATTTCTGAACGCATTTCTTTATACAAAGACTCCATTTTTTTCCTCTTTGCGGATGGTAAATATTTCTTAGTACACGGAGTGTGAATCAAACTTGATAAATGGCTCTGATTCCACAAAATAAATGTTTGACATAGAAATCTAAAAAAATATATGGAAATCAATTGCGTCCAATAGGATTTGAACCTATACCAAAGGTTTAGAAGACCTCTGTCCTATCCATTAGACAATGGATGCTTTTCATTCCTATTTTCTTTATTCTTTCATATTCATATTTTTTCTTATTCAGAAAAAATAGGATTACATGAGAAAGATTTAAAGATTTTAGGAATAAGGATATATATCTAAATCAAGTATGTGGTTACTTGTGAATAATCACCTTTATTTTCACGACATTTCCCGAATGTTTTTATCAAGTGATTGCAACCTAAACTGTTGGATGTTCAATTCTACAATCCTATAAAGTCCATATGAGTATCACAATTAATTATGTATGTGTATTCTTGAACCTACATGCCACCCTGATGTATGTTGCAAGACCAAGCCCCAGAGGGAAGGTCTGAGTTGGTCAAGCCCCGAAGGGAAAACCATTGGGCAACCGAGAGGTGACCCTAGGCACCAAGCTCAGTATGGAGAAGGTGGCCTTATGTCCCTTGTAAGGACAAAACCCTAAGAGAGGATAATCCAGGGTTTAGGGCAAAAGCGGTTAAGAAGTCACATTGAAAGCATAATTTGGATTGTTAATCAATTATTTATGATTATTAGGTTGTTAGAAACTATTTGTGAAATTGTGATTGTCCCCCACATACCAGTATAGAAATATAATGACTGACATTTTGTTTGTCGACGTTTTAGGTACATTCCTAAAAAAGGACAAACAGTGAATTGAAATATTGTGAAGATACAATTAATTTGCTCAAGGAGGATTAGTTAGATAGACTTGTTTGGTGGATAGACATCTAAAACCAAATTTTCAAGGTATGTAAAAAGATTTATTCTTATTCCAGCCTTTCATTTTAGAAATAGTAGAATTTGATAATTATTTTTTATTAAATGTCAAACCATGGATCCTGAATTATTGGGATAGCGTCTCTGACCTTTTGGTCTCCCTTGATTGGGGGTTACTGGGAGGTGGGGTCCTTACATTTGGTATCAGAGCCATGGTTTCTCATTTAATCCTTAGTAATTATTAAATTTTACAAACTCTGTAGAACTGAGGGAGTTATTAGAGGATTTTCCGATGACAGATGTGTCTAGAAAAGGATCACAGTCCGGGGGCTGGCGATATTTTCCTCCACCCCGCTAGTCGGTCACGAGGACTCCCGGATGCGGTGTGACTTCCTGGCTAAAGTCTGAGGTCTTGACTCAAAATAAGATACCTTTAGGACTCTCTCATCTTTTTCGTCCCTTCTCAACCCTAATTCAATTAATGTTCTAAGGCTTATGGTTTTTCTCTCTTTTCCCCACCTCTTGAGGTCAGGTTAAGTATAATAAGGATTAAGGAATCCTGCACCAAATCAATGAAAAGAATGTAAACAAGATGTCATGGACATAAGCTTAATAGTTTAAATGTAAACTAAAGAATAGTTACATGCTTAGGTTGCATGGCATGTGTTGTCGTGCCCTCAGGAGAGCTCTGAGGTTAGACCTTATTGTAGGCGGATGAGGAGAGAGTTAGCCATGGGGGCAGAGATCTCCAAGAAGAGGTAGAGACCTGACACATCCTCTAAGGACAATGCTAACCCTAACCCGAAGTGGTAGTTAGGGAGAGAGATGACAAGATGAGTTGGATATCATAATTGACCATGCCCGTAGGTACATGGGTTGACATGCATATAGGTTTTGTGTACCCATGAGAAGCATGAACTAGGTTTGACCTAGCATTTTTGGTGACCCGTCCTTGGGCGGTCGTGCCTTTGAGGGTGAGGAATAGCTCCCTTTTCATGGAGGATAGTGGTGACCATATAGAAACCCTTAGGGGCATGTAGGAGTGGAGACGAGGCATGCACCTATGTAGATATGGACAACAACAGTGCTGGTAGTAGGTTGAGACCTAGGCCAGAAGAGTATGCCAGATACCTTATGAGAGGAGCATGCAGAGCCTGGGATGATCTATGTTGGACATACGTCTTGATAGTATGTTTAACCCAGGTCGGTGTAGACCTGTATCCTTAAGAGCTTGACCCATCTTATAAGAGAGAACCTCAAGTTGTAGGACTAGTTGTAGGGTTTTCTCTAGAGAATGAGGGCAAGACTCGATGAATAATGTTAGAGACCTTGATCAGAGACAAGAGGGACCATGAGAAGTTGGGTATGATATGTATTACATGTTTTAGACAACCCTAAGTAGATAGTTGTGGTTGCCTCATGCATGATCCTTGGGAGCTTGTTGTACCTTGGTTGCCATTAGAGGAACCAAACCCTAGAAAAGGGAAGAGGCTTCTTGAGTGGATGTATAGGAGTTGTAGGTGCCTACCTTACCTTATAGGTATAGGAAGGAGAGTTCTTTGGACCCTGAAGAAGTAGAGTAACAAGTTATGAGGTCTGACACTGTAACATCCCTGACCTGGGTTATACTCTAACCCTAGGTGTTTTGATTAATAAAGATGATTATATGCTTAATAATATCTTGTGAAAAGTAATTAGGGCTCATGAGGAGCTTATGTTTCAATTTTGGTCCTGTTTGGACAATGTTGAAGCAATGTTTGCTTATTTTGGACTAATGTGCAAATTACCCAAGTTGAGGGGTTTTAGTGCAAATTGTGCATGATAATATATGTTCCTCATGTTTTGAATCATCATGAGAGTGAAAAGTATGCTAAGGTATGGCTTATGGAAGCCTGAATACCAAGAAAGAGTTGATAAAGCAATATACGTGCATGAAAACCTAGTTTTGGTGTAATATGCAATTTACCCAAAACCTAGGGTGCAATATGTAATTTATCACTTCAATACGGTCCCTAATGTTTCTTGGCATCATGTAGAACAAATAAAATGAGAGGGGAACCTCTTTTGGATTAAGTTGGAGGAGAGAGAATCTTGATATTAAAATAATCAAGATTTAATCCTAATTGAAACCCTAATTCAATTTAGGGCAAAAATGAATATATTAATTAAAGGGCCTTCAACCAAAATGTTATTGGTTGAGTTTGAATAAGGATAGACGTCCTTTTGCATAGATTAGGCACGAAAATATCTAAAGGAGGTGAAACTCCACTCACCTTATTATAAAGGAAAGTAATATCCACTCACATTATGGATATTACTATTATATGATTAAGGTGCTTAATTTGCTTTTCTTTTAATTTGAGGATAATGAAGGAGAATTAAAGGCAAAGGAAGGTGCCTTCATACACAAGGGAGTGAGGGGGTTTGTGTGGCACCAATTTGAGAGTTGAGGGAAATTAAAAATGCTGTCTCTCTCCTCAATTTCCTTTATAAAAACTTCATTTCCAAATCAATTGAAAGGATTTTTCGGCCCTCTATTCTTCCCTTGATTTGGATGAGCTCAAGGGGACTTAGGAGCAACAGGAGGACGAGCCCCAACCTGTTGGTAAGCTTATTAACCCTCATTCATCTTGATTCCATGGTGGAAATCAAAAATAAATTATGGATTCCTTCTTATTTCGATCTCCTCTTCAACCCTAGCCAACTTTTACAACCAAAAGCTTGAGGAATAGCCTAAGGAGGAGTTGCAAAAACTTCATCCACCATTGATGTCGTGAGCATGGAGCTTTGGAGCTCATTTGGAGGCGGGTTTTATAACTTAAACCCATAATTATTGCTATTGCATCAATTCTCTATGCTTTGTTGATTGTTTTCTTCAATTTGATACACTTTTGTTTCTTTGCTGCAATTTCCATCAAGAACGGTTGCTGTTCTTGGTTGTTCGAAGGAAGGGGATGATGACATCATCGTAGATGCTTATCCAAAGAAAAGTACCAAGCCAAACGGTTTTGATAGCTATTCCAAATCATTTTAATTTGATTGGCTATGCGGTTTCAGCAAACCGTTCAAAGGCAAACGGTTTGAAACCGTTTGGAAGCAAACGGTTTCAAGACCATTTGAGATGGTTGACCAAGCATTTACCGTTTGGTAATTTTGTTCCTAATTATGTAGGCTAATGACCCACCAAATTTGAGGGGTTAACTCCAAAGGAATAGTAGGTTGAAGGCCAATCACTTAGGCAAATCGAATTGAATTAAATGCTGATTTTCAACCTGATTAACTTGACCTGTTTGGGAAAACGGTTTCAAGACCGTTTGAGATGGTTGACCAAGCATTTACCGTTTGGGAATTTTGTTCCTAATTATGTAGGATAATGACCCACCAAATTTGAGGGGTTAACTCCAAAGGAATCGTAGGTTTAAGGCCAATCAATTAGGCAAATCGAATTGAATTAAATGCTGATTTTCAACCTGATTAACTTGACCTGTTTGGGAAAATGGTTTCAAGACCGTTTGAGTGAGTTGACCAAGCGTTGACCGTTTTCGATTCCTATTCATAATTATGTTGGTTGATGACACTTCAAATTTGAGGGATTAACTCCCAAGGAATCCTGAGTTGAAGGCTAATCAATTAGAGAAACCTAATTGGATTAAGTGCTGATTATCAATCTGATTTAATTGAACTTTTTGGGAAAACGGTCTCAAGACCGTTTGAGTGCGTTGACCAAGGGTTTACCATTTGGGATTACTATTCCTAATGATGTGGTCTAATGACGCACCAAATTTGAGGGATTAACTCCCAAGGAATCGTGAGTTGAAGGCTATTCAATTGGGAAAACCCTAATTGAAAACAATGCTGAAATTGCAATGAGTTAATTGGAGATTTTGGGTTGATTAGCCCAAACGGTTTCAAGACCGTTTGGGAATCACCCAAACGGTCTCAAGACCGTTTGGGGGTCACCACAAGACCGTTTTGAGGTCTGGGGTCAAGTATAGTTGACTAATTGAAGGTCTAAAGGTACCAAATCATATTGCAATTAAGTGCTGATTTGTTGATCAACTCGATAGACCAAACCTTGATGATTGTTCACTAGAATCCAAGGTTTGGATGAGCCAAACGGTCTCAAGACCGTTTGGGACTCATCCAAATGGTCTCAAGACCATTTGGGGGTCACCCAAGACCGTTTGGAGGTCTAGGGTTGAGTATGGTTAAGCAATTGAAGATCCAATGTCACTAAGTTGAAGTGTAATCAATTGCTGATTTGGTGATCAATCCAATGATCCAAACCTTAATTGGTTGACTTGGATATTGATGATATGATGGACAAACGGTCTCAAGACCGTTTGGTGGTCATCCAAACAACCTCAAGACCGTTTGGGGTCAGGTCATGTTCAATTTGAATGATGGTTCAATAGTTTCAATGTAACCAATCTTGTATTGATTAGTGTTGATGAATCATCGATTCCAAACCCTAATTGATGACCAATTGAGGGTCAATTTAGGGTTAAATCATTTGAAGGTTGACCTATTAAACTCAATTGAAGTATGAGGATAGGTCCAATTGATGATTGATTCCATGAATTCAATGATTGAAGGAATCAACATTGGAAACCCTAATTCAATTGGATACTTATGTAATGGAGGTCCAATGTGATTGAATCTCTTGAGAATCAAGATGGTGAATGATCCATTGATCCAATGCTGATTAGTAATGATAGTCAATGAAGGTATAAAGGTTGAAACCCTATTAGTATCTAAGTGGTTAGTGCCAATTAAGGGATGAACCCTAATTTCTTATAGGATCAATGACTTGATATACTATGTTAATCATAGTTGTATGAACTCGATTGAAGGGTTGATATGACCTAATCAAGTTGAGATGATGATAGCATGAATTCCTATAAGAATATGATTCATGTGGTGTTTAAGGGTATGATCCTTAAGTAGAGAGATCATGAAACCCTAATCATGAACATAAACCCTAATTATGGGCAATGTTATATGAAACCCTAATGAAGGGTGATGCTATATGCAATCCCTATTCTAAAGAAGGGAGATGGTATGTGAAACCCTAATCCCTAATGAGAGAATAGAATTCATACTTGAATATGATTCATGAGGTGAACTCCCTTTGCACGACCATGCAAGGTAGCACGACCGTGGTAGCTTCCCCTCGCACGGTCGTTCTTGGTTGCACGGCCGTGATGCTCTATGCTTGATTTAGAGGTGATTTGAAAGTGACCTCATATGATCGTATACCTTGATATGATTATAAGTCCAATATAATTGGATGAAGGATACATCAAATATGTGATGAGAAACCCTAGTTGAGGGTGTATCATTGTGATTTTTTATAAGCAACTTTATAATAAAGTCATGCCTTAAACTAAGATAAGTCCATATCATGTGAGATAGTTGTACAATTCTAATGTGTGGCCTTTGCATTATATGCTAAAGGTAAGAGATTAGTGATGGAATGTATTAAGAGGGAAATACCTCAATACAAGATAAGATGGATAACTCAACAGAGTTTGAAATGATGAGAAAGTGATACATCAAGATATGATAGTTATCACATTCAGCATTTCAGGGTTTATATGCCTTGATGTACTTCAAATACAATATAATTGGGTAAGAAACATATGAAGTGTGTTATGCAACTATTACAATGAAATGTAATGAGTTGTTACACCTTGATGAGTGTTAATTAATCTACCTTGAGAATGGGGTTAAGCCCAAATGATGTGTATGATATAATCATACCATGATAAGGATGAGAAATGAACTCATACCTTGAATTGATGATCATTAATGCTATATGATGAAAGTAATGTTCTAGAATAATCAAATATGATATCCTTGAATGCCCCAGAGGTATGGAATAATGTATTAAGGGTTGGACAGATAATGAGATCATGAACTCTTTATTAATGAGAAATGGGGAACCCTAACCCTAATTTGGGTAAAGGGAATGAAAAGCCCTATTTGATAGTAAACCCTAATTCCTGGTAGAGGAATAATGGTGTTACTATCACATCACATGATGTGATGAATATCTTGTATGACTGTTATCATGCCTAATAACCATACAAATATTATGAGATGATGTATATAGCTAGTGTGAGATGTGACATTTGTATAATAAATGTTGATTGGCATTATGTGCCTTAATGTTGTTGTTGCTTAGTAAAAGAAGCAATATGCATGGACTTTTATGAGTCACATGAGTAAGTTGTTACCTAGTGAGAGGTGACAAGATATTTCATGGCCTTGTGAGCCAGGTGTGATGCTTGTGTAACAAGTATCATGAATGCCTTGGTTAGATGACCTGAAGGTGATAGTTACCTGAAAAAGGTATAATAATGCAAAAATGATGAGTTAAGGGTTTGAATACCCAGAACCATATGATTATGGTGAGGAGAAAGTGAAGGGATGATAATTTCCAATATTGAAATGAGGGACTGAGTTCCCAAGGTCTTTGAAAGACTGGTAAATATCTTATAAAAGTAGTACATGTCTCTTTATAGCATTGTTGTAATAAGTTATGTTTGAGAACTTGGTTGATGCTAAAAGAATATGAGAATGTACTTAATTAATCAAGTGACATCTATTCATGTAGTGCTCTGACCATAGATCCATCATCGTCAGGAATAGGTGATGGTGAATCGGGTACCCGCGGCAAAACCCGGAGCACATATTTTGAATATGTTGGGGTAAATGGGCGAAAATATCCTTACGTCCTCTTGAAGAGATTGTTGGAAGGTAAACAGGAAACCTCTCAATCCTTCATGAATATGTCGGGATGGATGTATCATGAATCTCCCAATGATACTTAATGTCGGATCGAAGAGATAAACAAGAAATCTCTCGATTGGCGATGAGAGTGCAGTTGACGTTGTAACTCTATAGCAAAGATGCCAGAATACCCTGGCTAGCTAGTTAGCAGAGACACGAGATGTTCTGCATGTAGTCTCGTACTGACCGAGACAGATGAGGTCATAAGAATCCAGCTCTTTTGATGACCTATGTATGGTACCGAGGCGATTTTGTAATGGTCGGTTGGAGTATGAGCAGTATATCTCATCTCCTCAAAGCATAAGTGTGATTTTAAAATGTAATCAGCCGTATAGCATGTTTGGTTAAGGATTGAATACGGAAATTCATTGGTTGATGTTGCATTTCTTTGTGCATTCCTTAGTAGATAAATGTTAATTATGTTGCTTTATATTCTCTACAAAGTAGACAGATGAATTACTTATCTACCATGGGTAGATGCAATGACCTCCTTGAGAATGGAGATTATCTTATTCTGTTCTATGATGAATAATTCTGCCTGATAATGTAAAAGTAACCCCTACTCAGTTTTAATTTGATAAACTGCAATAACAATGTTTTTGGCGGAGAGTTATATCTCTCGTTGGGGCAATTTTCAAGTGTCTCACCCCCGTGGGAAACATTTTTAGGTATGCATGGAAGGCAGAGCAGAAACCCTAGAATAGGGAAAGAGCAGCAACAACAGCAGGGACAGCAATAAAATCTCAGGTGGAAATATTGTCTGTCTAGTCATATAGATAGTAGTCTTATGTGTCGTCTCTGTACTCTCAGGTCCTCGGAGTTTTAAATGTATCAATCTGAGTTTTGGCTTAGTGCCTTGAAGTTTTTATACTGCCTGTGTATATTTGTTAACAGGGCAGTCAATGTTGTAATCCTTGAAAATGAATGGTACATGTTGTGTACTTGTGAACCAGGATGAATTTGGAATACTTTGGTTCATGGTTAAAGAGTTTTCCTGTGAATGGATCTCTTTGCAAAAAGTTTTAAATTTTCAGTGATTTTTAGTAATCCGCTGCAAATAATTCGCTTCCGCATTAGTTAATCCTATTTTCGTGAGACGGTCATTTCAATTAGTGGTATCAGAGCTCTAGGTTTGCTGAGTCTACTGAGACATAGGACTAAGGTATCGAGTCTGTGATAGTGTCCTCCGGTATACCCTATAATGATTTCTGCTTGTGCAGAGAAAGGGTAAAAGTTAAAATGACTGGAGAACACAAGGAACACATTGCTGGGAGCAATGTTGTTGCACCAAGAAGATGTGCAAGGGATCAGGCAAGATTAGAATGAGTGCCAATCCCCTTTAAGACCTGATCAGGATAGAGAATCCTATGATCATGCTCTTGTTGGGCAGATTGGGGCAACAGTAATGCATATAAGTGGACTGGATACTAGCCTTACAATCTAGGTTATCAGTCCTTAATACACAAAGCTTGAGCTTTAAAAGAGTTCCTGAATGACTTAGTCATGTTGGAACAAGGGAAAATATGGAAAAGATTAACTTATGGCTAGAAAGTAGACTCTGCCATGAGTTTAGTCAGATAATAAATCTATGATGGCAGTGCTCAAGGAAGGGAAATAAGCTGAGAAGTAGGGAATGGTCTCTATAATTCTAGAGACATTTGATTAATGGTTTTGAAAAACCAAGTTTTTGGTACTAATAGTGCAACAAATGCCTAGTGTACTAGGGCAGTAGCCATTAAGTAAGTGCAAAGGTCTTAACCTTTCACCTGTAAGATCCCATGGCTTAGTTTTTGCATCAGTAATAAGACTAATAAGACCATGATATGAGGAAAAGGTATGCTATTAATGTGTACATGTCAAGTACACTAAACCCTTTTTGTTATAGGAAAAAAAAAGAGGATTGTTGATTTTGTTTTCCCTATTGGTTGCTATATAGGGAAGAAATGATGAAAAATAGAATTTGAATTTTGTTCAGTATTCTTTTAAATGCTCTATATTGGTCTTACCTCTATGAAAGAGGAAGAGGTATAGAAGAGATGTCTGGATAAAATCCTGGGATGTTAAATTTTATGCTTATAATAAAAGCAAGGAATATGATATTAGACAAAGTGCATACTACTTGATCACAGTACTTGTAAACCCTGGCCAGGTATACAACTGTTGATGATAAAGTGGGTATGGAAACTCTTAGATTGTTGTCTTTTTGATTGCTCTGATTAAGTAGTCATTCTGAGACAATCTAATGAGTATCATGAAATCAGAAATCTGGAATGAATAAATGTGTCATATCTCATGCATAAGAAAGAGAAGCTTGAGATAATCTCAGATGAGCATGTTGTATGAGGAACTAAAAATGTACTCCTCATAAGACAAGAATAAGAATGAGGGAGATGGACCTTGTTCAATAATGTTGCCAGCATAATAAAGATCTTTTCCATAATGAGGACATGGGAAATGTGATGAGATCATGAGATGATCATAAACATGCTAGCTAATAATAAAGAAAGGGATAATGACATGTAATCATCCTTACAAATTCCAATGCTAAAGGCAAGGAACCTAAGATGAGATAAAGAGTAAATGGTTCATGAATAGCTAAAAATACATGAAATAATAAGAGGAATATGAATCCTTGTTTTCTTTCCTTTTAGGGACATGGCAATCAAGTGGGTCTTAGGACACCTGATGTGCATAAGATAAATATGTTCATGTGAGGGATACTTAGAAAAGTATCAGTTATCTTGGACTTTGGCTCCAAGAAAAAGACATATGTAACAAGTAATGCCTCATAATGAAAGGAATATGAGAATGTGATGTGTTCCCAACACATGTGACTGATACCAAGGTAAGAGATTCTGGTATCTGAGAGTTATCAGATGGTTTAGGTTGGCTACCTAGAGTGGTCAACTATGAAATCAGTCTGATAATATAAAATGATATGAACATCATATGTTAGGGGTTTATGCTTTGCATAAACATGATATTAATAAGGAATGTAAGATGTCTCTATGAACAAGAAAAGTGTTATGTGACACAAAGTTGACTCCACAGTCTATGATAAGGGGACAGTGGAGCATGTGTCTTGTGTGTTGATTCTATAAGAATCATGTAAGGAAACACATTCTGTTGAACAAAGCTTTTTGGTGTCTCCATAATAAGGAGATGATATGTGAAGATTAGATAGTATGATGAATGAAATACATCTGTCTTCCTTTATCTGGATTTCGGGGACGAAATCCTTATTAGGGGTTTGTAGTTTGTAACATCCCTGACCTGGGTTATACTCTAACCCTAGGTGTTTTGATTAATAAAAATGATTATATGCTTAATAATATCTTGTGAAAAGTAATTAGGGCTCATGAGGAGCTTATGTTTCAATTTTGGTCCTGTTTGGACAATGTTGAAGCAATGTTTGCTTATTTTGGACTAATGTGCAAATTACCCAAGTTGAGCGGTTTAAGTGCAAATTGTGCATGATAATATGTTCCTCATGTTTTGAATCATCATGAGAGTGAAAATTATGCTGAGGTATGGCTTATGGAAGCCTGAATACCAAGAAAGAGCTGATAAAGCAATATACGTGCATGAAAACCTAGTTTTGGTGTAATATGCAATTTACCCAAAACCTAGGGTGCAATATATAATTTATCACTTCAATAAGGTCCCTAATGTTTCTTGGCATCATTTAGAGCAAAGAAAATGGAAGGGGAACCTCTTTTGGATTAAGTTGGAGGAGAGAGAATCTTGATATTAAAATAATCAAGATTTAATCCTAATTGAAACCCTAATTCAATTTAGGGCAAAAATGAATATATTAATTAAAGGGCCTTCAACCAAAATGTTATTGGTTGAGTTTGAATAAGGATAGACGTCCTTTTGCATAGATTAGGCACGAAAATATCTAAAGGAGGTGAAACTCCACTCACCTTATTATAAAGGAAAGTAATATCCACTCACATTATGGATATTACTATTATATGATTAAGGTGCTTAATTTGCTTTTCTTTTAATTTGAGGATAATGAAGGAGAATTAAAGGCAAAGGAAGGTGCCTTCATACACAAGGGAGTGAGGGGGTTTGTGTGGCACCAATTTGAGAGTTGAGGGAAATTAAAAATGTTGTCTCTCTCCTCAATTTCCTTTATAAAAACTTCATTTCCAAACCAATTGAAAGGATTTTTCGGCCCTCTATTCTTCCCTTGCTTTGGATGAGCTCAAGGGGACTTAGGAGCAACAGGAGGACGAGCCCCAACCTGTTGGTAAGCTTATTAACCCTCATTCATCTTGATTCCATGGTGGAAATCGAAAATAAATTATGGATTCCTTCTTATTTCGATCTCCTCTTCAACCCTAGCCAACTTTTACAACCAAAAGCTTGAGGAATAGCCTAAGGGGGATTTGAAAAAACTTCATCCACCATTGATGTCGTGAGCTTGGATCTTTGGAGCTCATTTGGAGGCGGGTTTTATAACTTAAACCCATAATTATTGCTATTGCATCAATTCTCTATGCTTTGTTGATTGTTTTCTTCAATTTGATACACTTTTGTTTCTTTGCTGCAATTTCCATCAAGAACGGTTGCTGTTCTTGGTTGTTCAAAGGAAGGGGATGATGACATCATCCTAGATGCTTATCCAAAGAAAAGTACCAAGCCAAACTATTTTGATAGCTATTCCAAATCATTTTAATTTGATTGGCTATGCGGTTTCAGCAAACTGTTTAAAGGCAAACGGTTTGAAACCGTTTGGAAGCAAACGGTTTCAAGACCATTTGAGATGGGTGACCAAGCGTTTACCGTTTGGTAATTTTGTTCCTAATTATGTAGGCTAATGACCCGCCACATTTGAGGGGTTAACTCCAAAGGAATCGTAGGTTGAAGGCCAATCACTTAGGCAAATCGAATTGAATTAAATGTTGATTTTCAACCTGATTAACTTGACCTGTTTGGGAAAACGGTTTCAAGACCGTTTGATATGGTTGACCAAGCATTGACCGTTTGGGAATTTTGTTCCTAATTATGTAGGACAATGACCCACCAAATTTGAGGGGTTAACTCTAAAGGAATCGTAGGTTTAAGGCCAATCAATTAGGCAAATCGAATTGAATTAAATGCTGATATTCAACCTGATTAACTTGACCTGTTTGGGAAAATGGTTTCAAGACCATTTGAGTGAGTTGACCAAGCATTGACCGTTTGGGATTCCTATTCATAATTATGTTGGTTGATGACACTTCAAATTTGAGGGATTAACTCCCAAGGAATCGTGAGTTGAAGGCTAATCAATTAGGGAAACCTAATTGGATTAAGTGCTGATTATCAATCTGATTTAATTGAACTTTTTGGGAAAACGGTCTCAAGACCGTTTGAGTGCGTTGACCAAGGGTTGACCGTTTGGGATTACTGTTCCTAATGATGTGTTCTAATGACTCACCAAATTTGAGGGATTAACTCCCAAGGAATCGTGAGTTGAAGGCTATTCAATTGGGAAAACCCTAATTGAAAACAATGCTGAAATTCCAATGAGTTAATTGGAGATTTTGGGTTGATTAGCCCAAACGGTTTCAAGACCGTTTGGGAATCACCCAAACGGTCTCAAGACCGTTTGGGGGTCACCCCAAGACCGTTTGGAGGTCTGGGGTCAAGTATAGTTGACTAATTGAAGGTCTAAAGGTACCAAATAATATTGCAATTAAGTGCTAATTTGTTGATCAACTCGTTGACCAAACCTTGATGATTTTTCACTAGAATCCAAGGTTTGGATGAGACAAACGGTCTCAAGACCATTTGGGACTCATCCAAACGGTCTCAAGACCGTTTGGGGGTCACCCAAGACCGTTTGGAGGTCTAGGGTTGAGTATGGTTAAGCAATTGAAGATCCAATGTCACTAAGTTGAAGTGTAATCAATTGCTGATTTGGTGATCAATCCAATGATCCAAACCTTAATTGGTTGACTTGGATATTGATTATATGATGGACAAACGGTCTCAAGACCGTTTGGTGGTCATCCAAACGACCTCAAGACCGTTTGGGGTCAGGTCATGTTCAATTTGAATGATGGTTCAATAGTTTCAATGTAACCAATCTTGTATTGGTTAGTGTTGATGAATCATCGATTCCAAACCCTAATTCAAATGAACCAAACCCTAATTGATGACCAATTGAGGGTCAATTTAGGGTCAAATCATTTGAAGGTTGACCTATTAAACTCAATTGAAGTATGAGGATAGGTCCAATTGATGATTGATTCCATGAATTCAATGATTGAAGGAATCAACATTGGAAACCCTGATTCAATTGGATACTTATGTAATGGAGGTCCAATGTGATTGAATCTCTTGAGAATCAAGATGGTGAATGATCCATTGATCCAATGCTGATTAGTAATGATAGTCAATGAAGGTACAAAGGTTGAAACCCTATTAGTATCTAAGTGGTTAGTGCCAATTAAGGGATGAACCCTAATTGCTTATAGGATCAATGACTTGATATACTATGTTAATCATAGTTGTATGAACTCGATTGAAGGGTTGATATGACCTAATCAAGTTGAGATGATGATAGCATGAATTCCTATAAGAATATGATTCATGTGGTGTTTAAGGGTATGATCCTTAAGTAGAGAGATCATGAAACCCTAATCATGAACATAAACCCTAATTATGGGCAATGTGATATGAAACCCTAATGAAGGGTGATGCTATATGCAATCCCTATTCTAAAGAAGGGAGATGGTATGTGAAACCCTAATCCCTAATGAGAGAATAGAATTCATACTTGAATATGATTCATGAGGTGAACTCCCTTTGCACGACCATGCAAGGTAGCACGGCCGTGGTAGCTTCCCCTCGCACGGCCGTTCTTGGTTGCACGGCCGTGGTGCTCTATGCTTG
The DNA here is from genome assembly GCA_963693085.1 of Alisma plantago-aquatica. Taxonomy (NCBI): domain Eukaryota; kingdom Viridiplantae; phylum Streptophyta; class Magnoliopsida; order Alismatales; family Alismataceae; genus Alisma; species Alisma plantago-aquatica. The sequence goes on along the minus strand of OY856409.1, from coordinate 995,602,229 downwards.
ATTTAGAGGTGATTTGAAAGTGACCTCATATGATCGTATACCTTGATATGATTATAAGTCCAATATAATTGGATGAAGGATACATAAGATATGTGATGAGAAACCCTAGTTGAGGGTGTATCATTGTGATTTTTTATAAGCAACTTTATAATAAAGTCATGCCTTAAACTAAGATAAGTCCATATCATGTGAGATAGTTGTACAATTCTAATGTGTGGCCTTTGCATTATATGCTAAAGGTAAGAGATTAGTGATGGAATGTATTAAGAGGGAAATACCTTAATACAAGATAAGATGGATAACTCAACAGAGTTTGAAATGATGAGAAAGTGATACATCAAGATATGATAGTTATCACATTCAGCATTTCAGGGTTTATATGCCTTGATGTACTTCAAATACAATATAATTGGGTAAGAAACATATGAAGTGTGTTATGCAACTATTACAATGAAATGTAATGAGTTGTTACACCTTGATGAGTGTTAATTAATGTACCTTGAGAATGGGGTTAAGCCCAAATGATGTGTATGATATAATCATACCATGATAAGGATGAGAAATGAACTCATACCTTGAATCGATGATCATTAATGCTATATGATGAAAGTAATGTTCTAGAATAATCAAATATGATATCCTTGAATGCCCAGAGGTATGGAATAATGTATTAAGGGTTGGACAGATAATGAGATCATGAACTCTTTATTAATGAGAAATGGGGAACCCTAACCCTAATTTCGGTAAAGGGAATGAAAAGCCCTATTTGATAGTAAACCCTAGTTCCTGGTAGAGGAATAATGGTGTTACTATCACATCACATGATGTGATGAATATCTTGTATGACTGTTATCATGCCTAATAACCATACAAATATTATGAGATGATGTATATAGCTAGTGTGAGCTGTGACATTTATATAATAAATGTTGATTGGCATTATGTGCCTTAATGTTGTTGTTGCTTAGTAAAAGAAGCAATATGCATGGACTTTTATGAGTCACATGAGTAAGTTGTTACCTAGTGAGAGGTGACAAGATATTTCATGGCCTTGTGAGCCAGGTGTGATGCTTGTATAACAAGTATCATGAATGCCTTGGTCAGATGACCTGAAGGTGATAGTTACCTGAAAAAGGTATAATAATGCTCAATGATGAGTTAAGGGTTTGAATACCCAGAACCATATGATTATGGTGATGAGAAAGTGAAGGGATGATAATTCCCTGTATTGAAATGAGGGACTGAGTTCCCAGGGTCTTTGAAAGACTGATAAATATCTGATAAAAGTAGTACATGTCTCTTTATAGCATTGTTGTAATAAGTTATGTTTGAGAACTTGGCTGATGCTAAAAGAATATGAGAATGTACTTAATAAATCAAGTGAAATCTATTCATGTAGTGCTCTGACCATAGACCCATCATCGTCAGGAATAGGTGATGGTGAAACGGGTGCCCGCGGCAAACCCCAGAGCACATATTTTGAATATGTGGGGGTAAATGGGCGAAAATATCCTTACGTCCTCTTGAAGAGATTGTTGGAAGGTAAACAAGAAACCTCTCAATCCTTCATGAATATGTCGGGATGGATGTATCATGAATCTACCAATGATACTTAATGTCAGATCGAGGAGATAAACAAGAAATCTCTCGATTGGCGATGAGAGTGCAGTTGACGTTGTAACTCTGTAGCAAAGATGCCAGAATACCATGGCTAGCTAGTTAGCAGAGACACGAGATGTCCTGCATGTGGTCTCGTGCTGACCGAGACAGATGAGGTCATAAGAATCCGGCTCTTTTGATGACCTATGTATGGTACCGAGGCGATTTTGTAATGGTCGGTTGGAGTATGAGCGGTATATCTCATCTCCTCAGAGCATAAGTGTGATTGTAAAATGTAATCAGCCGTATAGCATGTTTGCTTAAGGATTGAATACGGAGATTTCGTTGGCTGATGTTGCATTTCTTTGTGCATTCCTTAGTAGATAAATGTTAATTATGTTGTTTTATATTCTCTACAAAGTAGACAGATGAATTACTTATCTACCATGGGTAGATGCAATGACCTCCTTGAGAATGGAGATTATATTATTCTGTTCTATGATTAATAATTCTGCCTGATAATGTAAAAGTAACCCCTACTCAGTTTTAATTTGATAAACTGTAATAACAATGTTTTTGGCGGAGTGTTATATCTCTCGTTGGGGCAATTTTCAATTGTCTCACCCCCGTGGGAAACATTTTTAGGTATGCATGGAAGGCAGAGCAGAAACCCTAGAACAGGGAAAGAGCAGCAGCAACAGCAGGGACAGCAATAAAATCTCAGGTGGAAATATTCTCTGTCTAGTCATATAGATAGTATTCTTATGTGTCGTCTCTGTACTCTCAGGTCCTCAGAGTTTTAAATGTATTAATATGAGTTTTGGCTTAGTGCCTCGAAGTTTTTATACTGCCTGTGTATATTTGTTAACAGGGCAGTCAATGTTGTAATCCTTGAAAAGGAATGGTATAGGTTGTGTACTTGTGAACCATGATGAATTTGGAATACTTTGGTTCATGGTTAAAGAGTTTTCCTGTGAATGGATCTCTTTGCAAAAAGTTTTAAATTTTCAGTGATTTTCAGTAATCCGCTGCAAATAATTTGCTTCCGCATTAGTTAATCCTATTGTCACGAGACGGTCGTTTCAGACACTGAGTCGGTTGTCCTTGTGTAGGACTCTATGGTGTTGTTCACATGGAAGAATGGTGGGAAGTGTATGCCCTACCTTGTGCATGTTTGGTTTGTGGTTGGACAACTGATGCATAAGAAGTGAACCTAGGGTTCCTAGACATAAGAGGGAAAGTAGCAGTACCTGGTGCGCCTGATGCTCACGAAGATGCTTGAGTTCTTACAAATTGGAGCATGGAACCCCTCATGTTTAGAGGAAAAGGAAACCCCTTGGACTAAGGTATATGTTTGATGAACCCCTCACACATAGGTTGGTGACATATGCATGTATGATATTGGTCCAATGTTGAGGAATAAGGAACAAGTATGACATACCAAGGAACTTAGAGTGGCTAGTAGGTTGTCTTCTTACCAGCTACATGCCTGCGTAGCATGATAGGGCTAAACATGCACATGATGGTGTAAACCCTAGACATAAGGACGTTTGTGACCTTTGTTGCTATCAAGAGATAGTTCTCTCCCATCCTGGGGAGGGACCTTTCTGTAAGGTGAGTATCGACTGGTGTTTAGGTTTGAAGAAGTCTCTCATAAGAGCTTGATGAGCTAAGTAGAGAGTACATCATATGAACATGGATCTATAGACCCATGTGTGACCACCTCTAAGGGGCATGCAGATATGTTGCCATGGAGGTAACCTATATGGGGTCAGACCAAGATAGATAGGTCGCCGTGATCCCCATGAAGGGATGTAAGTTTGACCATGAGTGCCTAGAGAGAAGATGTAGATTCAAGTAAGGATTCAAGTTTGAGATGTACCATGATAGAATCCTAAGTCGATACTCAAGTCAGGTAGGGATAAGACTGATGGGAATAAGAGTTGTCTGTTCCCTAGATGCACAGGACCATAGGGTCAGGAGGTAACAACTACCTTTTCCCGAGGCTCATGATTTATGAGGTTGGTCACCTTCATGAGTTTGTGGGGCCTAAGGGGTAAAAGTGAGAGGCACTCCCTAGAAGCATAAGGGTCAGATCACCCCAAAAGTTTCGACACCCTAGAGACCTTGAGGTAACGACTAAGGATTGTACATAAAAGAGAGATGTTTAAGACCCAAGAGTGTTTGGGAATAGTTTCCATGGAAGTAAACCTGAAATCGAGATGTTCATGATGTGGAGTCATGTGATGCATATTTCAACTTAGATTGGAAAGTGTACTGGCGAGGTGGGATGCACCATCTCTATTCTTGGAACGGGACGAACTCTGTATTTGGACTGCAGCCAAATTCTTATTTCCTCTCGTTATGGGGGTAAGAGATAGGGCAATATGCATGGCATACACTAAGGATAAAGATGTTGAGAGTTGAAACTTTGCTATGATGCTTGAGGATAGAGGAAGTATCATACCTTTTTGGAGAGTACATAGTAGGTATGGTTTACAATACGAGGAGAACTAAGGTAGTTATCATATGAGGACGTTCTTGTCAAGAGTAGTATGGAATTTATGAGTTATATAAGTTTGAGTTTGATAACCAAGATGATGGGCCTGAAGTTTCTTGCCTCAATTAGACCTAAATTCGAGATGAGGATGATAAGTAGAGTATATGAAGGTTTATGCCTTCACCGTTACCTAACACATAAGGATGTAAGGTGGTAATGGATGCTCTTAGTTGAGGCACAATTAAAGTGTACAACTATCGTGTGTAGCCAGTAGAGGGGCTGGAAGAGGTTGTTAGGTGAACCCTAAGTGGTTAGAAGATGAGACCTGCATGGCTAACACCCAGATACAACCAAACCCATTGGTCAAGTAGTGGTTGCTTAGTTAGACACCCTAGAGCTTGATGAGATAAAAGGATGGCTGTAAGAACCTCAGATACACCTCTCTGGAAAAGAAGGTGATGGAACCCGCGACTAGAGTATTTCAGGGTTTATGAGGAGTCAACCCTGATGAATTATGACATGTAAGAGCTCGTAATGTTATGTACACCCTGTTTCGTGGTACTACTAAGATGATTAAATTTTGTAGTAGTGCTTTGAATACCTGAGATAAAGAAGTAGATAGAGTTGCATGTGGCTTGTCGCCATGCATGCTAGTGGGTGAAGGTCGAACACCAGTAACCCAACAAGTTGCTATAGAGAATGAAGAGTCCCTGAGAGGGAATGGGAGTGGATCACCATAGAAGTTGTGGTGAGTCTCCCCTGGACCAAGAGAGGTCATGATGCAATATGGGTTATGGTAGAACGCCTTACCAAGTTGACCTAATCCCTTGCCTAAGAAAGAGAGAACTTTCAGTGTGACAGATGTGGTTGAACTATATATGAGAGAGAGATAGTTCATTTACACTATGACCTGAGTTCAATATCATGAGTATGACCTCAAGTTCACTTCCATGTTGTGGAAGTAGGTACAAGGAGAACTTGATGCTAGATTGAAGTTGAGTACAACATATCACCCCTGACAGATAGACAATCAAGAGAGTATGATCTAGACTAGAGGGTTTGATGAGAGCATGTGTGCTCATTTAGGGTGATACATGTGAGCAGTATCCGCCCTAAGAGAGTTTTCTTATGATGATAGCCACCATAGCCAATATTGTGATGTAAGAAGCTCTGTAAGGGAGGCTGTGCCGATCACCGCTTCATTCAGATGATGTCGGTGAAAGGACCTTGTGAAGGTCAGAGAGACCATAGTGTGTGCAGATGAAGTCGCTTTGATCGTGCGATGGCTGAGAAAGCCCATGGGCGACATGAGTCGTGAGCTGATGCAAAGTAGACTGACATGCAGTTCAATGTGGGAGAATATGTGTTATGAAAACCCGACCCCTTTGAGCTATAGCTGAGAAAGATGAGTCCCCGATACATGAGTCCATTTGAAATGGATTGGTGGAGATGCTTATGTTTAGCCTTATCCCTTAGGATAACATGATGTATGATGTGTGCCATGAGTCCGAACTAGAGCGCTATGTGATCTACCTGAACCATGTGCAAAGCCATGAACCTATTGAGCTTCTAGGGAGGTTGAAATATCTTGAGTCACCTACGAGGGTACAAGATACCAAGGTGAGAGAGAACTAAGATGTAAGAATATAAGATGGTAAAGGTTCTTTGGAAGAACCATGGAGAGGCTGAGGCCACATGGGAGCCAATGATGGACATGAAAAAGTTTTATCCTGAATTGTTTGTATGTTTGGTAGAATTTTGAGGGCAAAATTCCTACAAGAGGGGAAGGATGTTACAACCCCAATTTTTGGGTTCTTTTGGTTGGAAATGCAATTTCCCCCAATAAATGTATGATTATGTAATTTGTGTGATTTAGGTGCCTTGGACAGATTCCTTTGATAAATATCCTTGCTTGTTTGATTTCGTGGGCCTTATTGGCTATTGGGTCCAATAACAAGGAAAAGGAAATAAAAGGAAAAGAAATTCAATTAATATAGGGAATAACTAATATAAGGAGAAAAGAAGGATGTGGAAGACTCTAGAAGGCTAGGAATTATCCTTAAAGGAGGGATTTCGTATCTTCGGTATTTCTTGGGTTCCAAGGAGTCCAAGTTACAAAGATAATAGGAGAAGAAATCAAATATTGCTTTATTAAGAAGGAAATATGAGATAATGATGAAATTATAAGAAATATGTGGAAATTTGGATAATGGAATCATCATGGATGATATTTCGAGTCCACATGGTTTCCAATGGTAAAAGGAATCCAAATAAAGAAAATAAAAGATTAAGAGACAGAAAATATGAATAAAATATGACTTAATAAGTGATGACTTAGATATGAAAAAAAGTCTCTCATACTTTCATATTTGAGTCTCAAACTTGGCACATAAGTAGATTAAGTCATTATGGACTTTCCTATAAAATTTGGGATTAACTGGATGAGTGGTTTGGGAGATATGGATTTTACAAAAATCCCTAAAGTGTGGACAATATAGGAGGAAAGTATTAAATGTCACGATTTATCTTGGACTTGTTTTAATACGTGGCCTGCTAGCCATTGGATGATGATCCAATGGTAGCTGCTTTCCGAGTAAGATCGGGAATGAGGAATAGTAGGAGGAGATTTCTTGATCAATTTTCTTCCCATATAAGTGACGTGCGAATCTGGGAGTTGGACCATTAGATTCGGGAGAGGAATTCAAGTCTATCTATACCAAATTCCCTATAGTTTCGTGTGAATACAGGAGATCCCCTAAATTCCTTGTTTGAACTAGACATCCAAGTAGGTTTTAGGAACCTTGGATCATTGAGGGATATGCATATATAAGGCATGCCAATCTGGGATGTGAGGCCAAAATCGTACCCCTTCCTCTAGTTTTGTAGAGACACTCTTGCCCTTGCTGGTTGTGATGGGCATGGAGATCCCTTCCCCTGCAGCTGCCCTGTTTCGGCAGTGGAATAGGTGTAACGCCCGGGCCCACTGCCTAAGGCTCTAGTAGAGTTTCAGGAATGACGACTGGCCCCACAGACCACCACTAGCCTTAACTGTGCACTTTATCCACACTGACGCGCAAGCCAGGATCAACTTGCCGACTGGTCACTCATCCTAGTACTACTCCAAGCTGAGCACGCTTAACTATGGAGTTCTTTAGAGATGGGCTCCCTGAAAAGGAGGTGCACCTTGGTGATATGGGTAGTCCAATCATTCCTTTTAAGATCATTATCTGAGGCCTCAAATCCTGGGATGTTACAATCTCCCCCACTTAGACTCTTGACGTCCTCATCAAGGCTCAACTATATGACCTCATAATCTGACCCCATTTCAGTGCAGACTCACAATGGCCCATGGACACCCAGCTCCCATCCACGGCTACCAGTGCAAGGGCGGCTCCATCTCATCTCTACGGATAGCTCTTTCCAACTTGCCTGGACCGCATGGCTCAAGACTGGCATGCCACATGCCCATGTGGGCCCCACCTACTGGAGGGGTTATGGCTCTGATACCATTTGTAACGCCTGGGCCCACTGCCTAAGGCTCTAGTAGAGTTTTAGGAATGACGACTGGCCCCACAGACCACCACTAGCCTTAACTGCGCACTTTATCCACACTGACGCGCAAGCCAGGATCAACTTCCTGACTGGTCACCCATCCTAGTACTACTCCAAGCTGAGCACGCTTAACTATGGAGTTCTTTAGAGATGGGCTCCCTGAAAAGGAGGTGCACCTTGGTGATATGGGTAGTCCAATCATTCCTTTTAAGATCATTATCTGAGGCCTCAAATCCTGGGATGTTACAACAGGGGACTAGAGGACAGCGCAACTCGGTGGTGTGGTGTCATCCCGTCCCTATCGATGGTCGTAGCTGGGTCAGCAAGGTACGTGGGCAGTGGCTAGAGCTGTGAGGGAGAGTGGGCGGGCTCTGCTCACTACTTTCTGAGCGGCAGGCAACACATGCAAGCGCATAGTAACAGAGTGCGCGGAAGGCGTTGGGTCTTGCAGAGACGAAGGCAGAGACCAATCTAGGTAACCGTGTTAAAAGAAGACGGATCTAGAGCCAAGATCTGTGAGCTAGGGAGAGAATAGGCAGAAAGGAAAAGAGAAGGAAAAGGACACGTGGCGCCTCGCGATTGGTTTTGAGGTAAATATCTTAGAATAATTATAGAAATAGATTGGTAGCTCAGATTAAGAAAAAATATATATGCTTTTTGATCAGGAGAATGTGAAGAATTAAATAAAAATAGTCTTAGAGACTAAATCTGATCGTAATTCAAAAAGTGGCTAAAGTTGTCATCCTTAATGTGTTTATGACTAAGGTCAATCGTAATTTGATGATTAATGAATTAAGGGGATTAATATGGATGCTTTATGATAATATTAACCTGTTGTTAATAAGAAAGACGTTTTTATGTCTAAAGAGATGATCCATATGATTGATAGCTTAATTTATGGTTTTGATATGTTAATGAGCATTAATGGGCTTAAAAATCGTAATCTAGGTGTTAATGGGTTTTAATGAGATATAATTTGAGATCCTTTATATAAAACTAATGTTTGGTTAATCTCCAGCCTAGTAGATGATAAAAATGCTCTAATGTGAATATGTGAATAATTAGGGTTTTGCACCTAGATCTGTTGTTTAGGGTTTTGTGGACATAAAAGAGAAAAGTTGAAAATAGATCTAAAGGAACCCTAATGAAACTCTAATTCGAATTAGAAACCCTAGAAAGTGAATCCAAGTCAATAAAGTAGATTCTTGATAAGTATGTAGTGAATAGGTTATATATGCTTTTCAGGATTTTGTGCTTTGTGTGGTTGACTTGTTTGTATGGATTGGATTGCCTGATTGAATGGACTGTGCTTATTTACTATGAAATATGCAAATCATGTATGTGGTTACTTATGAATAATCACCTTTAGTTTCATGACATTTCCCAGATGTTTTTATCGAGTGATTACAACCTAAACTATTGGATGTTCAATTCTATAATCCTATAAAATCCCTATGAGTATCACAATTAATTATGTATGTGTATTCTCGAACCAACATGCCACCCTGATGTATGTTGCAAGACCAAGCCCCGAAGGGAAGGTTTGAGTTGATCAAGCCCTGGAGGGAAGACCATTGGGCACCCGAGAGGTGATCCCATGCACCAAGCTCAGGATGGAGAAGATGGCCTTATGTCCCTTGCAAGGACAAAACCCTAAGAGAGGGTAATCCAGGGTTTAGGGCAAAAGCGGTTGAGAAGTCACATTGAAAGCATAATTTGGATTGTTAATTAATTATTTGTGATTATTAGGTTGTTAGAAACTATTTGTGAAATTGTGATTGTCCCCCACATACCAGTATAGAAATATACTGACCGATATTTTATTTGTCGGTGTTTTAGGTACATTCTTGAAAAAGGACAAATGGTAAATTGAAATATTGTGAAGATACTATTAATCTGCTCAAGGAGGATTAGTTAGATAGACTTGTTTGGTGGATAGAAGTTTAAACCCGAATTTTCAAGGTATGTAAAAAGATTTATTCTTATTCCATCCTTTCAGTTTAGAAATAGTAGAATTTGATAATTATTTTTGATTAAATGTCAAACTATGGATCCTGAATTATTGGGATAGCATCTCTGACCTTTTAGTCTCCCTTGATTGGGGGTTACCGGGAGGCGGGGTTGTTACAATGCGTGAGTCTGTTCTCTAGTGTTGTGTCATGTACCAAAGCAGACTAGTTGTTTTACAGGACCATAGCTTTGACTATGAGTTGATGTCTATAGAACTATAGCTTGACTATAAGTTGTTGTTTAGTAGTTTGACTGTCATGTCACTGCAATGCAGACTCGAACTGATCGAGTTGTGCTGGTGATGATCATGTAGTCTGACTCTTCCATTGATCTTATATGGTAGTGATTTCGACATAGCATTGGTCAGTTGAATTTGAGTGGTACACCTCAAATCCTCAGGGCATAATAATAAAAAGAGATAATACAACCGAGTAGCATATTTTCTTATGGTCAAATATGAATCACGTTGGATGACCCCATGCCTTATTTCTTGTATTATATAGTTTATAACAGTTATACATGTTCTTCATATTCCTTATAAAATCTTAATATGTTCTACTACTCAGTTGTAACTGCTTAAATTGCTCAAATGGTGATTCCTTCTCTATTTAACTACTTCATTATATTATTGTGCTTATAATAGATGTTGGTGAAGAGTTATATCTCTCGTTGGGATGTTTGGTCTCGCCCAGTGGATTCCTTGTACTCTCAGGTCTTTGGGGGAGATTTTGTTTTAGATATCGACGCATAGGTTTTGGCTTTGTGCCATGAGTGTATAGAAAAGGCATGTACATATAAACATGTAATTTGTAACAGATATGGCTTGATAGCCTTTGAATAAGATATATAAGATCTTTTGGCATATATGGAATACAAATGGCCTGAGTTGAAGGCTTGTTATGATATACTTCCGCTTGAGATATTGCAGTGTAAATGGTTTTAATTTACCATGTTATGTGGTAAAATAGTTATTAATGATAATTCCACACTTTGTTTTGAGTAATATCACTTTGTGTGGCGAAAGGCATCATAAAATATACATGTAAAGCTCCCCCCTCTTACTATAGTTTCTATTCAAATATTGTTAAATGCACATCTCCCAACTCCTAAGGCCAAATTGAGCAAAATGGTATATCAAATTGATCCTCTCGATGAGGCTTACAACAGAACCAATTACAGACCCTAAATCTCCTAATAGTTATCATGATTTGTTAAAAATGCGAATTTGACTTTGTTTGACCATGATAAATGCTTGTATATATTACATATTGTATCATTGATGCATCTCTATCCTCCAAACTAGAAAAAAGCAATAATTTTTTAGAGTTTTGGGCATAATAGAAGCCCTAGTAACCTTTCTTGTTTTATGGTTGACACTAATGCACACATATGTTGTTTCTATTGCGCACTAACATTAAACCTTTCCTAGATTGCTAATGCTGCATCTAATATGAATTCTAGTCTCATATTAAGTTCGAAATCAGTATCTTTGTGCTATCATATAGTGCATACACCCACTCTTGCCTTCTTTTCACTATGGTTCAATCATATGACACCTAAATGCATGAATATGACCCTTTTTGGCGATGCATGTTTATAATGTGGAACCTTGAATTTGTAAGACATCAAACCCTCTTATATCCTTAAAATTAGTACCCTATAATGTTTGAAGTTGGTAATGTTCATGATCTCTCCATTTTATGTTATGACGTGACATGTGACTCTAAGTCCACTAGTGGTGACCTAGTGTGACACATAGGACTTGTTTGCCTTGCTTATGCCCTAATCTCAAAATGGGTCCTATTTTTATGCTCTTCCTTCTTAAATCAGAGTTGATTCTTCTATTCTTGATCGACTTACTGTGGATGTGCACCCAAGTCTTATGTTGAACCCTAATGGCATACGAACTACGTGGATGCTTGAATGTATGTGGGTATATTGATACAAAGGTTGGTTCATTGATTCCTATACTCTAGGGGGCATCCACCAATATTTGAATAAGCTTCTTGTGTCCTTATCTTGATGATGTAATCTGATATATTGTCTAATTTTGACAACTTGATGATGTAATCATGACCTTGGTTACTCTATTATGAGTCTTTTGACATTCTTGTGCATAAGTGACCTAAACCTTGAAATATTCATGCTTGCTTGTGCCTAGTGATCTGCTACATTCTGAGTTTTAGGAATCCTCCTCATCGATCAGCTAGCTTTGGGGAGGAACTCCCTCACGGGTATAGAACAGACATACAACATAGGCAGACATCACACAAGGGACAAAAAATGCTAAGGAGAGAAGGGAAGTCGAGGACGAACAAATTGAACCAGAAGACGCCCCACCTAAAGAAGGCAGTTCAACAAGTGGACCAAATGGTTCACTGATCTTGCTGGGATCGTGCCCCCTCACCAAAGGGATGCACGGTGTGATCTTAGCTTAGCCTAGCAGAAGATCCAATGATCACAGAAATCCAAGATAGGTAAATATCCCAGATTCTTTTCAGATCTTAGAAAAAGTCATTAAAAATAGATCCCTTGGCCAATAAATGCCCCAAAAATACCCTTAGATTTATAAAAATATGATCTTTATTACACAATCCATAGATCAAGCTTTTGAAGAAAGTAAATAGTTGTTTCTAATATAGATGGTAATGCTCCTTTTTAGGGTCTTTTTAATAAAATAATTAGCAAATGAGGTATATTAAATCTGATAAAATAATTAGCATGGGAGAAGGACGAGAACTGAGCAAGTTGTATAGGTTGTACCTATTGTAGATCCTAGCATACATGTTTAGACTAAGTATAAAATTGTCTTCCAATATGTAATCATAAATCATGTTGTAATAAGTCATGTAATATAAACATGTTGAATGTTGAGAATATTATGGTGGATGCACTATTATTGTATGGTCATGTATGCATATGGAGCTTCCACATCGCTCTCTGATATAATTGCTAACATTTTTGAATTTGTTCTCTTGGGCCTTCTAAATATTGAGACAAAAGAATCTGGAATGTTACAGTTGGTATCAGAACATGAAAAGTAGCTACACCTAGCAATTTCTCACCATGAAACATTAAAACTAAATTTCACCTTTCACTATAAACTGTATAAACTTAGTAAGTTATTTTATAGGAACTAAGTTTGACTTAGCCTCTAGGTTAGAACCTAGATGTTTGACACCTCGCTTTATACAAGTATGTGAAACCCTTTCCATATAAAGCTCATATGTATGTGGTAGCTACACTAGTCTACATCTTGTTCTCACAAATTTACTAGGTGACATGGCACTAGACTATCTACTGTGTGTGGGACACTTGATTTTGCTTATTTGGTTTTGTTTTCCAATCTACTCGAGCCTTGATAGTTTTCTCTGACGTCTACCTTCTCAGAGAAAAACTATATAATATTTTATTATATATGTAAATATGAACATGTGTCCCTCACACATAAGAGTAGGAGGTGTTCAAGCAACCTAAGTGAAAGGGAGTAACATCACTCTAGAAGAGAGAGTAGATCTAGATTAGATGTCTAGAGCCTTATCAGATATGTGAAAGTTCAAGTAGACGATTGATTTATATATGAAATAAGCATGTGTAATCTTATCTAAGTTTGACCTCTAATGGTATAAGTTTCCTTATTAAGATTTAAATTGTATATCAGTTGTATCAAAATTTGAAGATTCTAAGCTATGTCTTGATGATGAAAGTACATTCCTTTTCTTACTTAAGATGAGCTAAGTTAAGATAAAGTTGAAAATGCATGAGCCTCGAGCTCTTTTACAAAGGTCGACATCCAATATTAGGACAAGATATGTGGTGAACTCCAGAGAGAGAGTGTGACCCACAAGGAGAGGGTCATAGGACCTACCCTACAAATTATGAAAAATATGAGATATATGTGAAATGATGTGTCCTAAATTGGGTTACTCTTGAGTAGATGAGTTGAGTCCTTATGCATGATTCAATCTTATATGTGAGAGTTGCATAAAAAAACAACGGGTAGGTGACTCACAATGAGAAAGACAATCCTTTTGATTGAGTTAGGTCCTAGCTTGAGTGACATATGTTTGTGAATCTTATCATTAGTTGCTAGTGAGGTGATATATGAACTATGATTCTAAGATCAAAATGCCTTGTGCATAAGATGTTCATAAATATTGATACTAGAAACCTCACTTGAGATATATAGATTATTTATATATGAGGAGTCACTCATAGAATCTTGACCTATTCTATACTCTCTTCCTATACCATACATGTACTATCCATGTTTGAAATCATGATAACCTTAGTTGAGTATATTCTCTTTCCCTTCATATCATACATGAAATATGTAAGTTTGAAATCATGAGATCGGAATAAAGATATCTTTGGATAATTGATTAAATGATCACAATATATAGTGCCAAACATCAATCCTTCTAAATATAAGCTTCTAGTTGAGGATAACTCAATCAATAGGGTGAACCTCTAATATTTAAGTATGACAAGTAAACCTTTCTCTAATGATGAAATCATAGTCTGATGTTGATGATAGATCACATTAATAATGTTAAGTGTGATAGTTTTGGTAAACATGAAATCTTGAAATCACCTTGCATAGATTAGTGGGTTGAAATAAAAATGTTAAAAAATGCCTTCTAAACATAGAATATGGAAACATAACCCCTATTCTTAGGATACTCATGGAATATTGATATCAACTTACATTGGTGAGTAGATTGACTGGAGAAACCATGCCATAATTCCTTTTCAACTTCAAAGCTGTGAACAAACCTTTATCCTTAAGGAACTATGAGGATGTAAACCATAAAAATAAGAATGTCATGTTATGACTAAGACATTGAATGGTGCTTCAACATTTATAAGGTGGGGTGGGTACACCCTATATGCTTTATATCCTAAGATGCAAACTTAGGGTAAACTTAAAACCATGAAAGCCTTGACACTCAGAAATAGTGTCGGCATAGAGTCCTCATGAACCCCTTGATATTACCTTGAGTATAATATTACTTGAGTTTTGAGGATGAAATTCGAATAAGGTGGTGGGGTGAATGTCATAACCCCGATTTTAGTTTTTCGATACTTTATATAGTAATTTAGGACTATGAATGTTATCTAGATGACTAATACCAAATTGAGGATTTGGTTACTCAAATATGGACTCTATTCAACCAAAAAGTATAAAAAAAGATTCAATTGACGATTATGATACCATATTCATATTGTATGACTTACCAATAATGATAGATAATATGTTATTTTGAAGGAAATAAAGGTAGTAACTCATCTGTATATGTGGTCGAGAAATATTTTGGTGTTTTATGCACCTATTGAGTTGCTAAACCATGTTTGAGGTGTTTTGGACAATTGCATCGAATAATACAATTATTGGATTGAACCTTTCAAGGAGTTTATTAAAGTGGTCAGAAACACTGGTTTTAACCAAATCTTTGTCAATAGCTAATTTTGATTATTCTCAAGATATGTTTAACATTTGAAGTGTGATGGAGCTTCTTACTTACTATGAGATATGGGGTTGATGTTTGAGAAATGATTAATATTTAGTTACATATTTGAAGATGGTCGTATCTTGATTGTGGGTACTTTTAACATATCATACAACCACTTAATTTATTAGATTGATTGGTTCCTGTCTCCCCACTATCAGTTTGTCTAGAGATGGATTAATCGTTGTGCCAACAATATGAAACAATGATTAGATGTCAAGCTAATGACCCTTTGTTTGTCACCTACCTCCTATAGAATTGGGGAGGAGGAAATCAAGGTTGTGATTCACCTACTTGTGTACCCAGTCTAACACAAGCTCCACGTCATGCTAATAGGAGGACTAGATCCTATATTGTCAGAACTATGAAACAAAACCCCTGAGAGAGAGTTTGTTAGTGGATTGAATAAAGAGATCGGGACCTCTCTTCTCCATACTTCTCCGAAGGTTTCAACAGATGGTGGGTGTAGGTCAGGGAGAAGGTGAGAAGCTTTATGGCCTTATTTTGGGGGCTAGGTTTCTTTAACTGACACATTATAATCCTTGGCAGTAGCCTGGCCATGGCATGGAGGGAGGTAATGGTCTTCATCTTCCTCTGCCTTGCCGCAGATGCGGCCTGCACCCTTCTTTGAGGTATGGAAATTGAACTTCCCTCTTCTCGAAGCTAAGACTGCGAGGTTGTTCCAAGTCCGCCTGCGTGAGGGTATCCTCCCAAATCCAAGTATAGGCATAGATCCAGATCTGGTGTGGTTTCTCACCGTACTTGGCTCCACTTGTGGCAATGCCTTATAGGTGACGAATTTGCTAGTTCTCACCTTCCAGACCCAAATTAGAGGACAACATGTGGGTGGACGAGACGACCAAGCCAACTCCACGTGGTGAGGAAGCCCAACAGTTTCATGAATCCTCCTCACTGATCAACTAGCTTTACGGAAGTACTCCCTCGTGGGTATAGAATAGATGTATGATGTAGGCAGACGTCACGTGAGGGAGAGCAACTACTAAGGAGAGAAGGGAATTCGGGGTCCAGCAAATTGAACCGATAGATGCCCAGCCTAAAGAAGGCGGTTCAGCAAATGGACCACCCAGTTCACTGATCTTGCTGGGACGATGCCCCCTCAACAAAGGGCTACATGGCGTGATCTTGGCTCGTCCTAGTAGAAGATCCGACGACTACAGAAATCCCAGATAGGTAAATATCTCAGATTATTTGTAGATCTTAGAAAAGACATTAAAAATAGTTCCCTTGGCCAATAAATGCCCCAAAAATACCGTTCGACTCAGAAAAATATGATCTTTATTATGATCCCCTAGATCAGGCTTTTGAAGAAAGTAAATGTTGTTTCTAATATATATGGTAATGCTCCTTTTAGGGTTTGTTTAATGAAATAAGTAACAAATGAGGTATATTAAATCTGGAAAAAATATGGATCCCTAATATTATGTGAAAGATTAACATGGACTCTGATCTGGTTATAATTTCTAAATATTAGGTCTTTGCTCATTAATGCATAATTAGATGTTTTTAGCCTCATATTAATTCTAGAAAATAATTTAAGCATAAAAAATTATGAAAGTTCAACCAGATCTAAATAATGAACTCTAGATCAGTATAAAAATATTAGAAACCAAATTAAGGCCAGTTTGCCCCTAGGTTTGGCTAAACACTAAACTGGACCTAAGATAACAACAATATGATGTGAACATATTAATGATGGTTAATTTGTTATTAATCAGGTGATGACCAGTGATGTAGATGATCCAAGAAAATTAGGATTCTCTGAACTTGAGTACGTGGGTTTTATTTAAGTATATGACTATGGTTTTCTTGGTTGAAATCCTGATATGTATGCATGCCCTCTATCTTATTTGCAAATATTGGATGTAGTATTAATATAAATACTCAGTGATTTGTCACTTGAAACATAAATTATACATGGATGTTTTGTAGTTATTTAAGGTGTTCAATATCCCCCTTATGAGGGAATGGATTAATGTTGACTAGTACGCCTCCCTAGAGAACATGATGTACGAGGAGTTTTCCCAGAGTACTTGATACACGGGATAGGGCCCAACATGTATGTTTTCGTACTAGTCTACCTTGATAATACAACTCATCTAGAAAAATGAATAAAATTGGCACATTTCCCTTATTAAAGAACTGTTTTCTATGATCCTCCTCCTTTTTTTTGCAAATCTTTTCAAATTATGAAAACTATAAATATTTGTATCTTTCTACCCATATAAATAACTTTTGTTGATTTCTCTATTTCACATATTTTCTACGTTCAGAGATAGTGTGAGAGAAAAGACAAGAAGTGAGCAGTGATTACGTTGTACTTATATTATTTAGATCCTATTAGCATACATGTTCATAGATTTATAAAACTTTCTTAAATTATGTAAATGTAAGTTGTAATAATTCACATTGTAAATATACATGTTGAATGATGAGAATGTTTGGTGTATGCATTAGGGTTAAATGTTCATGTATATGTATGTATCTTCCACATCTCTCATTGATACAATTCCTAACATTTTCAGATTTGTCCTTTTAGGCCTTCTAAGTCTCGAGACGGCGGAATCCAATGACGTCACAACATAAAAAGTATGAAACATAAAGCTCAGTACATCACCATATGCACCTGATCCACTGCCATACACAAGGCTATCATCATTGTCACATTATCAAGCAATATCAATCCTTCATCATATCACTAGAGGGTATACCTCAATTATGGCCCTATTATTTAGGTCACAAGTGCATTCACATTATTCCTTGTAAGAACATTATCTCTCCATCCTCATTAAGGCCAATCATCACCACCATGCATGTGATACATAAGTTTGGCATAACCATGCATTTAGGAACCATACTATTCATATAATAGAAAATTAGGGTTACAACAGTTTAGGAGAGAGAGAAAGTACTTTATCATCATGTAATTACTCAATAAAGCTAAGAAACATCATTATGCACTTGAATTAGGGTTAGGTTTTAACATTGTGACTGATCTAGGGTTTCAAATAAACAATTAACATTAAACCCTAATTGTCATCATCTCCAACTTTCCTGGAAGCAATTAGGTCAACTATCATCAACATAAAGACAACAAGGCATGGTAATCTATATGGGCCAGAAACCTTAATCGACCACATAAGTCCATGGTTGTCATCGACCAAAGGGAAACCCGAGGTCACACATTTCAGCGGCCGAAGAGGAACCTCAACATCTCTTCGACGGAAGAGGAAGCAAGGTCTTAGCGATTGAAGACAACATCAACCCTAGAGAATAAAGGAAATTCAACATTCAATCAACCACAAGGTGGAACTTTGGCATCCGAAGATCATGAGAGAAAGCTTATCGATTGAAGAGACAATCAAGATACATAGAGCATCCTTAGACAACACCTCTTCGACCATGTAGGAGAATCATATTTAGCGACCATACCACATCAAAAACTTGGTAACCACTAGCATCAACATCTTGGTGACCAAAACATGTAGAAAAACTTGGTGACCTCATAAAGAGAGAGAAAAATCATCCACCATATGTTCAAATTGATTATCACCATCAAGAAATTGAAAACATCAAGGGTAGACCTTAAGGAGGAAAATAACATCAAACCCTAATTTTGACCATCACCATAAGATAGAAAACTGATCTATAGAATAAGAGAGGAAACCAAATGTTAAAGGAGCACATGGAAGAGGGCAAAACCCTAGGTTGTAAAGACAACGAAGAGAGGAGATATTCAACTCAACCTCAAGAACAATTATGGAGAACCATGAATTCAGCCAAGAAGAGAGAAGTTTCTCAAGAAACACCACCATGGAGACCAATGGTCTCATCCAAGAGAAAAAATAAAGGTCGGGCTTGCAAGAAAACAAAGATCAAGAGAGATAGATCACTTACCAAGATCAAGGAACACCACACGATCACTAAAGAAAGGGTTTCCTCAAACCCTAGATCCACATGCACGTGATCAGCCACTTGAGGTCCAAGGTCAAGATACACTTCACCAACAAGAACATAAGGGATGAGCTCAAAGGAGAATAAAGAAAGAAAGAGGATGAAAAATGGATCACTTGCATGCAAAGAGAGGGGTATATATATCCAAGGGTAGAGAGAGGTAAAGAGGATAAGTGTCATGCAACATGTACCACTTGTCCACCATATATCATCCATGCAAACACTACACCCATGCATGCATCAAAGGTCGTTAAAACCAAGAAAAGAAAATGACCTCACTTGGCTCAAAAAGCCATCGCTCGAAGGGATTCTCTGTGAGTAAAACATGTTCAAAATGCAACAATCCCAAAGACAATACCCTAGGTCCCTTAGCGACCAAAGAGAGGTGTCAATGGCTCTTCAAATGTAGAGAACACAAGGCACACACCAATCTCTTTGGATGTAGAGATCAAGGCCAAAAGAACAACTTGGTGGTCACTTAAAACAAAATTGAATGGTCAACGCACAAGCAATGTTAACCAACCACCTAGTGTATCCAAGCAGACCCTAGATATCAACACATAATGTCACCTCATCAAACCAAGGTACAATAAGGTGCCCAAGGGAACTACTCTCTCTTCAACATGTTTCCAGAACATGTGAGGCACAACATGAATGTGAGAAATTACTAGAAAAACCCTAAACATGGGTAAATTGTAATTAGGTTCATAACAAGCACATATAAGCATAACTAGCTCAAATAACATCCAAATTGGACCAAACTCAAAACACAAGCATGTCATGTGTTACTAAAGAATGTCGCATGATTAGATTAACATTTTAGCATCTTATTATGCTAAGAAAGAAATATTAGCCAAAAAGCTAGGTCAAGGGTCTTACAGTCATAGACTAGTTTCTCCTATCACTCCCTTACCATCTAGGCGAACTTGTAGAAAGAAGACGTCTTGGGGGATGGGGTGTATGACTAAGAGGTGATTAGTAAGGAGAATTTATATGGCACATGGATATTGGTATTACATTTGTGGTTGAATAACCCCAATAGAATCTTTATAAGTTGCAGATGGGAGGTTTTTCTTTTCATCCCAAGTGAACTCACTATTTTTAGAAAAATGTCTTTTAGGCTAGCATCACCTATATAATTTCTGAAGTCTTTCATACAAGTGAAATCTGGCTGGAAAGTTCCTCTATCAACGTAGA
This sequence comes from Alisma plantago-aquatica, assembly GCA_963693085.1. Classification (NCBI taxonomy): domain Eukaryota; kingdom Viridiplantae; phylum Streptophyta; class Magnoliopsida; order Alismatales; family Alismataceae; genus Alisma; species Alisma plantago-aquatica. Next base: position 995,581,889 of record OY856409.1, on the reverse strand, counting down.
CATTTCTAGCTATGATAAAATATCCTACAATGAGCCATAGTATATCATCTGGCATATATTTGATCAACAAGAGTCATAAACGAAGTTTTCTGGTTGTGTATGTACACATCATGTACACTTGGGTTACTAAGAATTGCTACCCCTTATTCTCCATAAGGTTTTAGGATAATGTGCCAAGGGAGGGAGTCAAATACATATAGAGCTTACTACTTGACCAGAATAATTCCAAATCACTTTACCAACATAATCTTAATTTGTAGTACACAATATAAACTCATTGTTTCCATCAGTTCCTATGCTTTTTCATCCTCTAACAAAATTTACATGATGGCACACAAAACAAGTTTATATTTCTTATATAGGTTCCCAACATATCATGTGGGCTTCCTGTTTGTGCACCATCAAAATACCAAAAACACTAATTCTACACGAGAAATCAAAGTAACATTGTGCTAGCAATGAACCATATTTTGATTGAACCTGTCTTACTTAGAGACTCCTCTTTTGTTCTAGATATATTTATCCCGTCTCTTATCAAACTGAACCCTAGAATAAAACTGTCTACTCTTAATATCATCATTCACCACCTGACATGAACTTAGATCTACCTTATCTTACATATGTCATCCTATGTGAATTAAAATGTGCTCTTTAATAATTTGTAAGGGATATTGTATATCATCTATTATATATATTGGAGTAACTATCCTTGTGTAGGTTATATGAACAAGTCTCACAAATTGAGAAGATATATCTCTCTTTCAAAAACATATTTACCATGAAACCACATGCAATGGGTGGGTGGATTATATTTTGATCTGGAAAATGAGGTATGCCACCCTTATCCCTCTAGTTTATAATCAAACTATCAAATGTTTCAACCTCCTTTGCTTAGGGAATTAGGTGGATGTTAGGGTTATTTTGATAAATGATCCAAAATGTTAATATTTAGCTCCTTAACATTCATCATAACTATGGGAGAATCTACACATCTACATATCAACAACTATAAATAGATTAGCAGATATTTGAAAGTGGAATTTATTATGGATGGGATGTCTTTAGAAAATGTCTCTACTTGGATCAGAAGTCTTGTGGCACCAATTGACGCCTTTCTTCAACTATAGATGGCTTTTATAAAACATTTGATATATATATCCTCCGACAAACACTCAATCAATAAGGACAAAGGGTATGTTGTCAATGCATAGCCTAGTAATAGATTTCAATTTTCTGGAACTTGAAACATATCTAACTAAAATGAAATTGTAAGTGTTGTACATTTATTGTCTGAAAACATTAGTTTCCTCTTCATATGTGATGAAAGCCAAATGTTTTCGTATAAGTTAATACTAAATGAGTGAACATTATGGATTCTCTATTGCAACAATTGTGTAGCGTCCCTGGTTGAATGATAAAATTATCTTCAGAAGACAAATGGTAAGATGTGGTAGTTTATTACATAATCATTATTTTAATAATCAAAATATGAAACTCCAATATTTTTAAATATATTTAAAGTATCATATCCCAAAAAGATGAAAGCTACATCATTTTAAAAAAATTGCAATGTATAATTTATGTGAGATATTATGTAGGTTTGTTTTTTGATGCGTTATATAATCTCTCAAGAAGGGTCTATGTGCTAAAGAATCCCATGATCCACACACTATCATTCCATGAAGTCGAGTGAGCCACGCCAAAAAAACCCCGTCCGTTCGTAACTAACATCTTCCAACATATCATACATGCATATTTTCAACAAAATATATGTAACAAGTTCAAATCATAGAAGAAGATTAAAAGGAACACCATGTTCAAATGTCAAAAAATCTATACATTTTTCATCATATGCAACCCAAGACACAAAATGTATACATAAAAGATAATATTGTTCATTACTTACAACAAAAAATCGCATTCAAGGTATATAACAAAAATTGAATTGTGAACATAACATCATTTAAAGCACCATGCTTGATACTTAAGCATACATGTATAACTCTAAGACACCACCACCAAAAAGATCCGCACCTTCAGCTCAAAGTTGTCTCAGGGAAGTGGTGTACATGTAATACATCTGCTCGGTAGCAAACCCCTAGAAAAGGTATTGAGAATCTAAAAATATAATTAATCATTAGATTGTTACAAAAGTTTCAACGATATCTAAAGCATTTGTAATAGAATCAAAGAAATCCAAATCTACACTATACATCAAATTATGCAGTTCTATAACAAGGGTAACATATGAAAGGCATGTTAGAGCATAAATGAAAGTATCTGAAGAACTAAGTAAAGTTGATATATAATAAAGGATACCCTCCTTGATTATTTTTTTGTTAATACATAGATAACATTAAATGTACTATTTTACTAGCTAATGGCTACAAAATCTCTTAACCTAATGTATATGATCTTAGTAATATTAAGTCACACTAAGATCTTTCCACACCTCAGACGTTATGAGTATAAAAGAACGAGTTTATCGACCAGTGACTTACATAAAATGACATGTTCCACTTTGGGTAGTCACTTTATAATGCCTCCATGTAGCAGATCATAATCAAATATTTCTAGTCACACTGGTAAAACTTCCATATAAATAATAGGAGCAGTGACCTCGACTGCACTCAAACATGAAAATAATTTTAGGAAACCAATGGGACCATATGTCATATGTATCCTTGGTAGTGGTTGTATACTAAAAAAAAAATATATATATATATATATATATATATATATATATATATATATTTTAATTAAGCCAGGGGTCAATCTATTCATCTCACACCCCTCATGTGAGCAAACCATCGAAAAGAAAGGAATACATCTTCTGCTTATAAAACGCAGATATCACCCCTCCTATACAGCAGACCCCCATCCTACCCTTCATTGTTCATCATAAACACGTAAGGCATGCGTCTCTTCTCCATGACGATCATCCCGCGGATCTTCCTAGGAATCCGAATGATATCAGTCGATATAAAAAGGTCCTCCATCCTGCATCCCCATTTCCCAATCTCCCTCGGAATAGAGTTAAGGATTTTGTGCACAGTAGACCCCATAACACAAGCATGAGCCATCTCCGCTCTGAGTTCCCTAGCAAAGGGCCTCACCCTCCAGGGTGCAGAAACATCTTTCCACAGAAAATTGTATATATCAGCATCATCAATCTCAACTGATGATATTTGCAGCCTCTGATCTCTTGCAAGCTTGAGTCCTATCGTCATCGCTTGGAAATATGCCATAATGTAGTCATTTGATCTGAGCCACGCCCGAAAAATTAGGCAAACATTCGCATTGTGGTTACGAACAATACCAGCCCCCCATCTCCTGTAAGATCCATCCCTGTATTTGCTTTTACCTATCGAAACATTCATCTTCAAGTTATATAGTTCAGGAGGTATCCATCTAAGCAGCCTGATCTCCCTCATCTTCAGATTTGGATCATCAATATGTTCTTGCCTCAAAAGATTGTATCTCGACGTATCATGCCCAAGTCTGAAAGACTTTTTCTTCATCCAACTGTTAATAATAGTAATAATCTGCTTCCACTCAAAGACGATGTCCCGGTGTCTGCCATCATAGCGGGCTGTACATCGGATTCTCCAAATGGCCATCGGGATGAGGGCAGCGATTCTCCCCGTCATCCAAATTGGAAAGATATCAGAGACGCTCATCTCGCATAACTCCAAGAGGGATGGAAAGTTAAGCGGTGACTCCAATCCTGTGACAAAAGTGAACTTCGACCAGAAGTATCTGGCTACCTGTCCCCGGAAAATCAAATGGAGAGTGTCCTCTTCATGCGGTTCCATGCAGCAGTTGCAGCGTGATGCCATGGGAATACCACACTTCGTCCTGATGTTATCATCCGTCGGAGCCGCACCTCTCGCCAACTTCCATATCAGCGCACCGGCCTTGGGGGCATCCATCTTCCAGAGGTAATGAAGGCCCGCCAGCCCCTCAGTTCGGGCGTTCCACAGGATCTTCTTAACCGACTTCAGGGTGAACTTGCCACTGGCCTCCGGTGTCCAAATCATCTTATCCTCTGCATCCGATATCAAAATATCTGCTTTCTCAATCAGATTCACCCCACTTTCATCAACAACCTACCGTAGGGCATCCCAATCCCAGCCACACCCCATAATCCAGAAATCTTTAACCATAAAAGGTAGTCTTTTGTCACTAGGTATCCTCGCATGATCAGCTAGTCTTTCATCACACCACCAAGCGTCCCAAAACGGAATGTCACCACGCCCAATCATCCATCTGCACTTCGGGAAGACTTTCGGGAACATCTCCCATACCCTTCTCCAATATGGGGATGGATTGCTGCTAATCTTAATCGTCGGGGGATAATTACCTGATCGTCCATTGGCAGTATTTGCATACTTATGTTTACAGAAAGATGCCCACAAAGAATCACCTACAAGGATTTCCCAACAAGCCTTAGCTATAAAGGCTTCATTGATTACCTTCAGTGGGACTAAACCCAAACCGCCATTTTCTACAGGTGTCGCAACCCTGTGCCACCCCACCCAGCTTCTTCTGTGATTGTTGTCTCTGTCCGCCCAAAGGAACTTCGTAAACTTGTTCTCAATGCGTTGGATGATACCAGCCGGTAGGCCTACTGCCGTAGCAGTATACAAGGAGATTGAAGATAACACATGGGCAATCAACATCCGCTGACCAGCAAAGGACAAAAGTCTGGTTTTCCACGAAGCCACTTTGGAGTTTATCTTCTTCAGCAACAAATCATAGTCCCCCATCTTATCTCTCCCTTTTGAGATTGGGATGCCAAGATACAAGAAAGAATCTACGGGCGCTGCGATCCCAAAAACCATGGCAATGCTGCAAGCAAGAGAATTATCATTTCCACCAACAATACACACCGACTTACTAGGATTAATCCGCTGCCCAGTAGCCTTCTCGTAGGAGAGGAAGGTCCTTCGAACCTCGTCAATGGATTTCCGGTCAGCATTCAAGAAGATAACCAGGTCATCCGCATACAGCAAGATAGAAGGAGCAAGGGCGTTTCCCCTGGTAATGAATCTGGAGATATTCTGGTTCATCGTCAAGCTAGCTATCTTCCTGCATAGCAGTTCTTCAAAAATGATAAAAAGGTAGGGCGATAACGCGTTCCCTTGTTTAAGACCTTTGGCAAACTGAAAGAAGCCAGCTGTCTCCTCCCCGATAGAAACAGTAGCCCAAGCATTCATGAAGAAGCTCATACAAAGCTCTACAAAATCCGGCAGGAAACCAAAAGCAAGAAGGACCTTACGCAGGACATCCCATTCAACTCGATCGTAGGCCCTTGACATGTCGAACTTGACCATAGTATTCGGCATGTCCTTCCCCTGATTTATGTCATGCATCATCTCCTTAGCTAAACGGATATGGTGAGTGATATCAGAGCCCTTCATGAAAGCAGCTTGCGGAGGGGATATCATCCGTGGAAGATAAAGGGATAGCCTATTGCTGAGAATCCTAGCCAGGATACGGAGGGCTATGTTCTCTATAGAAATCGGCCTGAAATCTGTAGCCAAAAGACGAGGATCATCATTCTTTGGGACGAGGAGAATTCTGCAGCAAAATAAGCCTCTATGACACTTCTGCCCCACAAAGAAAGATCGCGCCATATCCATAAAATCACCTCCTAAAATGTGCCATGCAGCTTTGTAAAAAGGGACGGTGAAACCATCAGGGCCCGGGGCGGCAGTGGAGTTCATCATGCTTAAAACCTTTAGAACCTCATCTTCTTGGGGGGGGGGGGGGCGCAACAAGGGAGCAACTATCATCCGCTGATATGCATATCGGGATCTCCTTCAGGAAGGAATCCAGATCCTCCGTATTAAGATCAACCTGTTCAGTATACATCTGTTGGAGGTACTCCGCCGCCTTGATCGCCATATCCGAAGGATCATCAACTATGGTACCATCTTGTAAAGCAAGGGAGTTCAAACTCCTACGCCGTCTCCTTGTTTTCACCACTGCATGGTAGAAAGGAGTGTTTCTCTCCCCATCTAGGAGCCATTTAATCTTAGCTTTCTCCTTCCACACCACTTCCTCAGCATCGAGCAACTGCTGTAACTCAGCCTCAGCCATCTTCAAGTTTTCTTCATTAGAATCAGTGGGGTTTTCATCATAGGCCTTCTGAGTGATGAAAACGATGTCCTCCAGGTCTTTTATTCTTTGTGGTAAATCCCCAAATTTTCTCTTGCTCCAGTCTTTTAAGGCCGATCTCGCCTTCTTAAGTTTGCTGCAGAAGATAAACGATGGATGTCTGACGATCGGCTCGCCCCACGCCTTATCAATAATCTGTAGGCACTCCTCATCTTGGAGCCAGGACGATGTAAAACAGAAATGGGCCTTTCTTTGTCGGTGGTCCTGAGCGCCAGGGATCGTGACTATGGGGCAATGATCTGATACCCTGGATCTAGTAAGATGGATGGATCTGGTTGTAGGCCTCTCCCCTATCCACGCTTCGTTTGCAAAAACCCTATCAAGCCTTTCCCATATCGTTGGAGTGAGCATCTGTTTATTCACCCAGGTGAAACGACTTCCTTCAAAAGGAATCTCTCTAAGAAGGGCATCCGCAATCATAGAGTTAAAGTCAAGCATATCCTGGAAAACGGGGGCATTTCCACCACGTTTCTCCAGGCCATCCCTTACAGTGTTGAAATCGCCTGCTATCAGCCATCGGGAGTCACCAATGATCGATGCTAGGCTAACCAAATCCTCCCACAACATTCTCCTCTCTATATTATTACAGCTTTCATAAACCGTCGTCACGAAAAAGAAAGGTCCATCATTTCTCCCGCTGCTCCCGAATCTGACAGTAATGTGCTGCGTATGAACCCTAAACACCGAGGGCCTCATACTCTGATCAGCAAAGAACCAAATCTTACCCTCAACATCGCCGTTGTCCACAACCCAGTCCAACCGAACAAGGTCCAAGAGCTCCGCAGCGTGCTCCGCATGGAGAAAAGGCTCAAAAAGGCAAATTACTCCAGGTTTAAAACGGCCACATATCCTGCTTAGAACTCTTCTTGTAGGGTTATTTGCCGCCCCCCTGATATTCCAGAAGATCGATGTAAAGTCCATAAACAACATAAAAACCGTTGGCAAAGCGCAAGTCGCTAAAAACAGTTACCGACTGTATCTCCACCCATCCTCCCAGCTGGAGGTCTCCATGTATTCTTCATCATCTATAGCCCATCTTCTTCTTGATCGGTCTCTTCTGTCAGATAAGCTATGCCTATGGTGCCTGTAGTCCTCCCTTGTCACTCTTCTGGAGCCCTCTCTAGATCGTCTTCTGCCTTCTCTTCTGTAGTCTCTGCCCTCAAGTTCTCTAAAGCTTATAAAGTCCTCCAGCCGAGTCTGCGATAGGAGCCTTCTATTCCCCTCTCCATCCACAATGACCCTTCTGGGAGATGTAGATGTTCTCGGGTAGTCCTGTCTCATCAGGGACGACTCCCTCGATCTCTGTCGATCAGGCGGAGACGGAGGTCTCGGGGGCAAGATCATCAAGGCACTGGAGGCGGTCTTCTCAGCAGGCACAACAAGGGCATCCCTCGGAATATTAAGCTCCTTCCCAACTTCTGTCAAATGAGTATCTCTTGATCCAATCGGACCTCTAGCCACCATCTTCAGTTGAACCGCTGTTCTTCTCATGCCAAAGGTGAGGGATACAAATTGAGGTATGTCTTCATTAAAGGCTTCCACCTGTATAAGGATACCGGACATGTCGTCAGCTTCTTTCTGCCAGTCCGATATGTGGACCAGATTGCCAAAGGACCTGGTAATGCTTGCAATCGATCTATCATCTCTGCATATAATAGGGATATCCGTCAACCAAAACCAGAAGGATTCCTTGCTGTTATGTCTCTCACCCCCCGCCATATGTCTCAACTCAAGTCTCCTGTTCCTGAACATAGGAATCCCCTTCTCCACGACTTCTCTTGCTTCCTCCATACAGGAGAAGAAAGCAATCGCCTTCCTATGAGCAAAACGGTAAAGATCTGCCGCACCCGGCCAGCAATGGCGAAGGAAGAGGACCAAATCACTCCATGGCATATCATAGGTCCATGATATTTCGATCGCTTTCTCCATGGCCTCCGTCTTCAGCCTCCTCGACTCATCGTCTGGCCCAAGGTCCACAGCAATCCTTTTTGGGACATGAGAGGGGGCACCCCTCGCCGGGTTTCCCAGAGTAAGAGGGGGGAACGCCGTCTTCGAGTGGATGTCCAGCGGCACCCAAGAAGTATTCGCTGGTCCCTTGAGAGAGCATCTCGCCGCCACATGGCCCGGTTTGCGGCACTTATAACAGATCTTCCTCCTGCTGCATTGGGCCTGCCAATGCCCCCTATCCATGCATCTAAAGCAGACATCATGGGGAATATTGTATAGAGGTTTCTACCTTTGCGGCCGATCAGAATCCCTGTACGTCATCGGACGATCATCCGCGTCCTCTTGCCGTGGTCTTGTATGGGAAGATGGCGACGTACTTTCAGGCGCCGGTCGATTCTCCGTGTCACATGCACCACTCGTCATCACCTCTTGCGTTCCCACCACCGGTGACTGTTGAGGACCCAGGGGTGCATCCGGCGGGGTAGCCGAACCATTCACTTCTCTCTCCGCCGAAGTCATCACCGTCTGGTCCGCACTCTCCGAGTCGCCCGGGTACATCAGAAGTCTAACGTCCTCGATGATATCTTCGCACCCAACGTGGCTTGTCGCCAGGTTTGCGCGTCTCTCCGCCACTATCCTCTGCGCACGCAACCCTTCCGGAATCCTCAGGGGTGCCCTTAGATGTCTCCGATCCGCGAACATCCCCAGGTACTAGGGTGGCCCCCGGAAGGCGGAGTGCCTATCCGGAGGAGGCGGCGGCGGCGCCGCCCTGGGCGGGTGCAACCTAGGATCGCCCCCCCGATCGCCTCAAAAGATGCGACTGTTCGGCTCCGTCACTCTATTTCAGCCCTTGTACTGTAAGTCAACTAGATGTTTGTCATATCAAATACTTCTCAAAATCCCCAAAACACTACAATGGAACATATTTCACTTCCCAAAATTACAAACACATGGGAAGTTCACAGTTCACACAACTACTCCTTGATTAGGGATGCACTCGTTATTTATTCTAGATACTCGTATTTCATTGGGAAAAAAATAAAATTTAAATTCTCTTACTACTAGTGAAATAGTTGATGAATTACAGACTGAAAAACCCTAACTTTATCCACAATGCATATTCATAGCTTAAGTTTCCATCATTTTTTGAATATAGATAATGCCACAAAAATAGCACCAAAAGAAAAATTTGGATTACAATAATTTCATCTCATAGAAGCAATAACTTTTTCTACAAAATTTTAATCAAATATTCTACCATTTGAGTTTATTATGCTAAATTTGCCAAAAGTATTGGTACAGAAAGATTAGGAATAACACTAAAAACAATCATATATTTAATTTATAAGGCCATAATAAGGTAATCATTTCATGTTTAACAAAATTTTACAATATGAAAGAAGAAAATTCATCCACTCCCAAATTTAAATAAAAACCAATATAAACTCACATCTTTAAATCATATACCATGCAAGTAATGAGGTTAGACTAATCTAAATAGAAACTATACTACTGATATCATGAAAAAGAACATTGTAACTCTCATTTTGATGGATAATGTGATGACTACATGAATGAAGGAACCATATCTCAAATATCCACCAAACAAGATCCAATAGTCGAAATATACAAGTATAAGCTCCTACGAGGCCAAAGAAAAAAAAGAAGATCTTTTGAGGGATAAGAACCTAATTTCCAGCATGGAAGAATAAGTAAGTTCACCCAACATGATGAATAGGAGGTAATATTGGAGAATATTTGAAGAAAGAAATAAACTTAGTTAGGTTACATATATTATAGGTTGGAATGGTAATTCCAAGCTTTGTACTTCAAACATCATAAAAAATGTCAACATGAAGCAAGTCTTCACCAATAAAAACCTCCTACATCTATGGAATGCTTCTTCATCCAAATAATGATATAAATTAGATACCCACCATGATTTCTCCATGTGAAATTTTTGATCTTCATTAGTTGGACCTAGATACAGATTTGTTGCATTATGCCTATTAGACTAGAATCTAATCGACAATACTTGACAGTCCTAGTTTATCAGATGATTTCAAAATAGACACCTCACACAGTTGTAGAGAGGTGCAGTTAGTATAACCGCACTCTACATTCATGTTTCTAGTTGTGGTTTCGATTGTACTAACTTTTTCCTTATTTTTCTTCTTCATTCTTATCATGATCACATGTTGATTAAAAGGATTTTGGTGTTTACAAGATCTTCATATTACGAGATCAAACTAGACCTAGTTTAAATCATGTAGTTTCCTACCAAATATGAAATGGATTATTAGTTTTTATGAGAGGTGTAAAAAATAAAAGAAGAAAATAAGGGTAGAAAGTAAGTCTCTAGAACCACTAGTTTAAGTAAGTGAGATAAAGTTTGATTTTCCAACTAGGAACTGGTTCCTTAAAAATGATGTGTCACAGAGTGTGCAATCATTAATAAAACCAAAGCAATACAAGCCAACACTCATAATAGTATGAATCAAAATTACTAATAGTTTAAAGTCATCTCCAAAAGGAACCAATGTCTATCAAACATTAATCTAGTTCAATTAAATGATGATTCTTAAATTGGTTTATGTTTGACAAAGTCAGCTAAAATAATCATAATATTACTTTTGCTGTTTAACAAATCAAGAGGAGAGAACTTTTTTGCAATGGAATCCAAATTACATATGATGAACTCATAAAAATAACTAAAGTCTCTTATTTATCTATCTCCAAAACAAATTGTAAGGCATCTCAACTATTTATTTCATCTAGATATCTCTAAAAATCAGATGAAAGTAAAGTAAGAACTACTCTAAATCGCATCTAAGAAAAATGTTTCTAAGAAAAAATAGAAGAAATGGCAAAATTATGCATTAACTTATTCTCATGCTCGTGTAATACATAGTCAAAGAATAAATATGATATCTTCTAAGATACTAGTTCTCTCAGAAACTTGTCAATATTTCCATCATAAGCAAGTCATAAAAGAGAAACAAATCTAAAAACTCATAATCATATCATGAGTTAATCATCACATGAGTTATAGAAGCCAAGAAGGCACCAAATACAATGAAATCTCCTCCATACGCATAGTAGATTCACAAACTAGCATTACCATCATGATCTTTATGGAAAGCATGGAGTAAATACAAAGAAACAAAAGGAGGAGGAATAAACGAGATACTACACTTGTACATAGAGTTTCTTTACAATGAAAACAAAAGTATAGGTCATCTCTACTAGAAGAAGAGGAATACACTTCTTCTTACTTTTAGCCTTGTGGGTCTCCATGGACTCCTTTCTTAAAGTTTTAAGTATATTAGGTGAAAGATGTATGCAAACAAATGACATCTTGAACTTTGTATTTTTGTAGAAACTTTATCAAAGACATCATGTCTAAGGCTAGACATGCCATGTCGCTCGACATTTATTAGGGATGGGAACAATAACTACCCAACATGACATGTCAAGGGGTTAACACTATGTTGATTTTTAATGCAAGTAGTTACTAACAAAACTCATGTCGTGTCATAGACCAAACACGATACATGCTTTCTGACTCGACCTGGCCTATCCTAACTGTGGTGAGTCACATTTTTTCTTGGTGTAGGCACGTCGTGTTGTCTACTTTTGATTTTGATTTAGGCCATTGTGATATAGTACACCATGCTCAAGAAGGCACAATTTATCCCTTGTTATCAACATTGGCTGGAAGCTCTAGGGGTAGACTAATTGCAACCTTGGAAAGGCACGTAGTGCCAAATCTTTTGAGGATGCCCCTAGCCATTGGATAGGGACATAGCGTTTCTGAGAGTTTACATGGTCTATATAATAGATGTTCATCTGGCTTCAATGTTTCAAAGACTATAAAGTTTGACCTTATGAGTGTAGGAGATCTAAAATATCATCTCATGAAACAAGAATTGAGATACATCTAGTTATCCTAGATGAAATCAAATAATATATTTACAAAAAATATGCATTTATAAGACTATTATGTATCCAAAATGTAGAAGTTGGAGCGATGAAGCTTGTATAAGAAGGCATATAACATAAAATGAGTGATTTTAATCCTACAACTCATCAACCTTTCTGATTATTGGCATATATACTAGTGAATATTTATTATTTATTATTTGACACTCATCAGTATTTGTATTGCATCTATCATAATAAAATGAGTGAATGATTGATAGAGGTTGTGGGTTGGCTTAAAAATGGTCTTATGTTACTTTTCCAAAAGTCACTTATCTTGTTTGATGTCAAACTAACAACATAGTGTTGTTGAACCACTGTACTATTGTGCTCAATATTTGTATAATATTTATATCTAGTTATTAGGCCTATGGAAAACATTCTTCATACATTATTTATCATCCAAAAGTCTCAATTTTGTGTCTACATTAAACATTAACACAATTATATGGTAAAAAAGTCATGTATAAAGTGTTAAATGAGTTTTAACTAGGTTTTCCATATTATATGATAGTGCATTAGCACGTAATATGTAACTGAATGAATATTTTAATGCAAAACCCATGTTTGATCGTTGATGTGTACATTGTTATGTATACTTATCAAATATTAACTTAAGAAGAGTCCTAACTAAACACTAGAACAAAGTCAATATGTTACAACACCAAACACGCAACTAACAACAATAAATTGTGACAAAAAGTTAGGGACAAAATTTCATGGACTTAATCCATGAAATTTCTATTCTTTTGCTCCTAAGTCGCATCTCTAACCACTAATTCTATGCCCACATGATCCCATAAATCCACAATCACTCCTTTTCCTATTTATTCTCCTCCCATATCATACTTTAGACTCCAATTTTCATTCCATTTTTCTTCCCTCCATGCCCTACATCCCCCTTTGTCATTTCAAGTTGTCCCCTTTTTCTAATTGTCACTCCTTTCCCAAAAAACAAATTCATTTCCATTTAGGCTTGTGTTGCCTCTAACTGCACACCTATTTCCAAAAATTGATCCTTTCAAACCTCTCCTCCTCTAACCTCCACAATTTTCTGAATCTTACTGCCACTGCCACTGCCACCTAAAAATGTTAGGGTATCATTTTGGTACGTAGATGATAACAAATTCATAATAAAAACTAATCGAAGTTCAAGAGACTCAAAAATCACAATGTGTTGTAGTGATCTTTGGTCCTCAAGTAAGAAGGTTGGGATCGTAAGATGTTCTAGATGCAACAAAAATTAGAGTTGTGAAAAAATTTACAAGAGTTAGGGTAGAGTGTAGTTAAAATGAAATGTGGAAGAAAGTTTTTAGGTTCTTACCAAACTTTCTAATTGTTTGATCATATTCCACATATAGATCAATCCCCTCTACTTCCATTTTTATTACTTTATACGAAAGTGCAGACCTCTCTACTTGCATTTCCTATTATGTTTTGTCATTTTCTATCAATAGAAGCTATTTGGCCAATATCTCCTCTTTTATAAACTATATTCTTTTTGGCTTTATGTATTGGCCATGTAATTTAGCTCATTTGTATGTACCAGAGACGCCACAATAAGAACAATAGTGTTTCCCCTTTAATGTTACTCTCCTATTCTAGTATTGAGTTTGTAGCATTATAAAGTATATTTTCTTTTTAGACATATAAATTGTTTATTCTAAAGGTTTGTAACATTCATGTACATTTATCATAAGTTACTCCATTGAGATGCTACTAAAATTATGTCAAACAATCAATTCCTTCCTTTGTAGTCCAAACAATAACACCTCTTTATCTAGTCAATTTCATTGTGAGAATTATGACATACTTTAGTATGGTTTCTCACATTTTCATATTTTTAATATAAATATGGTTTCATTTTGTATAAGGTCTCTTCAGTGAAAAATAAAATTGATAGTAGGATGGTAGAATGATACAATGTGATTGCCAAGGCACACCTGTAGTTCCATTGCAGTTTTCATCATTGTAGACAAGGCATTACCATGTTCATCATAGTGTCTCCAAGGGATTACCTAGATTCCCAAGTAAACAACTGTGGAGTTTACCATCCTATATAATGTTAACCAATGTTTTTATCATCATCCCATGCACACACACAAAATGTGCCTTCTCACCGACGTGTATATCCGTAGGTGCTCATATTAGCATACCCTCTAGTAGCATAGTTCTATCAATCTAACATAGGTCGTTTTTTTGACTTACCTTATTTTTTGAATATACATCTAGCTCCCGAGTTAATAGTTATATTTCTTTTCTAAGAGATTAACTTTCATAAGTGGTATGATATTTTTAGGTAAGAATTATATTTTTTTTCGACGCTATATAATATCTCCTATAATGATTTTCTAGATGTAAGAAATCTAACCCTAATCTTGCATGAATCGATAGTTCTAGCAATGCCTCCTCTACAATTAACTATTCTAGCCTATGCAATTTAATTGCTCTAACCTACTCAACAAGGTTTGTCACTCCTCAATGTCTATAGTATACTTGACCTGGTAGAATGAAATATTTTTAGCTTTTTGTGTAATTTATTTAAATTTAGACATAAGATTATACTCCACTTGTTATCTTCATCTGTAGGAATTTTGCTTAGTGAGAATTTTCTTCAAGTGAATCAAATGAATCTCTTCATACCAATTTAGTTTCATAAGTAGTCCAAACAATCTTTTTGGCATAGTAAAGCTTCATCAATTTCTTCATGGAAGCTTGAAATAGTTTATTATATACATGTGTAGATCTTTCTTTTAAGTGAAAAGAACGTTCAACCTCTTTGAAAAATGTTCTCTTCAACATGTGCAAATTTACAAACGTTCCTAGAAATAATCTACAAAATAAGAAATCAATAATTTAGTGAAGGGATATTAGTTATGAATTATGTCATTTTTATGGTCAACGTGTCATCTAGATGAAACTACCATGTGAATTAGAATAAGGAAATATGGTAGAGCCATTTATGGTTGTATTGGGATGTTTGAATGATAACTCTGTTGATCACGTGTATCTTCTTTTTTAAGGGAGGGGAATCTAGAGTGGGTTTGTGTTGCATATGTTAATAGAAAAAACATTTTAAAATATATTTTATTTTTCCTCTCATAGTTACCAATTTTTGGTGTAATATATTATATATTGATAGAGGCACATTATAAACTTAAATGGTAAGAAATTCTTTAAGGAGTTTATTTCATATCATTAGATAACTCCAATCATATTGAAACACACCATTTTCTTACCAATACTTTCAACTATTTAGAATAACTTGTGTTACTTCCAACACAAAGATACAATACTAGAACATACTTGTTTTACTTCCAATAGAAAAATACAATACTAGAACATACTTGTTTTTAAATTTTAAAAATATTTAGTTCAATATATGCTAGAGGCATTATAGGTATAATGGCTACTATATCATTGAAAAGTTTGGCAAGGTGTGTTCACGTTAAGAATTCTATTTATTTACTAGTAATGTATTTTTGTTACATGTCATGTTTTATTCCTAAAGAGATTATTTTAGGAAAGTATAAGAGCCTAATAAAAACTATATTTTCATGAAGTAATGTTGATAATACTTCACAAGTTAGAGTGACTACTGGTAATACAAGAGAAAGCCCCCAAAACAAAAGTAGTAGAAGTAATGTTAGGGGATATGTATAAAATAAACTCACGTTAATTCTAAAAGTTCTTTTCTTGTTTGGAACACAAATTAAACCATTTTATATGTCTTAACATGTATATGGATGCTATTCAAATGTGTGAATATCATATACAACTTTCTAGTTTTAAGAAACTTGACTCTCAGTCATGTTTTTTGAATGTAAAGACTAGAATTGCAAATTGAATGGAAAATGAAAGATCTTAAACTTATTATTGTTGTCTTGTGAAGAATGAAAAGTACCAATATTAAGTAACTTGTAACTTTTTTTAATTTTTATTTATATATTCTTTGTATCCACATGTTAATATCTAAGATATAATGGCTTTGATTCATATTTCTCTTGTATGGGACAGTAATACATGGTCTCGACCAATGACATGACAATATTTTTATATTTTTACTATTAAATTATTGTCCCTATTGGTTAGTAATAGGATTTGCCTTCCCACTATCAGTCACCAAGATTTATCCTAGAGTATCTTGGTTAAAGATTGTCCTCGGACGTCCTCTATTAGTCAAAGATCCAAATATATTTTTTAGAGATTCAACCTTTGACTTTATAGTTTTGTAGTAGTGACTCTACTAGTGGTAGCATAACATATTGATGAGTCCTACAAGATAAATGTTTGTCAGTATACCAAAGTTGTATTTTCCAACATCGACTAAGTATTCAGTTAATTATAATGGTGTAAACTATAATAAAATCATAAGAAGAAAATGGATTGTACATATCACATAATGGGATGCAATTTATCACAACCCTAGAATTGAACATATTGTTCCCAAGGATTTAAGTGTAGTATGAACCAATCGTACATACATCCATATTAGTTTTCTAAGGATACTATTATATAACTATACTAATGGCAAATTGGAAATTCTAGAAGTAGTGTTAGATTCCTATCATTATCTGATGCACCTCTCTATATAGAAGAACAAAGTCAGTGCATACACATTATAAGAATCTATAATTATTTGTTCAATATGGCCCCGATTGTGATGCAATCACCAACAATCAATAATCAAGCTTGACTGTTCTATATGCAAAAAATGTGTTTTTAACACTCATTAATTTAAACCTTAATAACTAGATAATACACTAGAATTTTGTTTGTATGATAACAAATTCTTTACTACAATGTCCTTCTTTGATTTCTTACATGGCCTTTTCTAATATTTATTTAGATCAGATATTGATGGCCACTCGAAGGTAAAAATCAATATCCTTGGATCATACACCTATTTACGTTGCCTAACGAGATGATCTTAAGCAAATGACATGATCCTAATGATCTCAAGTAGGGTGGAACATTCAAATGGTGGCTTGATCTTAGATTTTTTTTGAAAGTCTTACGAATTTATATCATGACTATTTTTAAATTTTGCATTGCGTCCTCTCTCCTAGAATGCTCCATGACAAGTATAGCAAAAAAATTGGCATTTTTGAGATTAGTATTGTTGCATTTGTACCTCAATAATTACTTTTGTCTCATTCTAAATCTTTTCTCTTTATATCTTCTCCTAGTAAATAAAAAATTGGATATGTTTACAATAGGTACCAGTGCTTTAAAACTCACAAGAATAACTAGCATGTTGAACTTTGATGTCTTCCAATGTTCACTCTTATCAACCTCATATGGGAAACCAAATTTAAAGGTAAGTGTGGCAAACAAGGTTTTCACAAAAAAACATTAATGTATAGGTTGCACATGCATTCCAACACTTGGTCACAGAATATGGTTTGAGGCCTATATTTCTTTAATGCATGCCACCTTTCCCTATAGGTATCCCTAGTGTCGTTGTATCTAACACCAAATTGGTTATCTACAATAATAAGTGTGTTAGTTACCAAAAATAATTGACACAGACGAAAGAGTCAAATAAACTAGGGATGATGCCTCTCCTAGTTTGTTAAAACCTTTCCATAGAGAACAAGCCACAAGAATGTTTCTTATTTCTTGAGTACCTACAACCTATAGATTGAAATCCAAGGTATTCTGGGGTCATTTAACGCATCCCTCTCTCGGGCGTTTGTTGTAGGTGGCTGAGGGCCGTGGGAAGAGGCAAATTTTTGCCATTGGAAATATATGCTCTGATTGGGGGATGACTTGAAAACCCATCTATATGCTCGAGTCCCTATCTGTGTAATTATGAATAGATTTTTCACTAGATATTCTTTCAAAACAAAAGAGGAAGCTGCTTTTCTTAATTAGGTGAAAAGTCATTTCATGAGTCTTTTTGCTTGTCTAATTTCACAAGTTTTCTCTTTTCCAGTGGACTCTCCAAACAGACTGATAAAGGAAATATGGGATCTATAAAATCACTACCACATTCCATCAAACTTGATTGTGATGTCTAAATTCCATCCTCAATGCCGATATTCTAATATATCAAAGTGGGATTGAAGATTGTGGGAACAACCATTTGAGAAAGAGTATGCACTAATATTTTATTTACACCTTCACCACAATACAAATCTAGCTTTATGACCAGTTAGAATATTAGTACCAAAAAATTGTGATTCTAGGATATCTGTGGTCTCAAACCCTAGTCCATGACACACTCCATATCGGTGAAACATGATGCATGTACATTTCTATCACAATTAACTTTCGATACATATCCTATAACGATGTCCATAGAAATCCTAGTGCATCATGCTATTAAATCTTGTAGTATAGTGCATTCATTCACTAGTGCACCTTGCATCTTAGTAATATTGACTTGCAGCAATGGTGACTATCTCAAATTTTATGAAAACATAAGGCCAAACCAATTAGAACTATACTGATAACTTTCAACTACATTATAATTGGATATCGTCTTATTAATTTCTACTATATTGAGTTTAAAGTTGATATGTATTTCATTAGTATTAGGAAATATATTATGTCCATAAACTAGCAATAAGAATTCTTGTGAATAAATCAATTTCTTATATGCTCAAAAATATTTTTATATTAAAATTATTACACATCTTATGACAACAGTCCATAATTGCAGATATACCTTAATAGAAGCACATACAAAAACTGGGCTGCCAATCCTTTCTGAATAGAAAACTTTAGAAAGCCTATTCATTTGGCAATACAATTCAAACAAGGAAAATTATTTAAAAATGAATATTTGAATCTATATACATCCATTCTAGATCTACATAGATTCAAGGTATATTTAGCCAATCCATACAATTATTATTTATAATAGCATCTAAACACCTTAGAAAGCCATTCATTTGACGATACAAATCATCCTAGGAAAGTTATTTTAAATGAATATTTGAATCAATATACATCCCATGTAGACCTTTGTTGATTCAAGGTAGATTAAAGAGACTCATCTTATGATTATTATCAATAATAGTCTTCAACTTCTATAGACTTACTCTATGGATAAGATGCCCAAAAGTTTTTCTTTAGTCCCATATGAATCGTTTTAATCAAAATTTCACAATTCAATTTTTAGTGTTTATAAAAGGAGTGTCTACAATATAGAAGGTTGAAGGTGTCAAAGTTTGGTTTCCTGAAACTGATAAGACAACATATTTAGAGAAAATAATTACTTTACAAATGTTTGACTTCGTTGTAGATAAGGATATCATATATTTCACCATTCAACAATTGTAGGTGATCATAAATTTGGAATCAAATAAATTTTTGAAAATATTAGAGACCACAAAAATTCCAATGAGAACGTTAGAGCTTTTCTGATAGAGGAACAAAGGAAACCTCATTTGAGGAAATGAGTAATAACTTTACAAGTGTAGGAAGATAGTAAATGAAGTGTTAGAGAGAGAGAGAGAGAGGTCAAAGAGAGTGGGCTAAATAGGGATAAAATGAGAAAGATAAAGAGACAGATCTTGAAAAAAATGCAGTCATGGTTGAGACCAAACGACTCATTCTATGGAAGCATATTCTTTTCTAGATCAGGTGGCATATGAATAAAGTTTAATTAACCCATCATTATGATCGTGTAGTTATTGGAAAACACTCATAAACACTATTTCTTCAGTAATTCTACATTAAGACGACCCAACACTATTAAACTGCCATGTTTTGGCCTTATTACGTAAGAGAATATTACCCTTTAAACTAGAACATGAAACAACCTAAAATATAATACTATAGTTTTGGTTTCCTCACACAAACTCCCCGGAGTTGTGCGGAAGAACATAGATCTAGTGTTAGTAATGGGAAAGTGAGGTTTTGAACAATCTCATTCTAGGACCTTTATACTGGAGCTTGTAACAATTTCAATAAACGGCTTTATTCAGTAAAATAGAATTTGTAAAAGTGGCTTATTTCTATTGGGTTTTTCTTCATTAGTAATAGGAAAACATGTCATATATCTTTCATGTTATCTATATAAATGGTGATTTTGATTGTGAAGTGATACCCTAGACTAAGAAACTCATTATGACTTTATAGAAGTAATCTCTAAATGATAGGAAGAAGACAATAGACATTATAGAGAGAGAAAAATTAAGCCTAGAAAGATATTTTGTGCTAATTAGTACATCAAAAGGGGAGTTGTATGGCTAGAAGAAAGAGTTTCTTATCAACAATGGAGGGGAGAGCGTTGTAGTAACTCTGTTGGAAGAGGAGACATCACAGTGTCTTTGGAACAACTTTATGGACCACAAAATAGTCACTATGGATGCAAATCAATAATATTAAAGAATCAAAACATGCAATATTATCCATACATGTTATATATTGACGAACATAAATTCCAATTCTTGGAATCCTAGATCTACCCCAAATGGCAAGTGAACATCCACCAATTCCTCATCGTAAACAATGTCAATGGTTTGTTAGAAGCCTTTCCTATCTCCAAACTTTCTTTCATACTCCATATGATTAGAGCATAACATTGGGACTGGTGTCTTTATCTAGCCCAAGGCCCATTAGGGCTACATGATGTCGCGTGACAAGTGGGTATTTATACCCTGTGTACTGCTCAAAGTCATGCAGTCACTAATTGCAAAAGCAATTTCCACAACCAAAGAAAAAGGTATCCGAAAGGAAAAGGAAGAAAGCAATGTTTCACTTCTATTCATCACTACGAAGATAGGTGGAAATGCAAAAAAGGAAGAAGGAAGAAAAAGGAAAAAGGAGTTTTTGTTCCGTTTTCTATTTTTGCTTTGTCTGCTCAGGTTGCAAGATTTGTACATATTTTTGATTGATTTTGACTACACGAGGAGGGTAGGATGAATAATATTACTTCCTGGCTTCAATAAATAAAAGAAAGTAGAAAGGAAGTAGGGCAGGACTGCAAAGGCATCCAGATGTCTTCTTTGGCCCATCTACTATTGTGCATTTTATGGAAGATGGCATCTTCTTAGAAAGTTATGAGGTGGTATAATTGTAGAGATATCTCCTTACAGTGTGGTGTTGTCTAATTTCTCCTTCTTGATATATAATTCGGGGTTTGGGTCAAAATCTGAGAAGAAAAATTGTATCTTTGCCTATGGTTGACCCTGTAGTTTTTCCCTCACACATCATGAGGGTTTTCCACATAAAAATCTAGTCGATTTCTTCCCTCTATCTTCTTGTTGTTATTATCTTGGTTTTACATGCTTCTGCATATTTATTTTTCATTACACTGTGGTCGCATAGTATATGTGCACATATTTCCATTGACAAACTTATCGAGTGATATCAGAGACCAGGTAGGACATATCCAGATGATGCAATGATGATTAAGTTGAAGAGCACAAATTGGCAGATCTGGAAACCCAAGATGTGGGATATTCTATATTACAAGACATGTATGATCCGATAAAGGGACAAAAGCTAGGGAATGTATCTAATGCAAATTGAAATAAACTAAATAGAAAGACCATGTGAACAATGGAAAAGTGACTCGACATATTGTGGTTCCATCATGTCTTATAATAGACTAATGCCAATGATCTATGGGAAAGGCTCAAGAAATTGCATGAGCAGAGAACACTGCCAAAAATAAAGATTTCTTGATAAGGAAGTCAGTGAAGTACCGAGACAGTACAAGCATTGCTGAGCACATGAATGAATTCTAAAACCTTGTAAATCAACTGGCATCCACAAAGATGGTTCTTGATGATGAAATCCAGGCACGACTTCTTCAGGAATTATTACCTGATAGTTGGGAGACGCTTGTTGTGGTAGTCAACAACTTTTCACGGGAAGGCAAGTTGACACTTGATCTGGTGAAGAGAAGTTTACTAAATGAAGAAACTCAATGATGAGCCTCAAGAAACAGTGGATCAGTCGTGCACTTCACAGAGAGTAGGGGCGTGGGTAGAGTTAGAGATCGTGGCAGATCTTAGAGCCATGGTGAGTCTAAGGACCACAAATAGTATCGTGGTAGATCCATTTTTAAGAGTAGAGGGTGCTTCCATTGCAACAACCCGGGTCATCTCAAGAAAGATTGCATGGTTTGGAAAAATAAACATGGGTTTTTCACCAAAGACAAGAAGGATGTTGACAAGAATGCCACAACAATAATTTTGATGATAGGGATGGTGATGAGGATGTGGTCTTGATAGTCCAAGAGTAGTGTTTGCATGTTGAGGATGATGATTCTGAGTGGGTGGTAGATACTACTATTGGGAAATATTGGCTCAGAGTAGGCAGTGGAAACAAAAATTTATCTATCCACATTTCCCAAAACAACAGATCGTGTCAACAACTATGTAATGGAAAGGATGGTTTAACAAGTTCATACCTAGTAATAGAGCAAGTCCAATGACTATAAACTATTGCAATAGTGCAACACTCCTTGTTGCACTTAGACGATGACTTTGTAGCTCCTAGTCTTCATTACATACTGTAGGTTGACATTGTCCTTTTAGCGATGGCCAACGACCACCATGCCTCTATGGTAGTCCACATGGACCACCTAGAACTCTTGTCATTCTACTAGAATAGACATGAAGGAGTTGTCCCTCCCTTTGGTGTACTGGTCATCAACTTACTCTCCCACAATTGTTTCTCCCCTGTTGTCCCTCCCTTTAGCGGGTAGGACTTGCTCAAACTTTCTATTGGTTACCACAACCAGAGAGTACAACAATTGTCAGAGGCAATTGAGTTGTGTCTCTGGAAAGCCCCCAATCCCCTCTATATATAGGAGGGGTTAGGGTATGGGTTCCCAATCTGTGTGGGAGTGGAAGGGACCACAATTTCCATGAATTAGTTGCCATGTGACAGGTGAACCAGTCTGTCACTGGTGAACCAATCTGTTGACACAATGAGTCAATCGTTTCACATATTTCCCAATTGCAATTTGAATTGACAATTCATTTCCAATTAAAGCCCACCATTAATTTCTTGTACCAATCAAATTGAACAAGTGAAATGATCAACTATTCTCATGAAATGAGAAAATCACCAAAATCATCGGTTGGCATGACTGAGACAATCAGTTCATTAGGTGAACCTGTCGTCTCACCAACCCTGAGTCGGTCGATTCACCCAATGAGCCGGTCAGTTTGGTGCTCTAACTCATGCAAAATTAAGCCAATTCAATTTCCAATCAACCTGACATCCTAACCATTCAGTCCAACACTTGAACTTGATGGTTATGAGTCTAGTTAGTTAATTGGTTTTTAATTGAATACCTAAACATCTTTAGTAATCAACTTAAAAATTATCATGGATAAACTCCTCTTCTATATGAAATCCTATGTGTGACCCTATAGGTCCCATATCATGTTGGTAGTGAACTAGTTTATAACATCACAAGCAAAGAGTGGTGCCTAGTCACACATCATTGCTACCCAAGTGAAGTGGAATGTTGGAGAACAACGTCAACCTAAAATTTGTGTAAGGTGTTATAGTGATTGTCTACTTCCTTTGTCTCTGATATCTAGAATGAACTCGAGACATTGATCGCTACTTCCTTTCTCCTATTAGACATAACTATCGTAATATGCTATATGATATTCCTTGCCTAACCAGTAGCTCCATTGTTGTCATAGTATTTTTACTGTATCATCAATGGTTGGAACATCTTTAAGTTCATCCATATGAACTTCTAGATCCATATAGTATCCACTCCTATGTTCACAATACTAGCATACTCGACTTCAATTGTAGAATTGAATTAATGGCTTGTAGTTTGGAACTCTTTCAATATTAATAACTTTTTTCTTTAAAATTAAACACATTATAAATTGCATTCATTATCTTTTCATTTAGGAAGCTTGCATCAGTGTAACACTTTACACCCAACTCTTCCTTGTTGTCATCATCTAGAAACACATCCTTAGTGCTTCTCAAGTACTAATTGATTTCATTTATTGAGATTCCACTGACACTCATTGGAAATTAATACTTTCTTGTCATGTCCAATATATAGAAGACTATGGGATGAGCATACATTTATATAGTATACATGATAGATCCAATTGCTAGTGCATATGGCATCTTATTCATGTCTTTCCATTCTTTACAAGAATCAAAACATATGGTTCTTGAGAGACTAACTGGGATTCTCTCTCACTGAATCATTCATGTTGAACTCTTTCAACATCTTTTCTATTATATTTGCTCATATTTAGGTTATGAAACTTTTAAGAACTACCTCAATTAATTTTAATTCCTATCACATAGGATTTTTTACCTAATCCTTCATTGTTGAAGGTATTTTCTATGCTAAGTCTTAATATTTATAGTATTGAGATATATTCCTCATCATTATGTGGAATATTCATATATGCTCCCACTAAACATTTTGTAATCAATATTCCAACTTTTATCTTGATTCAAGTAAAAACTCTTTGAATGTCTTGTCAAGTCAAAAGACCACATCTCGGAGATGATTGTTTCAATCTCTATATTGAACTTTGTAGATTATAGACTGTATTTGCATTCATGAAGTTATAGAACCTTTAGGCTCTGTCACGTAAACATGCTCTTAAATATTCCTTTTGAGGAATGTGGTTTTAAGCTTCATTTGAAAAATCTCATAGTCTATTCAAGCTGCAATAGCAAGCATGACAATTGGCGAAGGAATTTCTTCATGTTCTACAATTTCAACTTATTTGAAAACCTTTATAATCAATTTGTCCTTTTAGGTTATCCATGTAGGTCTTACAAATGAAAATCCAACTTCCCCCTATGGGTCCTACTGCTCTATGTCTACTAGCAAGATCATACCTGATTAGTCTACATGGATTCCTCAATGGCCATCAAGCCGTTTCTCAGATTTTGATTCTCAACGACTTCTAATTGATTTGTTGGCTCATCATCTTAACCAACCCATCTAAGTTATCACATTCATAATTTTTCAATCAAAATGTGTTTATTAAAATTATGAGGAGTGTTACACGAGGAACTTGAAATTTCACAACAATTTGTGATTCCCAAATATTACCATTGTACCTTCTTATTAACCTTGAACCTTTCAAGATCTACTTTTACCCCCAGTGATTCTTTTAGAATTCATTTATCTGAGCAACAAATGTTTCGTTGTCAGATCAGGATTAAAGGTAGAATTCAATGATCATGGTTTCTCGATAAACTTTTCAATAAACTACTTTCTTTGAATAATTTCAATCCTTAAGACATATCAGTACATTCCCACATCATATGACATATGATGTCTTTAAAACCATTTAATAAGGTACTTTGTATTTGTGTGACATATATATCCATGAGGAAATTAGAAGATTAGATTAAATGATAATCACATCATGATCCATCATGGTGTAATTCCTTCTTTCTAATACATCATAATGTTTTAGTTGGATTTGACTTATGATACACTATCACTGTCTAACCAGAAGGACTTCAAACTTTTGATGTAAGGTATTTCAATATTTGATCATATGAAAGTTTCTTAATACTTTTATAAATTTTACACTTCATTTATAATCTCCTTGACATTTCAAGAGATTCATGTTTGTATTTTACCAAATACAAACCCTATATCAACTGAGATCATCAGTAAATATAATGAATTACAAACAACTACCTCTAGCATTTATTCTATAAGATCTTCATACATCAACATGTATAAGTTCTAATAGACTACTTATCCTCCCACTACATTTAGTGAATGATGTTGTGTCATATTTATTGTAATTAATACTTGCATTTCTCTTATTGGTTGAATAACCAAAAGAGTCTAGATAAACATCAATATGGATTCTAGCTAGATATGCATTTCTTATATATGTGCCCAAGATGACAATGCTAAGGATTGTTTGAGCTATCAATAATAATACTTTTGGTATTTACATTATTAACATTCATCTTTAGATCCTTTCATATAAAGATCATTGGATGTTGGGGCATTGCCATACAGGATTACATCATTGGAATAGAAGCATTAACAACTCTTTATTAATATATCATCCTTGACATACATGATACATAAAGTAAAATGTTTCTATTATTGGCATAATGAAATAGAAGTTCTTATAACTTTGTTAGATGCTCAATGGGCTAATATACATTCTAAATGTAGACTATAGATTTATAAACTCTTGCTTTTGCATTCCATACTTGTCCTTTCATAAAGGCTATACTTGTTAGATCATGGACATCAATATGTCAGATCTTCATGCGGTATCACATACCATTGAGGAAGTAATTTGGAATTATTTTATAATGTATGTATCTAAAGTGGATATCTCTATCTCCTCCTTATTCTTTACCTCCTCCAACCAAAGGGGGCAATTCCTCTTCCAATGTCCATCCTGGTGACAATGGTGACATTTGCCTCCCTTCTTTATTCCTCCCTTTGTCTTGAGATATGAAGATTTGGGCTTCTGGATAGGTTTAGAACTCTTCTTATCTTTTCCTTTTCCTTTAAAATTTCCCTTTGTCTTGTTGATGATCGTCATAGATTTGGGCTTGTCTTTCTTCATTTGCGTCTCAGCTATCCTCAACATGCCTAGTAACTCTATCAATGGCTTGTCAAAGTCATTCATGTTGTAGTTCATGACAAACTGATTGTATGATTCTGGCAGAGACTACAAAATCACATCAACGCCCAACTCTTGACCCAAGGGGAATCCCAATCTAGATAGGTTCTTCCCATACACAATGAGCTTGAGCACACGAGGGCCTACTGAATCTCCTTCTACCATGTTACATTTGAACGACGCCTTGGAGACATCAAATCTCTCCTGTATTGCCTGATCTTGGAACATGTTCTTAAGATGTGTGGCCATCTCAATAAAATCCATCTTCTCAAGCTTCCTTTGCAAGTTCATGGAGCATAGAATCAGGCATTTGACATCGACGTAATCTTCAGTATGCTTCTTGTAAGCATACATGTCAGCATTGGGTGCAGTGGAAGGGGTTCATCTGGCTTTGGTGTCTCTAGGACATAGATCTTGCACTCCAATGTGAGAATGATTCTCAACATCTTGAACCAGTAATGGAAGTTATTCCCATTTAACTTGTCCTTCTCAAGGACTGATCATAGATAAAAATTGTTATTGTGTGTTGACATTAGATTCTACAAAATATATTTGCAATTTTGTCAAAAACTCATTTA
This sequence comes from Alisma plantago-aquatica, assembly GCA_963693085.1. Taxonomy (NCBI): domain Eukaryota; kingdom Viridiplantae; phylum Streptophyta; class Magnoliopsida; order Alismatales; family Alismataceae; genus Alisma; species Alisma plantago-aquatica. Next base: position 995,554,624 of record OY856409.1, on the reverse strand, counting down.
CGATTTTGATTTGATTTGATTAAAATTTGACGATATTTATTAGGTATTTATTTAACTATCACTCTCACTATTTTATTCAAATTGATAGCCCTCACATATCAATTTGGAATATTGCACCGTATAATGTTCTAGTGAGCCAAGATCCAAGATTATTCAACTATTACCAAGCCAAAGCTAGCGTTCATAGTAAACTATTAAGGTAGACAATGAATGTCAATCGTATCTTATGCAATTATTGGATAGATGATATGCACAACTCCATCCCATATACAAATGTATGCCTTTGGTGCTTAATCTCATTAAGGTCACACAGTTAAGTCCAACCCAAAAGCCAACATGAAAATAATGCACCCCGCTTGTCATGACTACACTACTACTACCAGCACACTTCTACAAGATAAAAAACACACCACCCTTGGGGTTCCCATGCATAGTCGATCAAGCTTTTCATGTTTTCCGCTAATGGAAATCATCTAAGACTTAATATTTTCTTTTAGGGAGTTTGTAGATATATTTAGATACATATACTTTATCCAATTACCACATAAACATAGTACGTATCATATTCATTTTATATCCCACAACATAAACATGCAATATAAAACAAAAGGTGATGGTTATGTCCATGTCAACTATAATTCCTTGGAGCCACAAGGAATTACTACCGTCTAGGTCTACATCACATCACATGCATGAACCTACTATTGGTGTAGATCTATTCTTGCCAATTTGGGTTGAATAGTTCAACACTTGAACTAGTCATCTCGCCTCTTAGTCGGTCGGTTGGTCTCCTAAAATGATCGGTTGGACTCCTGTCCAACCGGTGCCTGGACACCTCTAGACGATCACATAGTTCATTCCTACTTTGGTCTTCCCTCCTCAGTCCTCCAGTCGGTTGGCACATCATGTAAAATGATCAGCTCACCTGATGTTAGTCGTCATCCTCATTGTTGTAAGAAATGAAACTATCCTATTTCTATTAAACTAATTACATTGTAATTAGAAACCTCAAGTTACATTTGACAGGAGCAAAGGTAGTAAGGAATAATACTTTTATACTGGGAAGAAGAAGATAGAGGCTCGAGTATGCAAATTGAGATAAAATACGAAATAAACACATAACCACTATGCACAGATAATTAGGATTATTGGCCATAACCACGCTACACATCCACCATCAATACTTGCTTTTAGGGTGACACATGTAAATTGCATATATATATATATATATATATATATATATATATATATATATATATATATATATATTCTTTGATCGGATATGCACATTAATCAGTTTAGGTATTCACATCGTATGTAATCAATAAATGATGAAAACTAAAAATCTAATCATATCGATTATCCCAAAGCATAGTAAATTTACATGACTCTGATACCACTGTTGGGAAATATGGGAACATAGTAGAAAGCAGAAACAAAAATTTATCAATCCATATTCCACAAATCAGCAACATTGCATCAACAACTATGTAATGGAGAGGATGGTTTAATGAGTTCATACCTGGTCCTGGAGAAATTCTAATGACTATTACTCGTTGCAGTAGTGCAACACTCCTTGTTACACTTGGATGGCATCTGTGTAGCTACTGGTCTTCACCACAAATTACAGGATGATATTGTCCTCCTAGCAATGGGTAAAGGCCACCTTGCCTCAATGGTAGTCCACACGGACCACCTAAAACTTCCTTTGGTGTTGTCCCTCCTGTTGGTGTACTAGTCACCAACTTCCTTTCCCACAATTGTTTCTCCCTTGCTATCCCTCCCTTTAGCGGGTAGGACTTGCTCGGGCTCTCTATTGGTTACCACAACGAGAGATGACAACAATTGTCAAATGTAATTGAGTTGCATCTTTGGGAAGCCCCCAATACCCCTCTATATATAGGAGGGATTTGTTGGTAAGGTATGCCCATAGAGCCAATCATATGATGATTGACATGACATAATTACTTAACTGATTAATAACAAAATAATGAAGGCAAGCTTCTGATTCAATATGTTTGACTCAGTTATGAGATAATGAGGAGACATAGTGAATGTCTAAAGAATGACAATACTCAATGACGTATGTCTTCAAGTACATGACTTGGAGGACGAGATCATATGAATGTAAAGAGTGTATACATTCTTATTATGTTCCTAGTCAGTTGTTACTATGGAAGGTAGATAGACATCAAAAACTCTAAAGACTAGAGTGTGGGTTGGTTGATGATAGAATCTCATTACTCAGGATATGGAAATGTCAAAGCAAGCACATAGATACATGTTAGGGAGAAATGTATCAGACAGACCCACCTTGAGAGTGACACATGGAAACCATATTTGGTGGTCACAATCATCTCTCATAGTGAAGGTGGTGATTGTGATTCTTAGACATAAAATCACTACACTTGTCACATGTCATTAGGTATGCTTTGACATCATCAAATAGAGTCCTAAAACATGGGTTGTAATAACAGTGTGATTGAGTGACTTTGACACATGAGGATAGACTACGAGTGATAGAGATGGGTTTTTTCCCTCCTACTGGAGTATGATATCATGGCCACTTGATAAGTGAGATTGAGAAATGCATGTGCATGCATCTATGAATCAATATATGATATTGAGGTCACATTATCTCAGATAGTTTGCTCTTGGTTCAAGGAACATAGTTGAATGTTGAGAGGATGACCTTCCATGCCTCAAGATCACTCTGGATATCATAGTAAAAGGAATTATATAATCACTGCCACACCTTACACAAATTGTAGGTTGAAGTTGTTCTCCAACTTTCCATTCACTTGGGTAGCACTGATGTGTGACTAGTTATATGGACACTCAATTCCAACGTGATATGGGACCTATAGGGTCACACACATAGGAACTCATCTACAAGAGGAGTTTGATCTTGAATGAAAATTGGATCGATTACGAAAGTGTTTAGGTATTCAATTCTTAAAACATATTAGTTGATTGTCTGACTGAACTACCAAATGCCAATCTCACTAAGTGATACAGTCGTTTGGGAAGCCATACTGGTGTCTCAAGTGTTGAGAAAGTTGTTTGAGATTCAGGATGATCAGAGCTCAAATTGTCTAAGTTCTACGCTTGAACCGGTCTTTTCAATATGATTGTACCAACAGACTCATCTTAAACTCACCAGAGGGTTGTTTGGGTGAGTGAGACGAGCGTCTATCTTTGGCGAAATGACTCATTTGGGCCGAATAAACATTTGGGATGTTTCCCAAATAGTTTTGATTGTGCTTTACTTGGGGTACAAAGAAATTAATAAGTGATATCAATTGGAATTAAAATTGCCAAATTTGTATCCAATTGGGAAACTATCCGAGTGAGATGACCGTCTCGGTGTGCCAGATGACTGTTTGGCGTCTCGCATGTTGCGAAAGTGTGATAAAGTGAAGTTTAACATAATTATGAATTAATTCCAATTTTACCCTCGTTATGTTCACTCTTGACCTTAATATATTTTTCTTGGCCTCTAAATCAATATTGATACTCAAATTCAAAATATGGTGATCAATGTGAACTTTATACACTTTGTGACAATACATATTTGATTAATTTGTTATTGATCCAAATAAGTAATTTGGTACATAAAACTTCATCTTATAGTCTACAAAATTTTCTAAATATACTCCATATTTTTGTAAAGCTATGGTCCAAATTTCATTGCAATTGGACATTCCTACAATTTTTTATGAATTCTTGAAGTTATTGAGTTGAGAAACCATTTTGTTTACCTTTTTATTTGATTTTGTCCAATTCAGCGATCTGGTTGCCAAGGGAGGGGCAAATATCAGCCCTTAGATCTGACTCCCCTAGATCTTGCCTTATTATGATGACCAACAAGTCGTCTCCTACCTAATGTAATCAGTAGGGAGGAGTAAATGGAGACCAAGACTCGCAATCAATTGATCTAGACCCCATTTTGAAAATCTATGCAAATAGAAATCTTGGTTTCACAATTTCAAACTCAATCATACCCACTTTAACCACCATTACTACTCTGTCCATCCATCAAAATGATTCCCTTGCTTGCCTTTCTCACTCTGGTGGCTATGGCTAAGGGCAAAACTCGATCTAGCCCAAAACTAGTCCTAGTCCTATAAATAGGCCTCCTAAGACTCGCCACCACCTCATTGTGCTTGGAGCATTGCTTTTGCCCACTCCCTCAGCCCCAAGAACCTCCAATTCTTGCTTCAACCACCTACTTCTTCAAGCAGTGCAACCACAAATCCCTTTTAGGCATTTCGCAGCCTTGACTCGCCACCGAAATCTACCACCTCCATCTCCTTCGTGAGACCCAGACAAACCCAAGTGGCATCTCACCCATCTGCTTCGGATTCTCCTGCTCCTAGCTCCCCTATGTGAAAACGAGGTCCCCCACTAGGTTTCTAGACTCACGCGAGGCCTGTGCGATGAAGGGGAAAAGAATCCCTAAAGTGTGGTTCAAGGAGGGAAATTGCCCGGTCCAAGGGGGAATTCTTCAGTCCAATAAACCAAATTTTTAAATGGGAAATCAAAGGATTGAACCCATGAACCGAGGATTAAACTGATCCAAGAGTAAGTGGGCCACATCGCCCACATGGTTAGATCTAGTCCTTCCAATCAAAATCGAATGATCTTGGATTATATCCCTTTTAAGTTATTTACCTCCTCTCTGCTCAAAAATCAAATAAATGGACAAATCTTGCAAAAATCGTATCTCTTGCATCCTAGCTCCAAATATTACAAATAAATAGTCAATTTTGATTATAAAAATCCTATGAATCATTTTCAAATAATTTTGAGACATGATTCCAAATTATTCACACTAATATATCTAAATAATGATCTCTTGTTTATTTAATTTGTCAAATGACTCTATTTTAGTGATTAATCTTTTAAAACCCTGATATTTGACTCTGATGTTCATCTTGAGACATGAAAACCATAACTTGACTAATGAAGATCTAGATCTATATTTGATCTTGAATATTATTCTTATGAATAATCTTGTTAATGGTGTCTTAATGATTGGCCTAAATCTTAATCTTTTGACCTAATATTTGATCTCTAACCTTACTTGTATATTAATCAAAACTAGATCTAGTATTGAACATCAATGATGCTAATTCATAATTATGAGGATAATGACTTGGATAATGATCATAAAATTAGGGTAAATGGATGACCTAACCCTAAGGTTGACATAAGAAAGTGTAACCCTATCTCAAATATTGAAACATGATCTTCAAATATTATGATCTTGACCCTTCATCCAAATATTGTTGATTTAGGATCTGACTCAAAGGGTTGACCTATTACTGTTGAGATGTGTACTCTAAATCTTCAGTGAAAGGTACGCTATTATACCTCCTCCTTGGTTGCATTAAAGATACTTTTTATGTATCTCTTGATTGTATACTTGGCTATATACTTGGTTGAGCTACTATTCCCTATTTATCAGGCTTCCATTTTTCCTATATTATATTTTGAGAAAAACTTGAAAACATAATGATATTGCCAATTATGACTGCTCGATATTGATGTTGATAATGGTGATATTGAATACAAGTGACGTCCTCATTCAAAGGGTGGAACTTGTACCTATCGATTGATATTGAATCTTGTACATCGACCTCCTACCTCATATGGAGGGAAGAATCCTGGTGACCTCCCCCATCTTGTTGGGGTGATGGAGCCACACAAAATCTATAAGCATGCTTCTCAAAACAACATAATGGGAACTCATAATAAAAATTGAATTGTTCGAAATAAACATCTTATCGAATAAATATTAGATTTGGAAAAATTTCTTGTTATACTTTTTGAATATAAGTTCTTCCAAGTATACACCTTTTCTATAAACCGTTTTACTGGTTTTTGATAGTGTACCGTGCAATCACATGATTGTGTCTTGATTTTTTTGATTTTTGGCAAAACAAATGGAACATTGACTCGATCACTTCCACACTCGATCTTCTCTGATGACAAGGATAAATCTACAATATCTCCAATTTTGGGTTAGTTTGTTCTTTAAATCCCCTATTTATGAGTTGTTATTTCTTATTGTATATGTCAGTGTGTGAGATCCGCTTGGGCCACTCAGGGATGGACGCTTCAATGCTTTTACCACTATCTAGGCAGTGGGATTGGGATTGGGGTAAGAATGGTTCTGTGATAGTTGGTATCAGAGCATTCACTCTCCCATATACATTAAGTAAATAATTTCTCGAGTCTCTTGAACCTGGAAACCCTAAAATCCATAATGGTGAAAATCGAGGTGTCTAGGCTCAGGGTTCTAGCATAGTTTCTCCTATCTGTCTTCATGGTGGCTGAGATTCCCTACTCTACCTGACCTTAATGATTCATAACCGGACCTAAAGGTTCTTTGTTGAAAACCTAGAGAGTTTTCTAACATCTTATCCCTTCATTAAGGACTACCCTAAGTCACCCAAGTAGACTATGTTTGGGTAGTATTCTCATCTCCTCATGTGGTCCTTTTCCCATCACCATTTACCACATGATTTCTCGATTATGGTAACTTATGGGAAAAATAAAAGCTACTAGAAAAATTTTGATAGTTGATTAAGAAATTGATACCATGATCTGACCTTAATTTGAAAACTTAATTTTGATCAATGAATTTTGAAATCAAATACTCAAGCATGACCCTTTCATATCATGAAAACTCAATTTAATCAAAATTAGATTGCATATTTCCTATGTTTAAGGTAAATCTGCATTTGGTGAAATAAGAAGGATTTATATCTTATACCTCATTATTGATAAGGTCCCTATTTGACTAAGTCCATGTCTCCCTATTGTTGACTAAACCTCAAACATAGTTAAGCAAACTTTTCCCTATGTGATGCACATCATTTCTATGTCATCAAGTGACTAAGCCTAGGACTCACAAAATCATGATGTAAGACTAAGATGCAAAAATCAATTTACCTAATTATTGATGCCTTTTGAAATATCAATTTTGATATCATGGTTATGGACCTAAATCATGCACCAATTTTCATATTATATCACTACCTTGATCATGAAAGAATGTGAATGCAATTATGACCCCAGTCTTGAAAAATCTTGAACTGGCTGCCCTATTATGATCTTGACCTTTGATCTTATGACCTTGATAATGTGTTTTGACCATTAATTATCTCCCTATTCGAATAAGCTTAATCGATCATGACTAATGTAGGTAATGTTCTAGATTAGGGTGGTAGTTGACTCATGACTCCCCTAACCTAGGTCACATCCCTATTATGACTACCTCTATGTTTTCATCTTGTTGGTCATTTAGAGTTTGAAAAGGTATCCCCTTTCTCCCGATTTGGACTGATTAACCTAAGTCTAATAGGTTAAAACCATGGTTGATACTCAATCTTGAATATTGATAATTACTTTGATATATGACAATCTTGACTAAAGTTGTGGTTTATTTCCTAGGTAGACCTAGGTCTAGATAATTCATCAACCTTGGATACCATGATAATGAAATCTTGATATATTTCTCGAATACTGCTCGATTGTTGTATATTGGTGAATGATCACCGCTAAGGTATAAAGTGGGAATCTAAACCCAAGCTTCAAAACTCAAGACCTTTGACTTTTGATGCCCAAAAATCTTGACTCTTATTGTGGCTCACGATTATCAAATCTCAATAATGATACAAATTCTATGATCACACTATTTAGATCTTGAGATATATGACTAATGAATTCAAAATCCCAAACTTTTAAATTTTTGAAATGATGACTATGTTGAATCCCTTGATTTATTACTTAGAGTTTATATTTCATTAGGACTAGGGTGGGAACTCCCATTGATTTTGGATCTTGAAAATCATGATATTGAAAGTATGGTGTTTTCTCGAAATTGTTAAAATATGAAATCTTAAATCAAGGATGTATAACCCCACCTAGGCCAATGTATAAGCTAGGATCCTAAAATATTGGGATTGAAAGTCACCTTGTATACTTGATTCAATAGCTCTATCTGTTTGACCTAAAATATATTATCTCCAAATTTGTGATCAATAGGATGTTTTCCATATTTGTGACTCATATGATGATTTTAAAAAATATATGCAATGACCTTGATACTCAATTGCTCGATGATGAAACAATGTTGGTACAAGTTGGTTATGATATGGAACATGGAATCCCAATTATGATTACTGGACTACTTAAATTTTGAGTACATGAGTTTGATTATACAATTGAGGATGTTCTAGTTTTTTAGGAAATGACATGGATTAAATAGTCCCAAACTTTGAGGATTTTTGAATTTTGGGGAAAAATTCCTTTTTAAGGAGGGAAGGATGTCACAAAGTGAAATTTAGCATAATTATGAATAATTTCCAATTTTACCCTCGTTATGTTCACTTTTGACCCCTATATATTTTTCTTGGCCTCTAAATCAATATTGATACCCAAATTCAAAATATGGTGATCAATGTGAACTTTATACACTTTTTGATACTACATATTTGATTAATTTGTTACTTGATCCAAAGAAGTAAATTGGCCCGTCAAACATCATCTTATAGTCATCAAACTTTTCTAAATATTCTCCATAATTTTGTGAGTCTATGATCCAAATTTTACCGCAGTTGGACATTCCTACAATTTTCTATGATTTCTTAAAGTAATTGGGATGAAAAACTATTTTATTTGTCTTTTTATTTGACTTTGTCCAAGTCAACAATCTGCTTGCCAAGGGAGGGGCGAGTATCAGCCCTTAGATCTGAGTCCCCTAGATCCTATCTCGATCTGATGACCAAAAAGTCATCTCCTACCTCCCACAATCAGCGGGGAGGAGTAAATGGAGACCAATACTCGCAATCAATTGATCTAGACCCCATTTTGAAAATCTAAGTGAATAGAAATTGTGGTTTCACAATTTTGAACAGAAGCGTACTCACTTTGACCACCATTAGTACTCTGTTTATCCATCAAAATGATTCCCTTGCTTGCCTTTCTCACTCGGGAGGCCATGGCTAAGGGAAAAACCCGATCTAGCCCAAAACCTAGTCCTAGTCTTGTATATAGACCTAAGACTCGCCACCACCTCACCGTGTTTGGTGCATTGTTTTTTCTCGCACCCTTTGCCCCAAGCACCTCCAATTATTGCTTCGACCACCTGCTTCTTCAAGAGGTGCCACCGCAAAGCCCTTTTGGGCATTTCACAGCCTCGACTTGCCACCCAAATCCACCTCCTCCATCACCTTTGTGAGACCCAGACGAACCCAAGTGACATCTCGCCCATCTGCTTTGGCTTCTCCTGCTCCTAGATCCACTATGCTCATGCGAGGTACTCAACTAGGTTTCTGGGCTCACACAAAGCTTGTGCGATGAAGGGGAAAATAATCCTCGAACCATGGTTTAAGGAGGGAAACTGCTCGGTCCAAGGGGGAATTCCCCGATCCAACAAACCAACTTTTGAATCGGGACATGAAAAGATTGAACCCACAAATTGAGGATTAAACTGGTCCAAGAGTAAGTGGCTATGTGTCTAGTTCTAGTCCTTTCAATCGACATCGTATGATCATGGATTTATCCCTTTTAAGGTATTTTACATCATCTCCGCTCCAAAATCAAATAAATGGACAAATCTTTTGAAAATCGTATCTCTTACATCTAGCTCCAAAAATTACAAATAAATAGTCGATTTTGGTCAGAAAAATCCAAAAAATAATTAAAAAATACTTTTGAGACCTGATTCCAAAATATTCACACTAATATATCTAAATAATGATCTCTTATTTATTTAATTTGTCAAATGACTTTATTTGAGTGATTAATCTTTTGAAACCCTGATATTCGAATCTGATGTTCATCTTGAGACTCAAAAATCATAACTTGATTAATGAAGATCTAGATCTATATTTGATCTTGAATATGATTCCTATGAATAATCTAGTTAAAGGTGTCTTAATGATTGACCTAAATCTTAATCTTTTGACCTAATATTTGATCTTTAACCTTACTTGTATATCAATAAAAACATGATCTAGTATTGAAAACCAATGATGCTAATTCATCATGATGATGATAATGACTTGAATAATGATCATAAAATTAGGGTTAACACATATGATCCTAGAAAACCTAGGTAGGTCATTCACGCTTGAATATTCTTAACACTTGGATAATGTTGGACATCTTGGAATATTATTGATTTTAAATGGATGACCTAACCCTAAGGTTGACATAGGAAAGTGTAACCCTATCTCAAATATTGAAACATGATATTCAAATATCATTATCTTGACCTTTGATCCAAATATTGTTGATTTAGGATCTGACTCAAAGGGTTGACCTATTACTGTTGAGATTTGTACTCTAAATCTTCAGTGAAAGGTATGCTATTTACCTCCTCCTTGGTTGTATTGAAGATACCTTTTATGTATCTCTTGATTGTATACTTGGCTATATACTTGGTGAGTTGTTGTTCCCTATTGATCAGGCTTCCGTTTTTCCTATATTATATTTTGAGACAAACTTGAAAACATAATGAAATTGCCCATTATGACTGTCTATATATTGATGTTGATAATGTTGTTATTGAGCATAGTGACCTCCTCATTCGAGAGGTGGGACTTGTACCTATCGAATGATATTGAATCTTTTACATGTAGATCGACCTCCTACCTCATATGGAGAGAAGGAGCCTAGTGACCTCCCCCATCTTATTAGGGCGATGGATCCATACAAAATATATAAGCATGCTTCTTAAAACACCACAATTGGAACTCGTAATAAAAATCGAATTGTTCAAAATAAACTTATTGTCAAATAAATATTGGTTTTTGAAAAATCGCTTGTTATAGTTTTTGAATATAAGTCTTGCCAAGTATACTCTTTTGCTATAAACTGTTTTACTTGTTTTTGTTAGCATACCATCCAATTGCATGATTGTGTCTTGGTTTTCTTGATTTTAGGCAAAACAAATGGAACATGGACTAGATTGCTTCCGCACTCGATATACTCTGACGACAAGGATAAATCTACAATATCTCCAATTTTGGGTTAGTTTTTTCTTTAAATCATATGTTTATGATTTATTATTTCTTATTGTATATGTCAGTGTGTGAGATCCTATTGGGCCACTCAGAGATGGGAGCGTCAATCCTTTTACCACTGTCTATGCAGTGGGATTGGAATTGGGGTAAGAATGGTTCCATGACAGTTGGTATTAGAGCATACACACTTCCATATACTTTAAGTAAATAATTTCTCGAGTCTCTTGAACCCTAGAAATCCTAAAATCCATAATGGTGAATATTAAGGTGTCTAGGCTCGGGGTTCTGGCATAATTTCTCCTATCCGTCTTCACGGTGGCTGAGATTCCCCTCTCTACCTGACCATAATTGATTTAGAAGTGGACCTAAAGGTTCTCCGTAGAAAACCTAGAGATTTTTCTAGCATCTTATCCCTTAATTAAGGAGTACCCTAAGCCACCCAATTAGATGATGTTTAGGCATTGTTCTCATCTCCTCATGTGGTCCTTTTCTCATGACCATTTACCACCTAATTTCTAGATTATGGTAACTTATGGGAAAAATTAAAAGCTACTAGAAAAATTGTGATAGTTGATTAAGAAATTGATACCATGATCTGACCTTAATTCAAAAACTCAATTTTGATCAGTGGATTTTGAAATCAAATACTCATGCATGACCCCTTCATATCATGAAAACTCAATTTAATCAAAATTAGATTGCATATTTCCTATGTTTGAGGTAAATCTAGATTTGGTGAAATAAGAAGGATTTATACGTTATACCTCATTGTTGATAATGTCCCTATTTGATTAAGTCCATGCCACCCTATTGTTTACTAGGCCTCAAACATAGTTAAGAAAACTTTCCCTTTTTGATGCACATCATGACTATGTCATCAAGTGACTAATCCTAGGACTCACAAAGTCATGATATAAGACTAAGATGCAAAAAGAAATTTTCCTATTTGCTATTGATGCCTTTTGTAATATCGATTTTGATATCATGGTTATGGACCTAAATCATTCACCAATTTCAAATTATATCACTACCTTGATCATGAAAGAAAGTGAATACAATTATGACCCTGCTCTTAACAAATCTTGAACTAGGTGCCCTATTATGATCTTGAACTTTTATCTTATGAGCTTGATAATGTGTTTTGACCATCAGTTCTCACCCTATTTGAATAAGATCAATGGATCATGACTAATGTAGGTAATGTGCTAGATTAAGGTGGTAGTTGAATCATGAATCCCCTAACCTAGGTCACATCCTTATTATTACTAGCTCTAAATTTTCATCTTGCTAGTTATTTAGAGTTTGGAAAGGTATCCCTTCTGGAGAGCAGTAACAAAATGTCTAGCACTCATCGAGGCTAACTCAATCAAAGTGATTTACAACAGAGAAGACACAATGGTTTGGAACGACCATTGGGTACCAACCTACGAAAAACTCATCGACATCTGCCACAAGACGGTAGAGCCCAGTATCCTTGATATGAGGGTCTCTAGTCTAGTGAACCTGGATGGTTCTTGGAACATATCATTCCTAAGCGAGTATATACCGGAGGAGAGCATTTCTTGGATTCTAAACCAGCCTCCCCCTGACCCAACATCAAATCAGGATAGTTGGGCATGGACCCGGGAGGAACATGTCAATTACACTGCTGCTTCGGCCTACAAGGAGCTACATACAAATACCAACAGCAAAGACGGAACCTGGAAATAGATATGGGAACTCAAAACATCTTGCAAGGTTTGCATGTTCATGTCGCTCACAGCGCATATAGCTCTAATGACAAATAGCAGAAGAAAACAATGCCACTTTATAGACATTAACACCTGCCCACGGTGTCTCCAAGAAGAGGAGACCACCATACATGCACCTAGGGATTGTATCATGGCCAGAAGGATCTGGGAGCAAAGCTAGACAATTAACAATCACTATCATTCACAAGGCACCACGATGAGTAAAATGGCTCGAAATCAATCTAAAAAAGAATAAAAAACATGCAGCGTCATTCACCCTTTGCTGTTGGAACATTTGGAAGGCAAGAAACTACTTAGTTTTTGAAGGCAAGGAAGAACTCAATGCTAAACAACTGACCCGGTTAAACAACAACATCAAGTGTAACAAACAGGCTCTGGCCAAGGAAACAAACATTGTGACTACGAGAGCGTTGGAAGAAGACTCCGACATAGAGGGAATTTTTCTAAGTGAGGAGAAGGACAACAACATCATAATTAATTGTGATGCAGTAGTTAACAATAATGAAGCGGCAACAACCATCATCATACACAGAAGAAATGGCGAGTGGCTTGGGGGAGCAGCAAAAATCATGAAAGTAACATCAGTAGCAGAGGCAGAAATCAGAGCTATAGTGCTAACAGTCGAGATGGAACAACGACTACAGCACAAGTCGATCATTGTGGGAAGTGATAGCAACAAAGCTATTGACACCATCAAGGAAGGACGAACTTCTACAACTTACCCCAGACTGAACGTATGGAAATAATGGATGGAGAAAAGCATGCAATCCGGTTATGATGTCGAATTTCAAAAGATCACGAGGACAAAGAACTACTTCACTGATGCTTTGGCAAAGCACCACCTGAAACACCACAAGGAGGATCTATTCTATTTAGATCCCCCTCGACCCTATGGGTCAACCCTTTCCCCATTCTTGTATTTGCATAGGCAATATATCTACTAAAATCAATTTTTCATCCAATGTATTAAGCTTTATGAATATCCGTACAAGAGGAGGGCAGGATAAATAATAACACCTCCTATCTTTCTTTAAAAAAAGAGTTTGGAAAGGTATCCCCTTTCACCAGTTTGGATTGATTAACCTAAGTCTAATAGGTTGAAACCATGGTTGATACTCGATCTTGAATATTGATAATGACCTTGGTATATGACAATGTTGACTAAAGTTTGTGGTTGATTTCCTAGATAGACCTAGGTCTAGATCATTCATCAACCTTGGATACCATGATAATGAAATCTTGATATATTTCTCAAATACTACTCGATTGTTGTATATAGGTGAATGATCCCCCCTAAGGTCTAAAGTGGGAATCTAAACCCTGGCTTCAAGATTCTGGACCTATAACTTTTGATGTCCAAAATTTTTGACTCTTATTGTGACTCACAATTATCAAATCTCAATAATGATACAAATCCTATGATCACACTATTTGGATCTTGAGATATATGACTAATGACTTCAAAATTCCAAACTTTTAAATTTTTGAAATGATGGCTATGTTGAATCCCTTTATTTATGACTTAGGGTTTGGCTCTCATTCGGACTAGGGTGGGACCTCCCTTTGATTTTGGAGCTCAAAAATCATGATATTGAAAGGATCATGTTGTCTCGAAATTGTGGAAATATGAAATCTCAAATCATGGATGTATAACCCCACCTAGGCCAATGTAGAATCTAGGATCCTGAAATATTGGGATTGAAATTCACCTTGTACACTTGATTCTAGAGCTCTATTTGTTTGACCTAAAATATGATCTCTCAAAATTTGTGATCAATAGAATTCTTTCTATATATGTGACTCATATGATGATTTTGAAAAATATATGCAATGACCTTAACACTCAATTGCTCAATGATGAAATGATGTTGGTACAAGTTGGTTACAATATGGAAGATGGAATCCCAATTATGATTATTGGACTACTTGAATTTTGAGGACATGATTTTTATTATACAATTGAGGATGTTCTGGTTTTTTAGGATATGACTTGGATTAGAAAGTCCCAAATTTTGAGGATGTTTTTGAATTTTGGGGAAAAATTCCTTTTTTAAGGAGGGAAGGATGTGACAAAGTGAAATTTATCATAATTATGAATTAATTTCAATTTTACCCTTGTTATGTTCACTCTTGACCCTAATATATTTTTCTTGGCCTCTAAATCAATATTGATACTCAAATTCAAAATATGGTGATCAATGTGAACTTTGTACACTTAGTGATACTATTTATTTGTTTAATTTTTTACTTGATCCAAAGAAGTAAATTAGTCCATCGAACTTCATCTTATAGTCCTCAAACTTTTCTAAATATTCTCCACATTTTTATGAAGCTATGATCCAAATTTCATCGCAATTGGGCATTCCTACAATTTCTATGAATTCTTGAAGTTATTGGGTTGAAAAACCATTTTATTTGCCTTTTTATTTGACTTTGTCCAAATTCATCGATCCGCTTGCCAAGGGACAAGTGAATATCAACCCTTAGATCTGAATCCCCCAGATCTCACCTCGATCTGACTACCAGCAAGTCGACTCCTACCTCCCGCAATCAGCGGGGAGGAGTAAATGGAGACTAAGACTCGCAATAAATTGATATAGACCCCGTTTTAAAAATCTAAGCGAATAGAAATCTTGGTCTCACAATTTTGAACTCAACCATACCCACTTTGACCACCATTAGTGCTCTATCCAGCCATCAAAATGACTCCCTTGCTTGCCTTTCTCACTCCGACGGCCATGGCTAAGGGCAACACTCGATCTAGCCTAAAACCTAGTCCTATTCCTATAAATAGGCTTTCTAAAACTCGCCACCACCTCATCGTGCTTGGAGCATTGCTTTTGCTCGCTCAATCAGCCCCAAGCACCTCCAATTCCTGCTTCAACCACCTATTTCTTCAAGCGGTGCTGCCGCAAAGCCCTTTTGGGTGTTTCACAGCCTCAGTTCGCCACCCAAATCCACCACCTCCATCACCTTTGCGAGACCTGGACAAACCCAAGCAACATCTCACCCATCTTATTCTGCTTCTCTTGCTCCTAGCTCCCCTATGCTTAGGTGAGGTCCTTTGTCGAGTTTTTGGGCTTGCAAGAAGCATGTTCTATGAAGTGGAAAAGAATCCCCCGAACCGTGGTTCAAGGAGGGAAACTGCCCGGTCCAAGGGGGAATTTCCTAGTCCAACAAACCAACTTTTAAACCAGGAAATCAAAGTATTGAACCCGCAAACTGAGGATTAAACTAGTCCTGGAGTCAGTGGGCTGCCTCACCCATGTGTTTAGATCTAGTCCTTTCAATCGACATCACACGAGTGTGGATTTATCCCTTTTAAGGTATTTTACCTCCTCTCTGCTCAAAAATCAAATAGGTAGACAAATCTTGCGAAAATTGTATCTCTTGCATCATAGCTTCAAAAATTATGAATAAATAGCCAATATTGATAAAAAAATCCACTGAATCATTTAAAAATACTTTTGAGACCTATTTCCAAATGATTAACACTGATATATCTAAACTGATATATTTATAAGATTTGTGTACACGATTAACAATAGTCATGGACACATAATTATACTATGAACAAAAAATTGTTAGATCTTTCTAGATCTCATGAGGAACAAGAAACAACATATGCAATCTTATATTCTATCATTTAGCTTTTGTTGGTCAAAAAGTATGACACTAGGATATTGTAATGTTTCTACATAGGGAAGGCTGATATAATCCATCAAAAAAATATAATTATGTGCTTATTCCTAACTATAGTTACAAAGTCACCTGCCACCATTCAAGATATGTGAAGTTGAGCTGAAAATTTAAAATTTTGGGCATTACATGATATATTGGGTAGAATATACAGTCTACGGTTGTAAAAAATTCATCAAAGATTAAATGATGCACATATACGCTTACACACATTATAGATTGACACACACACAAACATAGATACATAAAGGACACACCTACACATATGCACATAGATATATGACACACACATCACACATTACTTATATACACTTAAACTAAGTAATGATATTAATCATTAAAAGAGAGGAAAGCATATAAAATGGGGGAAAGATAGAATTATTCAATAATACATAAAATACACTATATGATAAATGTTAGTTATTTGGTCATAACAATAGTTGTGGAATTTAAACATGACTTTTTGACAGCCACTAGTTATAGAAGAGTCATTACCAAAGTACCCAAGAATACCACCAATTTTAATTCTTCCACAAGAAAATATTTGAAAAAACATGGAGGGAATACACATCAATGTACCACGAAAGAGGAATCCATCTAGAAGAACATACCAAAATAAGGGCAAGATTGATAGTAGTCTCTCAATCAATCAAAGCCTATGACTTAAACAATCAATGTGTCTATAGTGGACCTAGAACTATGTTGGCCTTGTTCATAACATAAAAACTATGTTTTCAAATAAAATTACTTCCCAAATGAATCATGGCAAACAATCAAATTCCTATATGAATTTAGGGATAATAATTCTTGGTGATCAAACCATAGCATGAATGATGTAAGAAGTAGTTACCATGTAATGTTACACAAAATCCCTTGTCATAAATGGATTACTTAATCTTGGTGTCATTGAGTTTCTCATTGAATGTGATCGGGTGGTCTTCTTTGCTCAACACTTCATTGACACCAACATCATGTGCATTTTGTGAACCCTTAAAAGTATATGTGGCACATGTGACACAAACCAAACTATAATGATTCATCAACATGCTAAGTGTGACCTGGTTGTGCTATATAACCATACAAATAATGGACAAAAAGTGAAAATCCCCTAGAAACTATGAAGCTTAGATTATTTTAAGCCCAAGCCACTTTGTGATGGCTTTCACTTTATTAAGACCAACCTTAATACCTACAGTATAGATACTAAAGCAACAAGAAGCGATTGTTTATTGGAGAAAATAACAATTCCTTTCATAGAGATATAATTTACAATACAAGAATAAAAAGAAAGTCAAAGATTCTCAAGGGGATCTTCCTTGGTCTTGCTAACACATTCTCCAACTAGCATCCTTCCTTTGAGCAAGTAAAATGGGTACAACACATGGACTCTTGGTCTCATGAATGAATCACTTATGGGGAGGGAAACAACTTGTAACCTTCTTGGTGCATAAGATATACATGAACCCATATTCATGACTAGCTTCCTCAAATTATATACCATATAAAGAGAATTATACTCTTTGTATTGCAACCAATCTCAGGTTTAGTAATTTTAGGAATACAAAGGAAGCATGCAATAGTAAGTTGAACAATCTTTCTCTTCGGCTTAAAGGTATAAATATTGAATTGCATAGTATGAGAGGACAAACATTCACCAGAAGGGCATCAAACCAAATGTGATCCAGATAAACACCCAAGGTGATTCACACAACAAAATGTTGGGTGATGGGTAATTTCACTTCATTCACTCATTATATGAGTAAGGATGAGAATGAGGCCCAGGGATAAGATCTATATACCTCAAGCCATGTGGTAAAATGATTTTATGTGAGCTTCTATTATCAATCAAAAGTTTGCGGGACAAAATCGTAGTTGTTATAAATTAGTTTGGAATGAAGAGAAATATTTTTATTATTTGTAATCATAAGGAGAAACAAGATCATGCATCACTTGGAAATAAGCTTCATTACCTTCGTTCTCCCTGTCGTCACTTAAAGGCTAAGAGGCAAGGATAACACCTTTTGTTTCTCTGTATCCTTAGGGAAGATGTTGTCCTAGAAAATCATAGAACATAAAAAATAGACACTGAGGACACAGATAAGCAAAGTGGCTATAGTTGTGACTATGGAAGCAATCCCAACCACAAGTGTTGTCATCAATTTTGTCATTTTACTTGAAGTAGAGGAAAACCCAAAGCAATCTAACCACTAGAAGAGGTTTAACAAAGAAGTGCAGGTTCAATCTATGCAATAAGAGTGGTTGATCGACACTAGCCTGCCAATAGATTGAGAAGAGGGTCCACAAAAAGAGCGTATAAGTAAACCTCAACCTTTTGGATCATGTAAAAAGCATCATTACATTGTTTCAATCCATTCCTCACATGATATCAAGATGTCGACAATCATAAACTAAGCATCCAAACCAATTATCAATCTAGGACATTATGGTCACACTGATTATTTACTTCTTCAAGCTTTCATATTCTTAGAAAACAAGATCCTTGGACGAAATTCATCAACAATCTAGAAGTTGGCGCTAGTATTGGGAAGCATCATAACACTACAATAGCTTGGTTTCTTCTCATGTATAGTTTTCTAGATGGCTAAGCAGTCCTACCTAGCCAATAGGCGCCTAGGAGCCTAGGAACTTTTTGTATGCTCTTATTTTTGACATATATATGCCTTTTTATGTTGGACTTTTTTAAATCACGCCAAATCATATGTCAGTTATGAAAATAAACTCCATTTGTTTTACTGACTTGTATATTAATTATTTATTTTGATCACCGAACTTTGACAAGATCCAAAGAAGAAGCTTAAGAAAAATTGATGCATGTTCTTAGATTAGGATGCTTTTGAATCAAATTGTTCCTGCTATAATGCTTTGTACATGTATTTTTGTACAAATGGAAGTCAATATAATGTAAGTATAATTATGCATTACCTTGAACCAACCTATACCTATTTTCATACTAGTGTAAAACTTTTAAGATAGGTAGATTTTATTCAAAACATTGTTTGAGCCATTTTCGAATGCAGAAGTCTTAGAAGAGACCGATGCGCACTTGAAGATTGTTAAAAATACCCAATTGATCCCAAAATATCAGCTTGCCATCCCTACTTGCTTCAAGTAGTCCAACTCTAAGCTCAACTTAAGTGTTCAAATCCACAAGAAAACCTTGCCCACATCATTTGGGATCTATCACTTGTAATCTTTATGAGATTTATACCTTATTTTTTCCCTTCTTCTTAATTGTTTGGTTCAATTGTTTTGAAGCTACTTTTTTTGAGAAGGTTCTGTCCAGAGATGAAAGGAGAGGAAGATGATCTTCTTCATGGGTGTTTTTCAACAATCTATAAAGTAGAGGTTGTGGTTTGGATCTATATCCTGAAAATAGTTACAGGTGGTATTCTGTCGTCCCACAAAGGCAACAATTTTCCTTGAGCCCATAAGGAGATTTCATTTTTGACCACAAAAGACACCAACATTTGTGATTTGTATGGGTTTAGAAAAGAATTAATTTGTAGGTTAAGAAACCCTATTAGAAAATTACAAGGTAGTAGATGTACGACTTTTTATCCCAAAACCACTACACACCTAGTGTCTTTTGTGGCTTTTTTATTGGTTGCTTTCAGAAGGAAATTCTGCTACATATTTCCTTATAAAGCAAGTTTCAATCATCATCATTGTGTTTTAAATTGTTTTAAAATTAACTCTATTCACCCTCTCTCTATAGCTTTCATTATTATAAAGTTTGGTTATATATTTAGTCATAGTCAAATATGTATTGTAGAAATTTGGAATATATTGAGATTAATAAAACAAATACAGTACCTCACAAATACAATACATATACATGAGATAAGAGAGAGGCTAATCACATAATTAGGAATTTAGGAACAAATTAAAATGAAAAAGGATACATAACACAAAGCATAACAAGACATAACACAACACACTATATATATGTTAAAACTCCCCCTCAAGTTAAGTATAGCTGTCTCTCATGCCCAACTTGTCCCCATGGAAATATGTTTTGTTTTTGGAAGTGGCTATGTAAAAATGTCAACAAGCTGATATTCACTCCACATGTAACAGTCAAAAATGTGTTCGGACATAATTGACTCCCTTATAAAGTGACAATATACCCCAATGTGTTTGGTGCGCTCATGAAAGGTAGGATTGCTTGCAATGAAAATATATGCTTTGTTGTCATAGAACATTGGAAAAGGCTCAGAATCAAAGATATCAAATTCTTCCAGAAGTGAGTGGACCCACATTAGCTCACAAGTGGTACAACCCATCACTCAATACTTCATCTCAATACTTGACCATGCAACAATAGTCTACTTTTTATTCTATCAGGTAACCATATTTCCTCTTACATATGTGCAATATCCAAAGTAGATTTTTCGTTAGTCTTGCTCCTGCATAATAAGAATCAGAATATCCAATAATTTTACAATGCATGTGTCTCCTATAAACAAGGTCCATTTCTAAGGGAGCCTTTAAGTATTTGATATGACAAACATCTTTCCAGTGATATTGCCTAGGTTCGTTTAGATAGATTTTGACAAGTACAATAGAAGAAGTGACAGGGCACGACTTCATGAGGCGAAGGAGATATGGGCGGCGAAAGAGGCATCTCCGGTGGCTGTTGTTGTGGATGGATCCGGCGGTGACGGAGATCCCTCTATTTCCCCTTTCCGTGCCCGTTTCCTGGCCCTGCAGGAACAATGGTTCCAGAGAGATGCGGGGGCGCTAGACCTCAGCAATAGGCTCACTGGCCCCGCGACGATTGTGGAAGGCGATGGTGTCTCCCTAGGCATGGGCTCGCACTCGAGGGATGCAGAGATGGAAGCAGACGTTTCTTCTCCTCACGATGATCCTAAAGATGGACAGATGACAAAGGTGGTTGCTGCCATGGAGGCTTTGGCGGTTGGAGTTCCCTTTCCCCGTTCTTCTCCTGCAGGTGGGGATCAAGGTGATACAGAGATCGATAACAAGGACGGGGATCCCTCGGAGGGGCAGGGCGTGCCCGAGGGATTGGAGGTGCCGAACGCAGTGGAGGACACTTTACAGCCGGAAGATGTAGACACGGTGTTTGAGATTTTGCCTGAGACAGTTTGCAAGACTTCCGTTGAAGCTGTTGGCGATGTATCTGGGGGTTGTTTTTGGATTGGGTCTATCTGTATACCCTTCCTGGAAGTGTGCTCGATGATTGCATCGTCGGGAGCGCAAGCTGTGTTTGAACAAGCTGCTGCAACGATGGCCATGAAGGAGACAGTGGCTCAAAAGCGGGGACGTCATCGCGATGTCTGCTTCTGCTGCTTGCAACGTGGGCACAAGCGGGCTCAATGCATGTCGGAAACGGTCTGCTTCTGGTGTCGCTCCCCTGGTCACTTGGTGCGTGACTGTGACGCTCGACGGAAGGTCAAGGGAAGGTCTCCCTCTCCCATGGATCGATGCTTCCGATGCCTTCAGAGGGGCCACTGGAGCAACGTTTGTTCTTCCCGGATTAAGTGCTTTCGTTGCAAGGCTTTTGGTCACACAGTGAAGGTCTGCCCGCTACGCAAGCCGGATGCACGTCTGCAGCTAATTTGGAATGGGGTTTCTACATCGGGCGAGCCCTACAACTCAGGCTGGTCTCCACAGAACGGGAAGGCAACTGAGGCCCCTGCCGTTGGCGGGACCCCTAGTGGCGACAAGATTGACACCATTGCGAGATGGGTGGAAGATGCAGTCGGGGACTGTCGACGCCTGCGATCTCCTTGCCTTGGTGACTTCTTGAGGCCAATATGGGGTGGTGAGCACACGAGCTCGTGGGCACACAGGGATGATACATCTTCAAACAGATCGTCTGTAGGGTGATGGCCAGCGAATCTTATGGAGATGGATGTTCAAGCAACGCTGAGGATGAAGATAACACAAAGGAACCTCTAGCAGGGCCTAGGGGTAAGAAGCACGGAGGGTGGTTCTGATGCGTAGATATCTAGGGATCTTGAGAGAGGGGTCTTGGTTGATTTCAGGGTGCTTTGAGGTTTGATCGTGAATGATACTATGTAATGCGGTGATTTGCTTGCTTGAGGGGCAAGATGAATAAGATGGACCTCATTTTATTTTAAAAAAAAAGTTACAATTAAGTAGATCAATTTTCCTACCATTCTCCTATATTACTTGTTATAAGGATAAGAAGAAACATCATCATCCCAATTTGTGTTGGGACCAAAAGGAGTACTAACTGTCTTAGATCCCAACATGCCTATTTCTTATAAGAGATCAAACACATATCTACTTAGAAATAGATAAACACTAAAAGAAAAACTAGAGACCTCAAATATCGAGAAATATCAATACTTTCCTAGATCTTTCGCAATGAAGTGCTTTCCCAGGTAATCCTTGGCATTTG
This sequence comes from Alisma plantago-aquatica, assembly GCA_963693085.1. Taxonomy (NCBI): domain Eukaryota; kingdom Viridiplantae; phylum Streptophyta; class Magnoliopsida; order Alismatales; family Alismataceae; genus Alisma; species Alisma plantago-aquatica. The sequence goes on along the minus strand of OY856409.1, from coordinate 995,531,726 downwards.
AATGCATTCATGATCTACCATAAAAATAATATCATCTAGATTCACAACCAGAATCACAAGCCCAAAAACAATCTTTTTTACAAAGACATAACAAGAGTGTCACATATTGAATTGTAACAAATTGACTCAATTTATCAAACCCCACTCTCCGACTTTTTTTCAAACCATAAATTACGCTCTGAAGTTGTCAATCCTTAGAACACTTCCCTTGAGTAACAAAACTAGGAGGTTGATCCATATAGACTTTGTCATATGGATCTCCATACAAGAAATCATTTTTCACATCTAGTTGAAACAAAGGCCAATCATGATCAACCATAACAAATTTAAGCACATGAACAAAGTTAAGGCATGTAAATGGACAGAACATTTCAAAATAGTCAATCCCATAGGATTGCATATAACTCTTGGCCACAAGGAGGGCCTCTAATTTTTCAATAATATTGTATGTTGATACTTAACTGTGAAGACCAAACTACAATCCACTGGAGAGCAATGAGAAGGAGGATCAATTAGGTCCCAGGTATATTGGTCAATCAATTCTTGCATCCCACTTCCATCACTTGGGGCCATGCGAGATGTTTTAGATCTTAGGTTATAGTTTTAGTAACAAAGACTATAGGTAGTGCAGAAGTGAAGCAGGCAAAGCTGGTGTTGCGGTCAGCATTTGTTTCAAAATTACTTATAGGGTGTAAAGTAACTGATCAAACTCCTTTCCTCAAGCAATCGAAACATTCAAATTAGAATGTACCATAGGTGTGTTTTGATCTATTGTCAAAGAAAGAGGATTGGATGAAAGAGGGTTATTGGAGGGAATGGAAGTTTTTCTTCGGCATTGATCAACCAAGAGGGGCTTAGTAGGTGACTATATTGGAGAATTGTCCCCTATTATATGAGAGGGACATATGCCTTCTACATCACTGACAATGTGTACCATTACTCTCACCACACCCAATCACTACTTTTATGAAAAACATCTTTAAGATCAAGTTGGGTAGTATCAAAACATGAGGATCATCATCTCACAATTGTAGAGACTTCAAGTCTAAGGACCACAACACCATTTACCCATTTGAGATCTGATTATGACTTGTGGTTTTATCTCAACATGAACATGTAATGGAGTATCAGCCAAAAGATCCACGGTCCAAAGGGAGCCTACCTTAGAGAAGGCAAGTTCTAAAAAATGACCACATTAGCACTCACAAAACAATATTTAGCAATAGGGGCATAGCACTTGTATCCTTTCTGAGTTTTGAAGTAGTCAAAGAAAATGCATTGAGCACAACATGAGTTAAGCTTTATCAACCCTTAGGATTAAGGTTTCAAAAAAAACAAGTACTATAAAAGATTGTGGCGGAAACAGAAAAATGGGGCACATCCGGATACAAAATATTCTAAGGTACTTGGTTGTGGAGTACAAAAGAAGGCATTCAATTATTAGAAAGCTGACAGTAGATATCTTTAGGTCAAAAGATCTTAGGTACATGATAATTAAGCATATATTCCATGCTACTCCAAGAAGATAACAATTTTTTCTTTCACCAACACCATTCTCTGAGGTGTGTAGGAATATGATGTTTGATGGAGAGTGCCCACACTTCTACAGAAAAACACTTTCAGAATGTTCATTAATTCAAGAGTATTATATGTACGAAAGATTATAATGGGCTTTAAGAAGTACATTTTAGTTTCAGCAAAGAAAGCTTCAATAGTATCCAAAATAAGTGCAAAATCTTTGAGCAAAAACAATCAAGTAGCTCTAGAATAGTCGTATATGATAGTAATAAAATATATAAAGCCTAATAAACTTGTCACAGAGAAAGGAACCCATATATCAACATGCACCAAATCAAGCAGGGAGGTACAACCAATTATCTTTTTGATAGGAGTAAGTAGAACAAGTTTATTTTCCAAGCCAGGATGCTTCATATTGAAAAATAGAATCAAACACATTGGAAATTAAGTGTTTCAACTTTGTAGTAGATAGATGTCCAGAATGGTAGTTCCACTATAAGTGAGACATAGTATAAGATAGTAGAGTAGTAGTAGAAGCACATGGTGTATCCAAGTAAGATAAACCATTTGGTCCCTCATGGCTCCAACCAATCCTCATCTTCATATGGAGATCTTAAAAGAAACACCATCAATGTCAAAAGCAACCGAGCACTGGAGATTTTTTGAAAGTTTTTCTCTTATATAGAAGATTTAACAGAAATTTAGGGACAAAGATCAAATTTAGAAGTAGATTTATAGGTATCCAAATTGTTCCAATGGAAAACACTGGTGATCAAGAACCATCAGCCACCATGATAGGAGGTACAACAAAAGTTTAAGTGAGGTCAGAAAATAAAGATGAATTCCTAGAGGTATGGGATGAGGTACCAAAATCTATGACCTATTTGTGTTTACCATATGCAAGAAGAGAGGAAAGAAAAGAAGAAACTCCATTAGGATGAGGTATAATAGTTTGGTAAGAAGGCATTCCTAAAGCATCTTTTCAAACTCAAAGCAAAGCTAGTCAGTCGAAGGAGTAGCGGTGCTAGAAGAAGGAATTTTGTCTGACTTAGCACCCTCAGCTAATACTTGATTATCCCATGTAGGTTCACCATGCTTGGCCCATGACCACCCTCGATATGATCATTGTGGCCATAGATGGTATAATATCTTTGTCCAAGATGGAGTTGTTCGTATCTTTAATCAAATCCAGATCCCCCAGAAGGGCAAACACAACCATGACAGTGGTCGGTCGAACAACAAGAGCAAAGTCGTTAGAAGATGTTGAAGGGAGAAAAGATACAAAAGGAATATGTTCAATCCTTTTGAGGACATCGTGAAGAGTGGGAAGAGCATCACTAGAAAGACTTTGATCAACAAAGTTAGCAAAAGATGAAGGCAGACCGACAAGGAATTGAACCACTTGCAACTCATTGCCTTGACGTTGAACTTCAGTATTATAAGAAAAAATAGGATTATAAACTTCAACTTCATCCCAAATAGAACATTTGTGATGGTAGTAGTCTTCGACATTAGCCATTAGTGGAAAATTCCTTCTTGGCAAGATTCATGAAGATTCAAACACCACATTGAGTAAATATGTAAGAGTTGATCCCACATAGCTTTAATAGTTATGAGGTGGAGAAGGGATTTGATAATCTTGGGTTCAATAATATTGACCATCCATGTCATAACCTTGGAATCATCCTTAACCCAAAGATCATAGGCCTATTTGGTTTTTTCGTCAACAATATCAACAAGTGCATGCGGGGCTACAATAATGACATGAGAATGTTTCCATTGTGCCTTTACACACAATTCAAATGAGATGACCAATGTGATAGTTAAGAGTCATCAATCTTGACAATCGTAACACACAATGAATGGTAAGTGTTAGTAGTAGCCAAGAGAGCAAACAAATAGAAGCCGAAATAACAACATGGTGACATGACAAGCACAACATCAACTAGAGATCTGCAGCAGAAGAAGAGCCAAATGCAGTGAATGGATAGTAGCAAGGACATAAAGAACCTACAACACAATATAATTTACAGCGACATGTGACACAAGTAGTAGGGTAACAAGCCCCTTTAAGATGAGAGAGCTAGTTGAGTGAGAATTTAGAAGAGAGAGGGGTTTATTTGAAGGGAAGAAGGTAGCAATAAAGACAGCTATGGGTGGAGAAGAGAGGGTAGTAGGTGGAGAAAAATGTGATGGCTGTTGTGGGTAGCAAGGGAAGTGACGTGGGTGATGTAGGTGAGTGAAGGGGTGGTTGGGGCTATTGGAGACATGAGGGGTTGTGATCAGAGAAAAGGAGCTAAGAGAGGGTGGTGGCAACACATGTGGGAGAGGAAGCAAAGGCAACAATAGAGGGAGGTAGTGAGGGAGAGGGTTGTAGAGGGGAAAGGGGAAGCAGTGATTTGTGGTTGTTCGAAGAGGCAGGAGTTGCGGCGGGAGTTGGGAGGGTAAAGAATAAATTACAAAAGAGGGAGAAGTAGTAGATGGCTAGAGGGTGGTAGGAGGGTGAGTGAGAAAGGAGTGACGGTGGTGTTATGGTTAGGGAGAAGGGGTGGCGGAAATGTGGTTACAGAGGGACTAGAAAAATGTTAGGGCATGGGAAAAACATATTAGGGTTGGATGTGGGGGGTTCAAACCGCTCTAATACATGTAAATTTTGAAATATATTCACTATATGAAAATATAACAATAATGATGGAAATTATCTGCCACATATGTGGGAAAATTTTCCATGATATGTCGAGGATGGAAAAAATAACTCTTTCCACGTTGTCGCTATTGATCTTAACTTTATTGCTGGTTGTAGTGAAAATTGTCATTCAGTCACTATTATCAACAAAGAAGGATAATGTATCTTATCGCTAATGGATATAACATTAACTTAAATTGTCTTCAGTCACTATTATCAACAAAGAAGGACGGTGTATCTTATCGCTAATGAATATAACATTAACTTAAATTGCCTTTCATACTAAATAATCATGATAGTATGCTTCTATCACATTTGTTAATAATGACAACTTTATCAGTACTCTCATCAAGGTTAATTGGGATGGAAATTTTCATCGACACAATTTGACAGATCATGGAAAACTCGTGAATCCTTTCTTTTATTGTATTGAACAGAATATTGATTTACATAGTGGGGACGTGAGCCTTTGCCACCTTGAATAAATTACCACATACAATATATGAATTAACTTCATTTGCTAGTACAAAACTTCTTACAATTGTAGATTATGAATATCGGCACACATTCAGACTCTAGCACCTGGGCTGTGCCTGCAAACAATGTAAAGCGGAGAATGTGCAGATTTACAGTTGGTATTTTGCAGAGTAGAGGGATGAAGGTGGGGCAGGACAACCAAGTTTTCTGCTCTCTAAGGCTGTGAGATAGTTGCAAGTGAGAAGAGGAAGGAACGAGTGAACTGTGGGCAACTCTGGTATAACCTCCATGTCTTCCTCAAAATCAACTGATTTCAGATGAACTTCCAACTGTGCAGTCTGCAATAAACAAAATCATGACATTATATATAAAATAACACGAAAGGCTGAACTTCGGGCGCATAAAACATGGATGAATATCGAAGACAAGAAAGATTTATTTGACTACTCGGTATACCATCTAATAATTGCAAAGAAAAGCTTGTTGATGTTTTGAATGACATCTCCTAAAAAATGAACGAAGAATCACATAGCTCAAAGAAATCAAAGATTAAGAAGGTTAGTTCCAAGGATACTTTTTATGGGATAGAGGGAAGGATCGAAGAGATTGTTGTATAAAATAATATGGAGTGATGGACTATCAAATATCCAATATTTCCCAAGTAAAAAGTTGAACATCACAAAAATCATGGAGGAAGATCAAGGGGAGTGGGTAAGAATAAAATCAGCTTCGTACAACCTCCAAAGTAAGAGCTCTAAGAAATCTGTAGATAGTGGAGGTAACAAGGGTTTCAAAAGCAACTGCTTAGAAAACATTTTGACAAGTTTTTTTGTTTGGCCCCACATAGTAAGGTATCCATATACACCTAGGGGTCAAAAATTCTCACACCGAACTTTCTTTAACACTATGTGCTTTCAATATTAGTGTTAGTATAATTCAATTTTCAAACTCTGTAGTAGCAGGAAACATAATGTTGTACTTACTCACTGTCATTCATGCGTCTGCTATTTCTTTTTTCATAGCCTTCATCTAGAAATCAATTCCTTCTTGTGTGGTGCATTCATTATTTCCTTCATCAAGTACCATGCCATCATCTCCTTCAATATCACTATTAGAATTTTCATCATCAGTCTCATCAATAATCCAGACAGTCTACATATAACAAGAATATGAGTAAAAGAAGATACAAATATACTATGTTATTTATAAAAACAGTTCAACTGAAATAAGTTTCTACTAGTGTACTTGGTATTCAGATGTGCCTTCAGGAAGAAGCTTTTTTTCTTGCTTTCCTAGCTTTGTTGACAACATCAACTCCAACCATCTCTGCTTCTGTTGGCCAAGGATGACCAAGAGAAGTAAATAACATTTATAACTGTAGTATTAGTGTGGGATAAATAAAAGTAGCTACTGGCTTCCCCAAAAAATAAATCAAACACCTAATGTGTGTAACGACTTTGCAGTTGGTAAACTGAAAAAATGAGGTCTTACAACGTTGAAATCCCTAACCAACAAAATAAATACAAATATATATATAATATGTATAGATACTACATTGTATACAACTTTTAAAGATAATAGGTTGCTCTTGGAGAGTGTTAGTGTTGGATTCCTTGGGCAATTAAGATGTGATTCCAGCCATCCTCACAATTCCTATCACTGCAGCCCCAGGGAACTCTTGATATTGGTACCCAACTTTGGATGGCCTTTTCTATGTAAGAACTACTTATTCATTGGGGTTCACTAGTCAATCAGGGGATTGGCAGAATACGTATCGCAATGGACATAGGCTGCTAACCTCCGTATGAAGCTGGTGCTGCACTAACCACCTCCCTACAAATGTCATTCTGAAAACAAGGCATGCATGCAATGAGGATGCCTTTAGATATGCAAAAATGGTTCAAAAACCATTATTGATGACATGTTCTTTTGTTCTTTTTCTGGTCCTATTGAGAGCATCTCAATTGATAGGTATGTGATGTTGGATTGACCTACTGATGATTTCAGAGCTTCATTTTCTGGGTTCTTCTTAAATGCAACTCTGATGAATGTGGGAACATGTTCTCAAACTGCCTCGCAACTTGGTTCTGCAGAAACCAAGTAAATTTTCAGAAATGAATGTCCAGTGGCATAGCTGACAGCTCACAACTTAAGAACTTGGGATGCGGATTTCCAAATATGCATATAACTGGCTCAACCAATCAGCCTAGAAGCAGCCTAAAGGGCATATTACAGGGTTCTCCAACCCCAGCTAGAGTTATTAAGGCATGCACATAGTCTAGAGTTATTAAGCCATGCCATGATGTTCTCTTGATTAGGTGTCTGATATTTGTTTGTACATAGATTACTGGTGAATGATCTCTATAATATGCAAGATTGGGATGGTGTGATCTGCAGTATGCCTTGTTAGGTTTTCTACTCTAGATACAACTCTTTATACCTGCAGAGTTTTTTTTTGGAAGGTCGACCACTGCTTATAAGTTACGAATTTTCTGATTTTGTATATATGATTGGTTTTCAATGAGGCTGAAGTTTGGTAACGATCTTCCTGTTGTCTCGACCTGGGGATGGCTGATAGTTCTATGCCACGTGGTATGTTCATGATCATGGTCAAGGAGGTTGGTTTCCTGTAGGGGGTTTCAATTCTATGATGTGGCTAAATTCATACACATCTTGTCATGTAATGAACTGAATATACAAGATTAATGTGGAATTTACAACGAAATAATAGCAGAACATCACCTCATGTTGGTCATATACAAGATTAGTGTGGAATCTATTACTTATATCATGTACATATCAAAATACTTCACTGAAGTGTGGAGTCAATACCTACCAACGCTTTGCTCGTTCATCCACACCCAGCCTTTTCCACATGCTTCCCATGTCCAATTCCACACGGTCATTTCCAGTCAACACTTTGAAGGAGGCCTAGAGCAATCCATATGAGGAACCATGTGAGAGGCATTTATGAGAGAGAATGAGTCTCAACCTATGTTCCTGCATCGATTGATCAGAAGTAGAGGATTTTCGACCTACGTGTCCAAATTAAGCAATGAGCGGGATCAGTGACTAAGGGAAAAATCTTAACGAAACAAAAACAACCAGTCACGATAATTGTTCGACTACTACTCCACTAGCCAGGCCCACCTAGTGAAACTAACTAGAGCGAATGTTAATGACATGGACTTCACCAAGAGAATGTGTGGTTTCCAGGAGTCTGCTTGGCACAACAGATAGTGGAGAATCTATTTCTGTATAAATCATACATGAGGCACCTTGATCACAAAAAAGCCCATTTCACAGGTTCCTTTAGAATCAATTTATAAATATATAGTATCGAGTTTGTAGATGCAACGCAGCAAGTTATTCCTTTTAGGCAGTCTTTTGTTTGATAACTGGAATGAAGAACGTCTGAAATGGAACCTGAATACTGCAGTAGTAATTCACCACTTGGAGCAGATCATCATCAATACCACAACTATGTCATCTTCACTGGAATACGTACTTGACGCGGCACGAACGCGGATCTCCAATGATGATGTAGCAGTAGTGGTGTCTTCAAATCATCCGGGAAGACGTGCATAACGTGGCACAGACACGAATGAACGATATGCTGGTGATACAATGCAGGTATTATAACTCTGTCGTGTGAACCTTGGGGGCTTGATAGGAAAGGAGATATCATCCATCAAGGAAAGTCCCAAGAAGATCAGTGGAAGGTGATGCTAATACACCAGATGCAACTCGAAGAAGATGTGATAAAAATAGCTCGGGGAAGATAAAACTGGAAGAATCAACCTTGCAGATGTAGACTTGGTAGGCTTGAAATTGTTGAGCTTCTGAGAAGTCTGAAAAAGCACCCATATGTCTCTCAAGAATGCAACAAGAGTGATCAACTAAACCACCATTAACACTGAATGAAGAGGAACCAAGAGGGATGAAATATGCGTAGCAAACTCTTGTCCTGACGTACATAATGCGGTACGAACGTGAGTAGATCGGTCAACACTGCAGTGGAGATCCTTCAATGCTGTCTGGAAGTGGAGAACAAATGTGCTGAACAATACGAAGCTCCATAGTAGCCTGAATACATATATCATCTCTTCTCATACATAATCTCTCACACACTCTCTCTTCTCATCTCTTCCTCTCCTCTCTATCCCCCCTGCACACCAAATACAACGAGAGTAAGTGTTTGGTGTGGAGAAATGGATATATGACCCCCCTCACGTGGAAAAAGGGATACACACATGATGGGTGGGTGGGAAAGGAATTGGTGGATTTGAGAGGAATTTGTGGTATGGAGATGTGTAATATGTAGAGAATGAAATCGATAACTGGAGAGAATATGCTAAATGGGTCAATGTAAGACCCGGGTAGAAAATTAAATGGATCAATCCTGATTTGAAAAATCCAATTAGGCTTAAAATTGGATCTGATTAGCCAAAGATAGGTCTGAGTAAGGATATGAATATCAATAGAGATAGAGAAGTTGGGGCAGTAAAAAAATAGAGGAGGACGTCACTCATACTTGGGAGAAGACAAACTGATTAGGGGGTGATGGCATGGTTGAATATGGTGGAGTGCTTTGGCCAAAGATAAGTAATAGCATTGGGGCAGCAACAATGGGGGACTCAATAATGATGGCAATGGATAATGGATGTCAATGGTAGTAGGATGGAGCAAAAGCCAGGGTGCTGGATGATGGTGACGACGGTTGTTTTGATGTTGTTGAATTTCAGCGGCGACAAGATGATGACCGGCTACTATAGGACTTGGCCATAGCCGAGGAGATGATAACGGGCTCCTGTGCGGCTCTGGAGATATTGCAGGCCATGCGGCTGCAGGCGGAGCCATGTGTGAACCTTCTCCATTCAACGATGACAACGAAGACGAAGCCGGCTGGGCGGATACGATGGCAACAACGGCGGCTACTGCTCCTGGGATCGGCAGTGATGGCTGCTTGCTGCTGTTGGCGGTGGCACTGATAGTCGTGTGCTGATGGCACAGGATGTAGGATCGGTGGTCATCAGCGGCTGTTGGCCTAGCAGGCAGTGTTAATTGTTGCATCTGGCGGCAATTGCGGCGGCGGTGGTGTTGTTTCTTTTTGCTGGCGGCTTGATGATGGCGACGCCGGGATAGAAATTGCCGACGTATGGAAAGAAGATCAGAAAAGAAGATAGGATCCTTAAGAAAGAGGATGAGAATCCATGAAGGCTTGGATATGCTTGGTGAGCAGCCGGCCTAAGACATGGCAATGATGGCGGCCGCCCACAGGTGGGGGTTCTCCCCCTCGGTTGCTCTCTAGAAGAGATGAGCGGCGGCTACTAGGGCTATTCTTAGTGGCTAGGAGAGAAGAGGGAAGCGGTGGCGGATAGGGTCCCCTAGGAGCAAATGTGCTCTGATACAATGTGAAAGAATATTGTATTGAACTGATCCGATTAGATGAATAAAAGAGGTACAACTCTTTCCTGTATATAGGAGCAAGGGATAAACCCTGAGACTTGTGTCCCAAGTAATCTAAACGGGCCGAGACACTAAAGGTCCACTAACTAATTAACCTACTAACTTAATAGGCTAATATATACTCTTTAACACCTCCCAAAAAGACACAATAACAAGAGATATATCTCCTGTCAGTGATAGATCTTGCCCAATCTACGTCAGAAAAACCTTGAGCTCTCATGTGGTCATGATTTTGGTACAATAGTCATTTCCCATAAGACTTCTTCAAGTATCTCAGAATGTGCATAATAGCCTCGAAATGAACAGTACAATACATTGCTTCTCCATGAATTGACTAACAACACTTGTGGCAAAGCCAATGTCAAGTCTGGTGACAGTCAAATGATTCAATTTTCCAACAAGCCTTCTATAACGCCAAGGGTCATCAAGTGGCTCCCCTGTTCTACAGACAATCAGACCTTAGGGTCCATTGGAGTCTATGTTGGCTTAGCTCCAAGAAGACCTCTCTCAATAAGATGATCTAGAACATACTTTTGTTGTGAAATGACAATTCCATCCTTTGGTTTGGCTACTTCAATCCAAAGAAAATATTTCAGATTGCCTAAATCTTTTGTTTGAAAGTTACCCTAAAGAAAGTGCTTGAGCTGCTTAATACCTTGTCTATCATTACCAGTGATCACAATATCATCAACATGAGCTAACATAAATACACATCTAGAATCACATCACCAGTAGAAAATACATTAGTCCATGATGCATCTGTGAAGACCAAACTCAGAAAGTATACAACTTAATCTACCAAACCAAGCACAAGTTGATTGCTTGAGACCATAAAGCGACTTTTAGAGTCGACAAACCATACCAGACTCCCTGTGAGCAACAAACCATTGTGGTTGCTCCATATTGATCTCTTCATTCAAATCACCATGTAGAAAGGCATTGTTGATATCAAGTTGATGTAGAGTCCATGAATGGGTAGCTGTAAGAGACAAGAAGAGACAAACAGATGCCATCTTGGCCACATGAGAGAATTTCTCTCTAAGTAGTCTTCACCATAAATTTGTTTGAATCATATGACCACCAATCATGCATGGAGTCTATCAACTGAACCATCAGATCCAACCTTGACTGTGAATACCCATCTCCAGCCAACCACTGATTTCCCAGAGGGACAATGAACCAATGACCAAAGTCTGAGATTTTCGGCTTGCACTTCTACACGGCGTGTAGATCATCTTCACGGTGTAGTCTTAAAGTTCTGAGTTTTCTCTGCCATAAGTCGCATGACATGGGCTTCTTATCACACGACGTGTTATCATCATACACGATGTGTGTTCTAAACCACGTGTAAAGACTGTTTGGGCTGCTACGAACTATGGGGGACGAAAAGCCTGCTACACATGCTACAATCATTTATAATGATCAATCTCAAATCACAACTGTGCAACTCAATTCACATAACTATCTCCTCTGGATGTATGCTATTAATATGGTCCTTGAGTGCCGAGAGAAGGTCGATTTTATTAAGAAAGAACCTCTTGATTTAACCAACAAGTGAAAAACCACCAGAGGGGGGTGAATAGGGTTTTATGAATATTTTAATAAAATTTAACTTAAAGTAAGAAACCACAAAAATATTGGACAAGGGGACAAGGATTTAGAGTGGTTCCAACCTTAGAAAATACTAAGGCAGTCAATCCACTACCCGGTTGCTTACCCAACCGGGATTTTGAAAGTATTTAATTTTATTACCTCGCAAGGATGTTACATAAAATTACAATACTTTCACCAAACCCTTCGGACAGCCTTCACCTAGAAGTAGTCTCACCAACCTCAAAGCAGCCTTCCTTGAAGTAACCTCAAGCTCCCCTTGAAGTAGCCTTCCTCTTGAAGTAGCCTTCCTCTTGAAGTAGCTTCCCGTTGAGACAACCTTCTTGAAGTAGTCCAAAGTCCACCTTCTCCACCGAGAAGACCCTTCTCCACCTGAGAAGTCAAACCCTCTCCAATCTACAAGCTCCAACCCTAGGAGTAGCAAGGATAATACAAAAGATATAAAGGAACAAGAAGGAAAAATAGAAATTACAATACCGTTGTAGCACAAGGCTTGATTTCCTATATCAAGCATTTTGATCTCCTAACCAATGTATATGAAAGTTTAAGTGTTGTGGGTAGGAGATGCTACCCTATAGGACATGAAATTGGAGCAATGGGAATGAATAGCCAATGTTGGAATTGCTCTATTGCTCACAAGAATGAATAGCCAATTTGCAAGTATATGCTCAAGTGTTGCACAAGTGTGTTTTGGGTGTCCTAAGGCTTGTCCTATTTATAGGAATGGCATATGAATGCTTAAGGATGTTCTAGACACTTTCTAGGGGGCTCTAAGTGCTTAACTAGCCGTTAGGTATCCATTAGTTGCTTTAGCAATGGCTAGTTAATTAACTCTGAAAAGTACAGACAGAACTCTTCTCGGTCGAAGAATTGTCGACCGAGAATCCTTCTCGGTCGAGGACTTGTCGACTGAGGGACTGTCTGGAGCAAGTGTATATAACGTTCTAATCCAACTCCCAACTACCTTGTCTGCTGTGTCTAACGGCTACTTGGGTCATTCTCATTCGAAGAGTTTGTCGACCGAGAGTGTCTCGGTGGAGAATTTTGTCGACCGAGATTAACCCTGTTTCAATGTTTTAAACTAAGTATTTAGTGTGTGTATGAGTGTGCAGTTGTGAAACTATTTTAGGGGATGACCTATCTAAGTGTTGTGATTGACTAGGGAAGATCTAAACGCTTGATTTACATGACATCTAAGTACTTGTACTTTATATACATGTACACATTTTTACATTTGATTACAATCATGAATTAAAGCAATTTGAGAATATAGATCTTACAAGTTGTTTGTCATCCACCTAATTCCTGCAACACTGAAGTAGCACGTTAGATCCACAAGAATGAAATGTTTGTCATCATCAAAACAAAGGGATTATAATAATGTCCAATTTAGCCAACAATCTCCCCCTTTTTGAAGATGACAAACATTTCCTAAATATAAAATAAGGAAATATAAATCATATGAGTTTCATACCTGAAGTTTACCTTTTGTAGCCATTCTTGTTTTGCAAGTGGGTGTTGGACGAGATATTATGAAACTCATTTTATTTTATGTTTTTGATTTTATATTATTTATCCCCCTTTGTCATTTCAAAAAGATATCCAAGATAATCATTTAGTATGACTTTTTATTTCTCCCCCTTAAAGAGATATTCAATTTAAAAGCAAGGGTTTAATGCAAACCAATTAATGTTAAATTTAGCCACAATTTATTTATCAATCATTTGCAAAGGATGTTAAGCCTTGAAATGATATGAGTTCCTTTTAAGTGCATGGCATATGTGTATTGATTTCTCACCCATTTTACAAGGGATGTTAAGACCTAAAAAATGATATGAGAATCCTTTAAGCTTAGAGTACATGAAAAGTGTCTCTAACCAAATGCACAGGATGTTAAGCCCTGATTTGTTTAGAGAGTTCTATTAAGAAGAATATATATATCATATTCATAAAATTTGTAGATTCCTTTATTTTCATAACCAAGATTAAATGATGTTTACAAAGTTTTGTAAGCTTCTTAATCTTATAATCAAGATAGTTTGTGTGAGCTCCCCCTTAATCTTATAGTCAAGATAATTTAAGGATTCTAAGGTCACAATCAATATTAGATAATAATAAGTTGACCTTTTATGAGAGTTATGCACTAAAATTATGTTTTCAATATGATAAACACACTTTGAATCAAGATACTAAGATTAAGTGCAGTAAAATGATGTACAAATAAGCATTTTGTCAAGCTTATTTTAGGTCGACCTTGACTTCGACCATAGCGCCCCTTGGTCAAACTTGATTTCAACCAAGAGGCAATTTCTGCAGATTTTCAAATTAAAATGCATTTGTGCCATGAAATTTCACTATTTATGCAAAATGGCATCTTCATATGAGCTAAATCATAACGATCAAAAACAATATCCATTCATGGTTTGTATATATGGATCAAAGATTTATTTTAGATAAACCAATGAAACATAATGAACATGGCACAATGATTAAGATAGAACAGTAATTTCCTTGATTAAACTAATTATGGTTCATATTTTTAGTCAAACCATTTAGAGAATAAACCAAAATAATCTTATTCAGGTTCATAAGTTTTCAATTTTAAGACAAACTATGTAACTGAACATGCTTAGTAAACTTTTTCAATCAATGAATAAGGTTTGTTCAAAATCAGTCTTCATATAACACTTTTGCAATATGTTTAAGGATTTCATATTCATAATGTTATATCCTAATTCATGATGCAAAAGATCAATATGTCCTGTTTAAAGATAGTCTCCAAGATTTATTCTTGATTTGCATGTTGAATCAATCATTAATAACAAATTGATAGAAAACTAGATTAATTTAAAATAGGTTTAGCAGTTTTGTTGCAGACTTGAAAACAGTAACCTGCTCGGTCGACTTTTTCTCGACCGACAGTGTTCTCGGTCGAACAGTTTCTCGACCGAGAATGTTTCTGTACTGTTTCAGAACTATTTTCAGTAATTGTTTCCAAGTAAAACAAGAATATGAAAGTTAAAGCTCGATTGTGTTGAGATATGACATTAGTATATCAAGAATCAGTTTAGGTCAAATCTCAAATAGTCAAAATTAAACTTCTAAGTTTTAGGAACCCAAGCTAGATCATCATTCCTTTTCTTGTATGGGCATGAAAAAGAGTAGTGTCCAAGACGCAAGCAATAATGACAACTAATAGAGTCAATCTCATTTCTCTTTCTAGGAGTTGAGTTGTTCTTGGGTACATACATGGATTGATTCTATAGCACTTGTGTCCTTCTCCAACTAGGTTTTTGATAAGATTTTCCCTTAGTCTTATAACCTAGTCCTCTCCTTCCATTTTGACTATAAGAATCATTTAAGATATTATCAAGAGTATTATTGTTACTCAAGCTACTCACTTTTTGTTGTAACTTCATAATCTCATCCATTTTCTTCTTGATATCTAATTTTTCTTGATCTAGATTACATAATAAAGAGTTTCTTTCTTTTACAATAATATCATAATCTAGATGTGTACACAAAATAGATTGTCTTTGAAGATCATTTACTTGAGTTTGCAAGTTTAACTTTTCTAGGGAAAGAAGATTACAATTTGCTTCTACAGATTTTAGCTTAATATCATAATCTTCAATAGCCTTTTTGAGATATTCATTTTCAGATATGAGAGAAAGAAGTTTAGCATTTAACTCATCATTTACTTTATTTGATTTCTTAAATTTCTTCTTGCACTCAATATATTTCTCATGTGTATCTTGAAGACTAGCAATTAGATATTCTTTTGGCAGATAAAAAAGACTTACCTCTTCTTCTTCTTCTTCATTTGTTGTAGCAATAAGACATTCTACTTCTTCTTTTCCATCATCACTATCATCACTTGAATCATCCCATGCAGCTTTATATGCTCTTTCTTACATTTTGTGAGATGATTTCTTTCTTTTCTTGAATTTTGGACAATCACCTTTCATGTGTCCCTTTTTGCCACATTCAAAGCACCTGGAAGAAGAAATACTAGAAGTTTTTTTAAAACTTTTATACTGCTTACCATTTACAACGAGAGTTTCTTCTTCACTATCATCTTCACTTGTGCCATGATTGATCTTGGTTGATGCTTTGAATGCAATGTCCTTCTTTTTCCCTTGTTGAAGTTCACGTTCTCATCTTTCTTCCTCTTCTAAAGTTGCCTCATGTGCTTCTAGGTTTCCAATAAGTTGTTCCATCCTTAGCCGGGTGAGATCATTTGCTTCTTCAATAGTTGTCACCTTGGGCTTGTATTTGGGAGGAAGAGACCTAAGGATTTTTTATACTTGATCTTCCTCACTAATCACTTTGCCTAAAGCATTCAAACCATTCACAATAGAAGAAAATTTTGCATACATTTCACTAATAGATTCATTTTGATCCATACAAAATTGTTCAAATTTTTGTTTAAGCATTCCGATTTTAGAATTCTTAACTTGAACAGTTCCTTCATATGTTATAGAAAGTCTATGCCATATTTCATAAGCCGTTTCACAATTTGATATTCTATTAAACTCACCAACGGAAATTGAACAATAAAGTATACTTACAACTTTTGCATTCATTTGGGCAGATTTTACCGTATTAGCATCCCAATTTGCATACTCCGTTTGAGGAAGTTCATATGGAGTTGATACCATTCACCATAAATCCCAGCTGATTCCTTGGAAGTAAAATTACATCCTCCTCTTCCAGTAGGTGTAGTTAGTGCCATCAAAAGCTGGAGGTCTAGCCACGATTGTTCCTTCCAAGTTGAGGTTGTTGAGTACCCTATCACCCATTCTTCAAGACTTTGTTAGAGTTCCTTGAAGCCCTGCTCTGATACCAATTGAAAAACCACTAGAGGGGGGTGAATAGGGTTTTATGAATATTTTAATAAAATTTAACTTAAAGCAAGCAACCACAAAAAGATTGGATAAGGGGACAAGGATTTAGAGTGGTTCCAACCTTAGAAAATACTAAGGAAGTCAATCCACTACTCGGTTGCTTACCCAACCGGGATTTTGAAAGTATTTAATTTTATTACACTACTACAGAAAATGCTTTTTACAACGGGAAAAACACAACAGTTCTGTTGGTTGTGTTGTAGTTAGCATATATTTTACAACAACTCTATTTGTGTGTTGTGAATTATATATTTTATACAACATAAGTTATATACAACGGGCCAAACTCGTTGTAGTATATGTGATACTACAACATGTGTTAAATTGTTGTAATAGACTGTAATATCACAACATACTCAAACCCATTGTAAAAGACCATAATTACACAACATGCTCTAACCCGTTGTAATAGTCACATTTGCTAACTTGTTGTGATAGATCATCATTACACAGCATACTCTAAACCGTTGTAAAAGATCATAATTACACAACATGCTCTAACCTGTTGTTATAGTCATGTATGTTAACCCGTTGTAATAGACCATCATTACACAACATACTCTAACCCGTTGTAAAAGATCATAATTACACAACATGCTCTACCCGTTGTAATAGTCACATATGTTAACCTGTTGTAATAGACCATCATTACACAACATACTATAACCCATTGTAGTATACTATAATTACACAATAGGCTTTCACCTATTGTAATAGTTACCCGTTGTAATAGACCACAATCACACAACAGGTTTGCACGCCATTTGTTGTATATGTACAACAAAGAATATATGTGTTGCATAAAATAAAACCGGTTCAGCGGTTTGAGATGTGCCTTACTTTCAAGTGGTCTCAAGTTTGAAACCTTGTGTCTAGATGTATTTTCCTTTTGTCTCAACATGTTATATACAACACCCCTATTACAACAGGTGTGTTCAATGATCTACACCATATTATTCGCAATCACAATGCGGATGTATGCTTAACTTTTTGGGCTTGGCTCCGATCTGATGATTACATTATGGCCTACTTCCAAGCGGTGACGATCGGCCTCAAGCTTGCGAGAGATCAGAGGCTGCAGATTTCTTTAGTTGAGATTGATGATGGTAATATCTACAATATTCTGTGGAAAGATGCTTCTGCACCTTGGAGGGCGACGCCCTTTGCTAGAGAGCTCAAAGCGGAACTGATCAATGCTTGTGTTATGGGTTTTGTTGTGCACAAGACCCTTAATTCTATACCGAGGGAGATTGGGAAATGGGGATGCAGGATGGCAGACCTCTTTATCTCGACAGATATCCTCAGGATCCCTAGGAAGATCCATGGGATGGTCGCTTTGGAGAAGAGACACATGCCTTATGTTGTGCTGATGAACAGCGACGATTAGGATGTGGGTCTGATGTGTAGGGTGGGTGATATCTGTGATTTTATAAGCAGAAGCTGTATTCCTTTTTATGATGTTTTGCTCACATGAGGGGTGTGGGATGAATAGTTTGACCCCTGGCTTATTTAAAAAAAAAGTATAAAATACATATATTACAACATGCGCAACACCTGTTGTATAAAGAACCCCCCATATGACCACGCGATCTAATACAACAGTTGACACCCGTTGTATAATGGAAAAATGAACTGTTGTAAAAACCATTTTTTGTAGTAGTGTTACCTCGCCAGGATGTTACATAAAATTACAATACTTTCACCAAACCCTTCGAACAACCTTCACCTAGAAGTCATCTCACCAACCTCGAAGCAGCATTCCTTGAAGTAACCTCAAACTCCCCTTGAAGTAGCCTTCCTCTTGAAGTAGCTTCCCGTTGAGACAACCTTCTTGAAATAGTCCAAAGTCCACATTCTCCACCGATAAGACCCTTCTCCACCTGAGAAGTCAAACCTTCTCCAATCTGCAGCCTCCAACCCTAGGAGTAGCAAGGAGAGTACAAAAGATATAAAGGAACAAGAAGGAAAAATAGAAATTACAATACCATTGTAGCACAAGGCTTGATTTCCTATATCAAGTGTTTTGATCTCCTAACCAATGTATATGAAAGTGTAAGTGTTGTGGGTAGGAGATGCTAGCCTATAAGACATGAAATTGGAGCAATGGGAATGAATAGCCAATATTGGAATTGCTCTATTGCTCACAAGAATGAATAGCCAATTTGCAAATATATGCTCAAGGTTGCACAAGTGTGTTTTGGGTGTCCTAAGGCTTGTCCTATTTATAGGAATGGTCTATGAATGCTTAAGGAAATTCTAGACATTTTCTAGGGGGCTCTAAGTGCTTAACTAGCCATTAGGTATCCATTAGTTGTTTTAGCAATGGCTAGTTAATTAACTCTGAAAAGTGCAAACAGAACACTTCTCGGTCAAAGAATTTTCGACCGAGAGTCCTTCTCGGTCGAGGACTTGTCGACCGAGGGACTATCTGGAGCAAGTGTATATAACGTTCTAATCCAACTCCCAACTACCTTGTCTGTTGTGTCTAACGGTTACCTGGGTCATTCTCGGTCGAAGAGTTTGTCAACCGAGAGTGTCTCAGTCGAGAATTTTGTCGACGGAGATTAACCCTGTTTCAATGTTTTAAATTAAGTATTTAGTGTGTGTATGAGTGTGCAGTTGTGACACTATTTTAGGGGATGACCTATCTAAGTGTTGTGATTGACTAGGGAAGATCTAAATGCTTGATTTACATGATATCTAAGTACTTGTACATTATATACTTGTACAAGTTTTTACATTTGATTACAATCATGAATTAAAGCAATTTGAGCATACAAATCTTCCAAGTTGTTTGTTATCCACCTAATTCCTGCAACACTCAAGTAGCACGTTAGATCCATAAGAATGAAATGTTTGTCATCATCGAAACAAAGGGATTATAATAATGTCCAATTTAGCCAACAACAAGGACTATCCTATTTGGAGAAAGCATAATGGATTGGTAAAGTCATGGTTATGGAATAACATGGAATCACATATTGTGTCTAGGTGCATGTTCTATTCTACTGCAAACCATGTATGGGATGTTGCAAAGAAACATTTCTCCCATGAGAAGAATGTTCTCCGTCTATATATTGTAAATGATCATCTCTTTGCAGAAAGGCAAGATAGTCGCTCTCTAGATGATTACTTCAGTGATATATAGTCTCTCTCTCAAGAACTCAGCTTCTATCAGCCGTTGAAAATAGATGGTAAGTGAAAGATAGGGATGACTTGGTGACAACAAGATTCCTAACTGGACTAAATCTTATATATGCTCT
The DNA here is from genome assembly GCA_963693085.1 of Alisma plantago-aquatica. Taxonomy (NCBI): domain Eukaryota; kingdom Viridiplantae; phylum Streptophyta; class Magnoliopsida; order Alismatales; family Alismataceae; genus Alisma; species Alisma plantago-aquatica. Next base: position 995,511,795 of record OY856409.1, on the reverse strand, counting down.
TGCTAGAAGTGTTATTCTCGCCACTAGATAAATTGCCCAGTCTCAAAGAAGCCTTTGTGAGGATTCAACAATACTCCTTCGAGTCCACATCTACTTCTTTTGCTATCATTGGAGCACAACCATCTGAGAATCACACCCCTATTTTTGTTGTAGTCAAAGGAGTTGGGTGTGGTTTAGGATGTGGACGAGGCTCTCACCCTAGAGACAAGTGCTCTTTCTGTGGGAAACTTGGACATACAGAGGACCGATGTTATTCTAAGCATGGTCGCCCTCCTATTGGTGTTGCTCATTGTATTGCTACCTCTTCATCTGGAGTGTCAAAACCAGAGGTTGCCATCTCTAAGAAGAATACGATCATCTTCTTTAGAACACTCAACAAGCTTCTCCCGGCTCTTCCGCTTCCGCCAACTTGGTCTCAGATACAGGTAACTGGGGGACTTTGCTTGTTGCTTCATATCCAAGGAAGAAAATGTCCAATTTCAATGTCGATTCACTGGCCACAGAAACAAAAATTTCAACAATTTCGACAGAAATTTTGATAAATGTGTTCCTCGCTTTTCGATGGAAAAATAAACGTGTACCAAAATGATCTACTAGTGTAGATCTACTCAAATATGTAATAATATTTCATATTGGATATGTGGGGGTGGGGTCTCATCATTTTTTAGTGAATGGTCCCGAACTGTTTCGTCGGGGATTTTTTATGTTAATTTTCAATGGTCAAATCAATGAATTAAGTCATTATAGTTTGCAAGCACAATATATAGACTTAAAAAAATTGTGCAAAAAAAAATGCTCTGGGTAGTACATAGTATATGAAAACATAGGAAAAACAATCGATGATGTGCCTGAGAGTTTCATCAGTCAATTTCGATGTCCGATTGCCACAAAAACAGAAATTTCAGCTGAAATTTCGACAATTTCGTCAAAATTTTGAACATTGTTCACATCCATCCTCTACTCGGTGGTGGATTCTGGGGCCTCTCAACATATGACGGGTTTACGATCTATGTTTCTTTCTTCTGACTCGTATATCCCACATTCTTTTGTGACCCTTGTTGACGGCTCTTTCAGGCGAGTACAGGCTTGTGGAACTGTACATGTATCATCTGATTTGAGTCTACAATATGTACATTATGTAACATATTTTCCTTTTAATCTCATGTTTATTGCTAAGCTTGTTGACTCTTTGAAATCTTTGGAGACTCATTTTTTCTGTTACATGATCCTAGGATTTGGAAGATGATTGGTGGAGTAATGTACCTGATATCCATGAAACTTTGAGCCTCTCTAATTTAACTAGTATCATGTTAATATATATGCCTTTATTGAGTGTTTTGTTAATTTAATGTTATATATGGACCTCATTGTAAATGTTCTTTTAGTATAAATACAAGTGTACACACATTGTGTAACCCTAAGCTCTCCATTTTCACATGTTCTCTTATATGATGGGTTCTCTTACAAGTAGTCCAGTTCCTCTGTGTCCTACCTGATTCCTATGTCGGGGTGGTGGATTGGATTCTCGCCAGTGATCCACTACCTACTCTATAGACTACCTTTCATAGACTACAATGCTTGCCTGCATCGTCATCTAAGACTCCTACTGATAGGGGTGATACTACTACTTTTGTTGTGATGTCTGGTCATGGCCGTGGATGCGGTCGCTTGCATGACGCTTGTCCTCCTCTTGGTGCTGACAGGGGGAGGAACTCTTTTGGTCATGGAGCATCTTCTGGACCTGCTACTGCTGTTGCTCATCCTCAGACTGGCCAACACTTCTGCAACTTCTGTGGCCAGTCTAACCATGTTGAAGAAAAGTGCTGGGAGAAATACGTCAAACCAGCTTGGGCCAATGTGGTCACTGAGGCTACTATGTCTTCTGAGGTGTCTACCCAGCCTGATGTCTCGGGTACTTCTACTGCTGACTTCATTCGTGCTGAGGTTGAGCGCCTATTGCTGGAGCATATTGGCTCATCATCTACTATCACCACCACTGGAGCACATGCTATGACATACTCTGGTTGTGACACTGCCTTCCTTACTGCACCATCCTCTACTACTGGTAATACGAAATAGGTCATAGATTTGGGCGCGTCTTCTCATATTTCTGGGAATCAGTCATTGTTCATAAGTTTATCTAGACCGACTACTAATTCACCTGTTATGCTTTCTGATGGCTCCAAGTCTGCTGTTTTGGGGATTGGAGACATTGTGTCTGATATTGTGCTGAAATCTGCTCTATATGTGCCTCATTTTCTGCTGAATTTGTTATCTGTTAGCAAGACTTTGCGTAGCCTAAACTGTAGCCTAACTTTAGTGCCTGGTTCATGTGTTTTTTAGGACCTTCACACGAGGATGAAGATGGGTGGGGGGCATTAAGGATCTGATGGCTTGTATTACCTGGACAATCTGAAAAGAGTGGACAATGTAGCTCTGGCTTCTGCAGTATCTTCTTCAATATCGGTTTTACAGTGGCACTACAGACTTGGGCACCCATCATTTGAGAAATTGCGTCATATTATATTTGATGTAGGAACAAATGTGTTTCAATGTGAATCATGTCAGTTAGGCAAACTGTAACGTCCCCGAATTTTCATCTTCTCAAAACCCCATGGAGATGAGAAGATAAAATCCGAAAACATTAGCAATTATATCAGTGAGCGATGCGGAAGCATAATATGCATAACTAAAATAACATGAGAAAGAAAGATTAAAATAAAACATTGTTTAAAGCGATAATCAGGTAAACATTCCTTTTATTGCATTCACTTTGATGTGGTTGTACTACACATACTTGCACTTGACTTACATCTAGTGTGGGCAATATAGTATCATCATACATCTAACATGGGCCAAGGAATCATGCATCCATGTTAGGAAACATACATCCACACCAGACTATGTGCTCTAGTAAATACAACTTATCATACTCATTTATGATCTATTAGATTTGGCGAAGTATAACTCATACTAGTTCAACCAAGCAATCATATCCAAATATGAGCATTCAAGATATTACATATCATAGGAAACTAGAAAACTAGTCTTATACTTAATAAATCCCACATACCTGAGTTTAGAGATTTCTAATCATATCCATGATCATCTAGAACTTTGTCCATGACCTGATTAATAGCAAATATTCATCATTAATACAAGGTTCACCATTATTAATGGTAATTTGGTCCAGTTTAGGATTTAGGCCAAACCTTGGTTCAAACTGATCTAAACTTGTGTTTGATATTTTTCTACTGACTAGGGTGTCATTTTAGAGGTTTGGTCCAATTTTTGTAATTTTCTGATGACTGGTCTATTTTCTAGAATTAAAATGAGTTTATAAACATCTATTTGGTCATTAACGAGGAAATACCTAATATTGAGTAATAAAATTAGATCAGGGACTAAATCAGGTTTCAATAATCATTAAGTGTCTATAAGAATTTTCTAATAACTTATTTAGAACATATATCATTTATTGTGTCTTAAACAACCTAAAATGAAGCATCATCCTGTAAATAGAAACTCAACATTAATACTACTTCAAGGGTCTGATCTATGGGTCTCATGACAATATAGACATTTTTCGGAGTCCAGGAGTATTTTTGGTGAATTTATTGGCCAAGGGGGCTATTTTTAATAGTATTTCTAAGATTGATATATTAACTGAGATATTTACCTTGTTTGGAATTACCATAGCCGTCGGATCCTCATCCCAGTGACTGGGATCTACCACATGTGCTCTTCAGAGGGTGTATGCTTCACTGGTGTTGGCGCAGGCTGGTTCAGCTGGTTTTCTTCCTAAGGTGCTCGGTTCACATGGGTTCACACCTGGATCGCCTGACTTATAAATGTCTTGAGAGTGAAGACCTGGTCTGACCCGGGTCATACCCCGACTCCTTCCCGTCTATCTCTCCATGATGCAGCAGAAGAATGCCGCACACAAAGAAGGGGCGAAGAGGGGTTCTAGAAGAGATTGACCTATCTTCTAACAAGCGACGGGTCTGCGTGTGGGTTCAGCTGCTCTCAACGCAAGCTGGGAACTCGGCTCGCGTTGTTTTCCTCTCGCACTCTAGATCCTGATACGAGGCTCCCCTGTTTGAGTTGTCGCCGCCGCAAGACTGGATCTCCAATGAGGGATGAACAACCCAAAATTGATCTTCATCTTCAAGCAACGAGTCCAGAAGGACAGTGGAGGAGGTTAGAGACATGGTGGCTCCTCCTGGAGGTGTTGAGTGGC